>JARFJB010001603.1:2920000-3045000 GCA_036346205.1 Vesta saturnalis | reverse complement strand
ACGACGCGTAATTTAGCGGCAAAAAACTCCTAAGGTAGAATTGAAGTGATAGTTCAAATTTTTTCTTTATTTATGTCTATTTATCTCTATCTCACATGAAGTTTTAAACGTCATTCTGACATAGATTATTGTTTTTGTTTCTACAATGTTGCCTGTTTTCGTTGTGAACGTATAAAAAGAAGGTTGAGTAGGTATCCTAAAAAAATTTAATTAAAACTTTTTTTTTGTTTTAAGCTTTTAAATTAGCATCTATATAGATGTTTGCTAACCTCTGTCTGACATGAAGTTTTAAACGTTTGTTTGACATAGATTATTGTTTTGGTTTTTAGGTTGTTGTCTATTTTTATAATAAAATTATAAAAGAGGTTGCATAATTATCCTAAAAACATTGTTATTAAAATTATTTTATTTTTTTACATTTCCATTTTGTAGGTTGGAAGGTCGTGTGGTGTTCCATACCAGATAGGAGGGTAAGGTAAAAAATTATCGACCTGACAATGAAAAACTGCGACTTTTGTTTTTCTACGTAATCTCCTTTGACTTCAACACACTTGGTCCAGCGTTTCTCCAACATCAGTATTCCTTCCCAGAAGTGAGAGTCTAGAGTGTTATGAAAATATTCATCTACGGCCCTCTCAACTTCTTCATTGTATGCGAAGCGCTTCCCAGAAACAAATTTCTTCAAGTTTGGGAACAGATGGAAGTCTGAGGGTGCCAAGTCAGGAGAATAGCGGGAATGACCGAGCAAGTCGTACCACAAATCCCGCAGTTTTCCTTTCACCAACGCACCCTTGTGTGCAGGTACGTTGTCCTGGTGAAATATGATTTTTTTCTTCTTCAAGCCAGGCCTTTTCTGGTGAATTTTGGCATCCTGCTGGTCAAGAAGGTTGGAGTAACATTCGCCTGTAATTTTTCTGTCTTTTACAAGGTAATGAATTAACAGGATCCGTTTAGCATCCCAAAAACGCTGGTCATGAGCTTTCCGGCAGATACGATCAATTTCGCTCTCTTTGGCGCCGATCCACCGGTTTACATCCACTGATTGGATTGTTGTTTGGTTTCTGGCGTGCAGTGGTTGACCCATGTCTCATCCATGGTGACAAGTCGTCGCATTCTGCAAATGCGACACCCTTCTTACGTGGAGCTTTCGCATGCCTAATTCTTTGTGCAGGATGTTTCGCACCCTTTCTTCCGATATCCCTGCAGCCTCAGCTATCGCACTCACCTTTACTCGCCTATTGTCCGGCACGATATCATGCACTTTTTCAATGGTTTCTGGTGTGGTTGCGGTTTTTGGCCGTCCTTCACGTGGGTCATCTTCGCGGGATGTGCGACCACATTTAAATTCAGCGGCCTACTTTTTAGCGGTTGACATGGAAGGAGTAGAGTCCCTGTAAACTTTTGTCAACTTCGGATGAATTTCCTTAGGGGTTTATCCATCCAAAACGAAGAATTTAATGATCGCACGATACTCAAGTTTATCCATTTTAACGAAAAACTCTCAAGACGTCTACTGCAAAAATTCGTGTAAACAAACTACTTGAGAGAACAACTTGAACATACGAACTAATGACACGTGCACCCAGGCAGGAAATATTTCGTTATTGGAGAGCCATCTCTGCATCAGGCCGAGAACTATACACCTTGCTCTCGTATTTTGTAGTAATAATACCATTATTTATGATTTCAAAGTGCACCAATAAAAAAAATAGCGCCGTCGTGCTCAAAAATTCTCGCGTGTTATAAAGAGTTTAATATTCATCCCGATGTAGTGTTATTTACCCAATTTACACAAGTTGACTTCCAAATTATTTTTGATTTACAAATAGACTCCAGACACATAAGATGAGGGTTAAGAAAGTAATTGCGCTGGGCAGCTCTCGAAAGCAAATAGAAACAAAGTATATAAAATTACAAACTTATATAACAGGTCTACCTAAAAACGTTTCCAAAGTTAATTTAAAAGGTCACTACTTCAGAAAATAGTTTGCAAGCTCTTTTGCGGCAATCAAGTGGAGGCATGAAATTAGTGAAATTCTAATAATTGCTAACACACACGCGCGCGCACACGCACACACCCACCCACACACGCACGCACGCACGCACGCACGCACGCAAGCAAGCAAGCACGCACGCACGCACACACACACACACAACACAACATATATATATATATATATATATATATATATATATATATATATATATAGGTGTGGTATTAGTGCGTCGAAGTACGATATTACCGTTATTAAAGGAGATATAAAAAAGTTATTTACAAAAATTATAGGCAACTTCATACTTCACATTATAAAATTATTTTCGTATTTACAGGGTGTTACATATTACCAGGGTGAACCAAACATACTTTTTTTTTAAAATGAGACACCTTATATATTATTTCAAATTTAGATTAAGCTAATCTTTTTCACACTTCCAATATAGGGTTTCATTACGTTATACAGGATATTTCAATTCAATTCAATAATTTTTTCGAGGCATAACTTTTTGACAATTACTACGTTTATGCCGATGGTTTCAACCCGATTGAATTCAACCCGATCGAAATTTAAACTCAAGCCTGTAGCGTTTATTTCAAGATTACATTTTCAATCCCCCTCCAAAACATTTCAACCCGGTCCAAATTATGCGCACAACTTCAAGTGTGTTATTTCATTAAATCGAAATATTTGAGGTTAGTTGTTAGTTGGGTTATGTTTATTTCCTGTTTAAAATCGTGACAAACATGAAGTTAGTCACTATCAAGCCGACATCAAGCGTTTATCTCGTCGTTTCAACCCGATCGAGTAGGTCCAACCCATTTCTTTTTTGGGTCGAGTTGAAAATTTCAACCCGATTGAGATTCCGTTTATGCCGAAGGTTTCAACCCGCTTCAACCGATCGGGTTGAACTCAATCGGGTTGAAAGCATCGGCATAAACGTAGTAATTAATAGTGTTACGAGAAAGTGCTATTTCTTTATTATTGCACCAATTGAATATAGAGCGAGCCCAAACTCGAACACATGATTTTGTCAATTTTTTCAAATTAATCACCCTGTACTTCATTTTAAAAAGTGAAAATACACTATATTTTCTTTCATTTTTATTAAGCACTATAGCTAAAATCGTTAATTTATGAGATATTTTCAATTTAATAACAGAAAGAGATCTTTTTTTTAAATTTCTATTACAACAAGTTAGCCGTGATTAATTTTATAAGAATTTTGACTTAATAACCGATGTTTTTTGGATTTTTTATAATAATTTGTCATACTTTTATTTGTTCACGGCTAACTTGTTATAATAGAAATTTTAAAAAAATCTCTTTCTGTTATTAAATTGAAAATCAGAAATTAACGATTTTAGCTACAAGTCCTCGCGGCAGTACAATTTTTGGCTGTAATCGTGATAACGCAACCTCAATCTGTCTAAAAAATGGAAAATTGAAAAGGAACACTAAAACCTGCGGTAATCCAGGGTCCTCTCAATAGTTTGTAGAGTATCGTCGCTTGAATCCTAGGTTACAGTAGAATTTAGTTTTTTTAATCTCGAGAACAGCCAAAAATTTTACTGTGGCGAGACACGTGATCTTGCTTTATCGTACAGTGTGCGCACATCTTTACCGTTTTAGATTGTACTCATGTACTGTATGTTTATGTTTCATTTCAGGTTAATTTAGGTTATGTAATTTAATAGAGGTACTTAAATATTTGAATTCTTAAATATATGATTTAAATATAGCGATTGAAAAATCATTCACTGAAATGATTTCCGTAATTAATTTTATGCACATTAATAATGAATTCTAGTTTTATACCGCAATTATATGAAACCCATAATCCACCTATAAAATGTTTAACTACAGATTTTATAGTTCAACGTTTCGGTTAACGAGACATGTATGACAATTTCTGTACACTTATGAATATTACACATGCTATTTGCAGTTTTCCACCACAAAACCAAAAGTAGTGCTTGATGAACATGTCTGTAATGAACTAGAAAATTTGAAATTAAATCCTCGACATCATCCTGGAAGACTAATTTCAAACGTGATCAGTGTTCCAGAATCTTTAGTAAATTCTATTAAAAATATTGTAGAAGGTTTGTGTATCAATGAGTATAAAAGTTTTAGGTAACTCTACAGTAACTGGGTACAAACTATATTTTTTCATCTTTTTTCTTAAAAGAAAGGGTGCTTTAATAATATAAGACATAAAACAATGTACCTACTCCTTGTCACGTTAATTAAGACAGGTAGTTGTGTGTATGAAGTACATTTTTAATCTTACATGTGAAAATTACTTCAGTACCTGGATACTGCATTGTTATCAATTTTGAATTACTTATTAATTATAATAAAATTGGCTTTCTCAGATTATCCAATCAAGTCCTTGCTTGAAGGAAGTATTATTCTAGAAAGACATTTACAACGTCGGGTCCGACCATTTGAAAATGCAGAAATGAAAAAAATAGACAATGATGTAAGAGAAAAAGTAACAAGCACCCAGAAAAATCATTATACTACAGAGGAATCTTACTTACAAGGATTAGAAGCTGTGATTAAAAAAAAGATATCAGAAAAATTACAAAATTGTATCTCTATACATTATGATGAATATAATGTATTATTATATTTGATTGCTCGATTTGCACCAGAATATGCTGTTTTGTTTAAAATTTTTTCCGAAATTCAATCTAAGGATCAAAATTTCAAACCTAAAAGTTTGTTTGATTTTGGTTCAGGATTAGGAACAGCCAGTTGGTGAGAAAATTTTTAACGATTCAAATACAAAGTTAATATATACTTATAGGGCCGCTAAACATATATGGGAGCAGCAAATATATGAATTCTTTAATGTCGACTCATCTAGTCACATGAATGAATTAGCACAACTGTTAATTCAGGGTGGAAGAGCGACAACTCAGCATAATTTTAAGGGGATTTTTTATAGACAGTTTTTACCTGCTACTAATGTATGTATACAGAGTAAAGGGTGAAAGTTTGAAATTTTTGCTTCAGATTGCATATGATTTGGTGGTAAGTGCGTATACTCTTTTGGATTTACCGTCTCGTAAAGCTCGATTACAAACTATATTAAATTTATGGAATAAATCTGTTAATTACTTAGTGTTAGTAGAACGAGGCACAAAAGCAGGTTTTGAGGTAAAATTTAATTATGTGGTTTAAAGTGTATCCATTAATGTAGTTGTAGGTAATTAACGAAGCAAGAAATTTTATATTGAATAAGATAGATAAACAGGAGGTTTATGTGTTTAGTCCTGTATGTTTATTTTTAGCTATAATTAAGGATATTGCAATTTGTTATTTTAGTGTCCACATGAAGCTATATGCCCACGGTCTGTAATTGATATACCTTGCAAGTTTCAGGTATCATATTTTACCTTACCAATTGGGACCTCCTCAAAATCTAGTAAAGAAAAGTATAGTTATCTTGTATTAAAAAAAGGTAATTGAACTTATGAATTACATAAATGTAGATTAACAATAAATGCAGGTATAAGAAATGAGAATAGTTCAAAATGGCCACGTTTGGTAGAAGCTCCTTTAGTTCGATCAAGACATGTCATTTGCAGGTTATGTACAAGTCAAGGAGATTTATCTGAAGTTATTCTCACTCCTGCAAGGCATGGGAAGTATGTGAAAAAAATTTTAAATTACATTTTTAGTAACGATTTGTTTTAGAATGACTTATTATTGTGGAAAACTATCAAAATGGGGCGATCTTTTACCAATTAATTTATTAAGTGAAACGAGTTAATTTTGTACTTTACAATGTAAATACTTTTAAATAAACGTGAATAATTTATGTTTCTAAATGTTTTAAAATAAAAAAGTCTATTTAACCCTGTAAAAAATTTGTCAGAAGTGGGATTCGAACCCACGCCCTCATAGAGGACCAGAATTCTCATTCCCATATAATGGGCAAGGTAACCTTGAGTCTGGCGCCTTAGACCGCTCGGCCATCCTGACATGTTGTGTTATATATTCTTAATCTGTTAATACGTCGTCAAAAATTGTTCATAAAAATAAATATAATTTATAAATCAAAAAGAGATAAATTTATGATTTTTGTTTATGTTTTTAAAATTTAACTTAAAAAAAAACCGACGAGGATGGGATTCGAACCCACGCGGGCAGAGCCCATTGGATTAGCAGTCCAACGCCTTAACCACTCGGCCACCTCGTCTTATGATATAATATTTGCTGAAATGAAGTATATTAACTAGTATATTTAATATATATGACTTCTTGCATCAATTATTTTTATGTATTTACATCTAAAGTGAATTAAAATCTCATTTTTTTAGATGACCATTTTCGGATACAAATTTCAATTAAAGCTTCTAAAAAAAAGTAAAGGTCTTTATTTTCATAGTTTATACGTATTCGTGATACCAATTGACTATTAACCTACCAAAGAATGTAATGGAAACACGAAATGTCAAATGAATCGTATTTTGACCTAGTCTACTTAAATACCTTAACTCAGCACTTTAAAAGAAAATGTGGTAATAATTGTTGCTTCCATACCGATAATTTAGTGAATTTGTTGGTTTGCATAAGATTTCCTCAGTTATTCTACAAGTAAGTACCTACAATTTGGTACACAAACGAATGCCATTATCAACTAATATTTCTTTCCACAAAATTTCGTTTATAATTAGTTCTTGATTGTTAGATTTTGTAAGAATGAAATGAACAATGTGGTGTTATTATTAATCTATAACATGAACTGTTTAAAAACCTAATCATAGAAGTAAGAAGTAAAAGTTGGGAGCCCGTCTTAATGTTATGGTATGAACTATAATAATAAAGTTACTTTTTTTAATTTTGATTTATTATTTTTTTGGCATTTAATTAGATTAGAACGTGGGTGATCTGTGGATTAGAACACCAATACGAATTGTAAATATTCCTGTCAATTATAGAAATTTTCATTTTTTTTACTGGATTGTGTTACCAACATTTAGACGGTTCTATATAGTGAGTCTAGTAAAGTAAAACACTTTATTGATGAAAAACTTGGATTTTTAAAGTATTCTTCTCTACAGTGAATGCATTTTTACATCCACGAAAGCCAGTCTGTAAAACATTTTTTCCGATGTAAAACGTAAACCACGTTTACACACGGATATCATTAATAGTCGATGCAAAAAACTCTTCAAAACAATTTTTTTTGACTAATAGCAATTTAAAATTGATAATATTTTAAAAAGAATCACGCGACTACAAACGCACCACGATTGGTCGGCATGTTTATGACGTCATAATGTTAAATTAATTGTCAATAGTACAGTGTCAACGGCTTCTACATGTAAATTGACTAAAAATATCCGAAATTTAGTGCAAAAATAGCTATTTGTGTATTAAGAGCGCAAAATGATATATTGTTGATTGAAAGAAAAATTATTTTTCTACAATCGATATCCAAAGTAGGCATTTGCGCTCGTATTTGACAACGCAAACGTCATCTTTTCGAGGAATGTCACTTTGTCGCTTATAAGCGACTAAATAAAAAACGCTCACTCTCCCAATTATTAACTATAAATCAAATATGCATAGCTCAGAGTATCCAATGACAACGAGTAAATGACATCTTTCATTTGAATGAAAAATTTTTTCATTCATCAAATTAAATAAATTTTTGGAAATATGTGAACTGCTCGATTGTAGTAAAAATCATGTGTGTAATTCGAGCGCAAATTCATTGTCGATTTCAAGAGATTGCCGCGCTCCTTCAATCGACAATATATCATTTTGCGCTCTTAATACATAAATAGCTATTATAATAGCTTGTTTAGTGGAATGTGATAAAGTTTACGGTTAGGTTGACAACTAAACTTGTGCGGTACTACATCAACTTTCATTTTTGCTCTATTTCCCATTGTAGTATAGTACATATAATTCTCCATATCTCCTTTCAGCTAAAAAACCTCAAATCATGAGAATTATTTAAATGACATTATAAGAACGGAAGAACCATTATATACACTTTTAAAATTTCAATTTCGTATAGTACATAACCTAGCGCATGATTAAAATACAAAATACTAAATTAAACCGAAACCATTCAATAACCGGGCACAAATTTATTATTTAATCGTTTTAAATTATTCATAGAAATTTTTTTGATGCTATGATTTTTAAAAGTTATGATTCTGGAGTTTAGTTAAAAAATTTTATTATCGAATTCTATTTATTCAATTATTAATTAGTATATTGTTATAAAAGCACAATAACCTTTAAGGTTTGACATTTTTGATATATTTATCAATGTATTTACAATAATAACAAGATTTAATCGATTAAAAGTCAAAACATCAGCTGTATGCTACGATGAGCAGCAATAAACATTGTGACGTCACACGCGCTCTGGTTTGTTTGGGAACTTTCGGTGTGTTTCCGGTACTGGGTTCAAAAATGTATCTTTAATCTAATATAACCTTTGAATTAGAGCGAAAAAAAAACTAAAAATAGTTTTGTTATAAAACGTATATGTGATCTTCCCATTTATTACAAAAAAATGTTTTTTTTAAAAACCCAATTCTTGCGATCTAGAAGTCCGGCTCTCAAAACCGAATACAATCGCCCTAACGCCTTAATCAGGCGAGCAGCAAACAAACAGGCCGATGACTCCTGGACCAAAGCCAGTTAGAGAAACGGAAAACTGTTCTGGCAAGAGTTTGATAGACACCAGAAGGAAAGTAACCCCTAAAATCCACTTAACCGACCCACAGGGCAACCTAATCTCCGACCAAAGAAAGACCGACTTCTTCGATCTCCACCTCCAATCCATTCTCCGATCCCCAGAAAGTATCCAATTTGATACCCAGTCCAAGGCACCCCTAGAGAGTCGCCTTGAAAAATTCCGTACTCTTAACCTTCCCGAAATCCAACGGAATAACCAGAATCCCTTTTATCCCACCATCATTCCCGACCAGGGCAACGCGTAATTTAAAAAAGGACAATTCGGCCCCCAGGTCATGACGGCCTAAATCGTAAATTCTCCGACGCCTGCTCGACCCAGCCCTCCGATTACTCTCAGATATTTATAACAAATTCCTAATCCTATCCCACTTCCCGACGGACTGGAAATCGACCTCCACCGTCATGATACCCTAGTCTCACTTCGACCTAATCACACCCTCCTCCTATAGACCCATTTCCCTCCTGAGTTGCCTCGGAAAATGTTTTGAGTAAATTCTAGCCAGGCGACTCAGAAATTACCCTGAATTTTACGAACTCTTTCCTAACAGCCAATTCGCCTTCAGTACCAACCGAACCTGTCACGATCCCTTGTTGAAGCTGCTTATAGAGACCACCAGAGCATTCAATCGTAAGCAATGCAACCTAGCTGTGTTTCTGGACATTAAGCAAGCATTTTACAGGGTCTGGTACGCTGGTCAAGATCCGCAACCTCAATATACCCGAGCCCTTCTCCAAACTCCTACTCTGGTACCTGACTAATGGGTCAGTTCAAGTCAAAGTAAACATCTCGAATCCGTTTCAACCTTCATCAGGCGTACTGCAAGGTCCTGCCTAGCTCCGATCCTCTGCACTATCTTCGCTTACAACATTCCCGAAGTTACACAGCTTGGAGTAGTCGTTGCGCAGTTTACGGATGACGCTGCCTTCTGGGCGGTGAATCATAACAGCGAAACGGCCTCCCGCCTCATATCTAAAACTCCCCGGAACTTTTTCAACTCGGCGAACCGGTGGAGAGTTTCCGTCAATCCCACCAAAACCCAAGCAATCCTCTTCTGCCATCCTAACTACCACGAAAGTAAATTTCCCAACCTAGCCGACAGCAATGTTTCCCTCACCCTAAACCATGTAAGACTACCACTCCAACAAGAAGTCATCTACTTAGGAGTCCTCTTCTCTAAAACACTTAATTGGCTCCCCGATGTACAAAGAATACTTAACGGGATAAGAAACATAGCAAACCTACTGCCACCACAAAATACTACAACCCACCAACAAAACGTCCTGTTATGGATTTCCGAGCACCCCTATGCGCTAACATAAACTCTAAACACCTTTCCTCTATCGCTTTCTGTGAACGTCGAATACTCAGACGCATACACAGGTTACCTTTCGGGCACCCTAACGATCGCAAAATACCACCCATTACACACAGAATACAGACATTACAAAGAACCTTAGCACAAAAAGATTTCCTCAATTAAACAAACTGATATTCAAGCAACCCCCCACCCCTCGAGAACCTAACACAACACCTTGACGACCTCCCCGAGGACATCTCTAGGTAATACTCCCTATGCCCGCCGCACCCCCCTCGTCTGTTCCATGAAAACCTCGCAAGATACCGGCAAACGAATTGGAATAACCACACGCAGCACGCGACACCCAGATAAACAACACTGAACAGTCTACCAATGAGATCTACATAAGCTAAAATAAAAAAGTACTAACCATAAGCATGAGCATACTAACAAAAAAAGAACATTCGGCATACAGTGCTACACCTCCTAACAACCAAAACGAGATCAATCCTGAAGTTTTCCATAGCCACCACGACATTCTCACATAACCATCACCCTAGGACGCTGTACGTCGTCAATCCCATGCCGCGCTGTGTATCAAAAGGTGTAATCGCAGTACCGGAGGAACACTGGTAACGCCATTTACGGCCAAGTGAATACGCATAGTCGTCTGTGTGTTCCGCAGGTTCTGTTGTCATTCACCTTCATACCTCTGCTACCTACACCGCATACTTCTGGCCTGAAAACTAAAACAAGTAGATATCGCCCCGTCCAACAGCGACATCAACCTGATCACGACATCGCTCGACGATCTGCGCCGTTACATCATCCGCGCCTGTTACCGTATGGGAAGGAACATTGGTCAATTGTAAACGTTATGTATATAATGTATATTTGGTAATATAACATTGTAATATGTACGTTGCATGGACGCAATCTAATCAGTTTGAATAGAACGCCCGCTCAGACACAACTCGCAAGGTGTTTAAACCCTCCGGAACAGATTTTCAGGTACGGGATCAACTAACTTGTTTTTTCAGGTACGATAGACTTGCCTAAGGGATTATCCCTCAAGTCTGGGTTATCGCAATAAGCGATCAGGACGGATGCGGTTTTCTTAAAGTAGGATTACTGGATTACTCCTTTAAGACGGATTTATCGCGAATTGCGATTGGATATAGCAGCGGTTACTCACGTTTGGTGAGATTAAATCTAAACTCCCGGACGTAAACGCCGAGCATCTTCATAGAACTGGGGGGATCACAATTTGATCTACAAGCGGCGTCGGGCAGTAATGTTATCTGCAGGTGGCTATAACTTCTGGTTTCTATCACTTATTTTGCCTTGTGGTTATAAGTATCGGGACTAACCCGTTATGCTGTATAAATGCGACCTCCAGGGGTTGGTAGAATTAAGGCGACAACCTTTCTTTCCAACGGAGTAAATGAAAGATGACTACGGCGTAACACCGTTCTGTCTGCGTATTGTGTAATGTGCAATAAAAACTTACGTGCCTTTAACCTCAGAGTACATCGACCAGCAGCTCCGTTATATGGAGATCATTTTCAGGTGGGTGTGTCGAGGCATCTCGATAAATGATGCACGACGGTAAAAAATGAAAATTCCGAAAAACGCGACGATCGACAGGTCGGCGGAGCAAAGTAATGCGATTAAGGGTGGCTAACGCGCGGTCAGGCAGACTTCTTCGGTGGCGTCGGCGGAACGGATCGACGCGCAGGTAGCGTCGGCGGAACGTATCTGCATACAAGCAGATGTCAACGGAACGGATCGACGAGCAAGTGGTTGTGGCAATGGCCCGACACGCAAGCAGGAAGTCGACAACGGTACGAATCGGCTCACGAGTAACAAGCGGTCTCGGCAACAGCCCGATACGCACTCTGCCTGGCACATCTGGTCGCGGCAACGGTCCGACACACAAGCAGTTAGTACGGTAAAAAAGGAAAGGGCCACGTATTTCGTTCCCTCCCCAAGGGGGAGGGCGTTCTACTCGAGCTTTCCGAGCTCCTTCAGCCACACTCATGGATTCCCAGCATACATACATTACGTATATATGCATGGTGGGATTAAGGATGGGTGTGGTCAGGATCGGATCGGAAGGAACGGAGTTAGGGTTCTGAGGGGGAAAATACTACCCCAGCATTCGCCTAAGTAGCCGCACATGGTGTGCATATACGCAGTGACCATGTCGCTACATGTGTATGAGGAAAACCCCCTGAAAAAACCTAATACAAGATAGACGAACATATTACCTCCCGAATGCTAAGCAGGTTATGTCACCACTACGCCACCAGCTCGGTGTTAGTACGGTAGCGCATCTCGCGGTTTTATAGAGAATCCGTGGTAGGCGGAGACGGCTTCTTTGCAGGGGTCTGCAGATCAGGATTGCCGGAAAGCCCGGAGGGGACTCTGACATAGAAAAACTTTGGATGTTTTTGAAATTAACGTCGGAGGGAATATAAAATTCATTATTTGGTGATTTCTGTAACATTTTAATTAAACAGGATAATTAGCAAATAATTAATTCGAAAAAATTTGGTAAATGCGGCTAGCTCTTTACAATGTTGACTGTTTAAATAGTTTACGAATACCACCAATTCTTCTTCCCCAAAAGGCCAGATAGAGAAAATACCATCTACATATTTAAGCCAAAGTTTTGGTTTCTTATGTACGTTATTTAGAGCCTGTTCTTCGAAATATTCCATAAAATAATTTACAATCGATGGAGAAATATGAGATCCATCTAAATGTTGCAAATACTCGCCATTATATAAGAAGAATGATATAGTTAGACAATGTTTAAATAATTGCCCTCGTGGTGGTTAAAATGTCGTTCTAATAGTTGTAAGGTGTCCTTGATTGATGCTTTTATGAACAAGGAATCCACGTCAAAACTGATTAACAAATCATCTGGGGTTAATGTTAATTTTCCAATCAATTTAATAAAACGCTTATAAAGGATTGCTCAAACCAATGAAAAGTCGAAGTCGAGTATTTAGGTATTTAGATAATGCGTAGGTTGTTGAATTTATAGCGCTTAAAATTGGTCAAAGTTATATATATATATATATATATTCCTTATTTAGTAAAAATGCTATACATTAGATAATACAATATTTTTTCATACAGTGTTAATTAATATTGTACTCTGCAGCAATGCATAATTTACGTATGGTGGGGTTGTAGCGCCACTGTTAAAAACAAAATGTTATGTTTGGTGTTTTTCCGGCTGCACCCAAACTACTTAAGAACACATCCTTCGTGTTTAGTAGCGCTTTAAATTCTTCAATTCGTGTTTTTTCATGTTTGAAATACACATAAAAGCGTTCAGGGAATACACATTTGAAATCACCTGTTTCCATCACTATAGGTTCACCGTACTTAGTATTAATTACATCTATGTTTGTCACTTTATACTGTCTCGATATCTCGAGCTCGCGCGCATTTTTAAAGAGTTTGCAATAGGTGCTTTGGTTTAACCCTGCTAATTCAATGTTTGCTAACTGACTTATCTGAACATACACACAGCTCGCTGCAGTTTATATAAGAAAAATGTGTCCTTGAGCACCTATCGCAACTTGTTAAATACCCAACTTGAGCTACTTTAAGTTTAGACTATTGACCTTGATCTACTTATTAGCATGTACAACAACCTAGCACTCGTCTCGTTTCCTGTGACCTTGAAAAATTTTAGTTTTCTAAGACATGTAATATGATACCACTGCAGATCAATAATCTTTGACCATGAAAATTCAATTTTTAGATTTGTAAGAAATTTAATATGACGCATAAGAATATAATGATTACTTTTGCAATTTCTATTTTTAGCTTCTCAATTTTGACCTTGACAACACCATATGAAATAATGATTACTTTTGCAATTTCTATTTTTAGCTTTCCAATTTTGACCTTGACAACGTCATAAGAATATCATGATTACTTTTGCAATTTCTATTTTTAGCTTTCCAATTTTGACCTTGACAACGTCATAAGAATATCATGATTACTTTTCCAATTTCTATTATTAGCTTTCCCATTTTAAACCTTGACACCATAAGAATACAATGATTACTTTTGCAATTTCTATGTTTAGCTTTCCAATTTGCCCTTGATAGGATGAGTGACCTTGAAGCGAGGAGCACGTACGTGCACGAGGATAAAACTTGCTTGACCTTGTAATGTAAATCCTATACAAAGTGGATTAGAACCCCCCCCTATTTGACTACTTATATTTTCTTCTTGTATAAGTTCATTTTCGTGCTCATTTGAATTTGAAACGATTTCGTTTTGTTTTTCATCATTAGATTTGTTTTCTTCGTTTATAGGTGTTTGAAACACCACAGGTGCGTCGATACTCGAGGTTTCAGCTGGTTTAAGAAACAAATTCATCAATTTTCTCGATTTACTTGCTTCATTTTCCATTTCTATTCTTCTTTTTCGGTTTTGAGCACCACCAAGCTCTTTAGATGGCGTTATTTATTATTTGTTTCACTGTTTTAAAGCGTCTATACACTAACACTTAAATTTAATATGTATGCATTGCAATTCAATTAATAATAAGAAAAATAGTCAACGCCTGCGGTATGAAGTATAATAAGAATAACCCTTCGACTTTTTCCGGCGTTGGCGTTTTTAATCGGCTTCGCTCTGTGATCTTAAACAGGTGTCTTATAAATAATTCACCTACTTATGATTAAATACTTCTAGCCCAGAGCTATAATTAGCTATGGAAAATGATGGATAACTAGAAGATTTTATGCCACTTTGCTCATCAGTAGATTAATAGGTCCAGGTTCAATAATGTTTGATTTGCTTATTAACAAAAATAGAATTGCTTAGATATTTTCGCTTTACAAAAAAAAAGGTGTTACTTCAAACCTGAAACTAAATAATGTAATCTCGGACGCCAATTTGTTTTTAAGGAACAAATAAACCTTAAAAAATAAAAAAGTCACAAAAAACTCATGAAAATCACAAGTAAAAAAATAATGACAGCAATAAGTTTTATTAAGATACTTAATTTGACTATAATGATGATCTCTTAAAAACGAATGTTAGTGATTCTTAATTCATTGCCTTAAACTATAATCTGAATTAATTAACAATATGAAATACCTGAAGTAATTTCTTTTACATTTTGGGTGTCACCGAAACTTCAGCAGATAAGAAAATGCTGTCGACTCATCATTTTAAATTTATTGCGCAATTTTAATGAAAGTTGAAGTAAACATCAGACTGATATGCTTGTAATTCTAAATATATAGCAATTTCTTCATAAACCTCCAAACTGAATTGATTTTGTATGGTTCAAAGAAAAATTTGGTAATTGAAATCCCACTTCGCAGCAGCAAAGCTATTGCATCATCTTGCAAACTTAACGTTAAAATAAAATTAAACCTAAAGTAAAATAAGTGGTAAGAATATAACTAAAGTTGAGTTGCCTGAAATGTATATGTCTCGAATTTCAATATGATAAATTTAAAAACTCACCATATAAATGTGGCACTCTAAATAAAAAATCAAACAAAGCGAAAATGGCTTCTACTTAAACACATAGTTCAAGCAATGAATAAAGAACGCTCAAAGTAACCCTGCACAATGACCGAAAATGACTCAAAGCGCGGAAAGGGATGTTGCAGACGTATTGAAATAATTTATTATTATGTCAATAAGGGATGCAACTAACGCTACACGAAATGCACTTAAGTTGCCAATATAAACGTAAATTTTAAACACATTTAAAAAGGTTTGTTACAGCTCCACGATGGAGAATCCCCGTACTTTGTACATATTCCGCTTTCGAGTGCCCACGCCCGAGTATGGTACTAACGCACAAAAAACACATTCCAACGGCAATGTGGGGGTGAGTGAGTGCGTTTGTGTGTGCGAGCGGCGGTACCTTGTTGGCCGTCGGAAACAATAACTATAACTATAATGTGAATCGGCGTTCTAAGAAAACATATAATAGGATATGAAGAGCAATTCTTGGAACTTGGTAATATAAAATTGTTATTGTAGACCTACACAGCTGAATTAAATGTGCCGGTATTTTTCCCCAAAAGGTCAGAGTACAATTTGTGGAATATATGTATTGGAAGAACACAATTAATAAATAATAAAGAAAATCTTTAAACAATATAATCAGCAATCGTTTACTTTTGACAACTTTGACTTTTTCAGACATTTTACTATAAAATATATTATAAAAAATAAAATTGAATATGACAGTATGTATATAATCCCAAACATGTTATGTACATATTTACATTATCCGTGACAAATAATTATTCGAAGTCCTCCCATGTGATTATAATAAAAATGCTATAAACCGCTATTTGTGACTGTCGAGTATTCAATATTTTAAAAACTTTTTGAATTTGGCGAAGAATAGTTCTCTTTACTGCAGTGATTTCTGTAATTGAGTAGGGACTATTTTTTGCGCATCGCCATTCGTGGATGCAGAGCAAACTAACAGCATTTCCTCAACGCAAAAATTCTTAAAAATAGAGTCTGCGTGTCTTATTTATATAGTGTTTGGTATAGGTAAGTAAGTAGGGATGAATAAATAAAATGAGACTAGATTTCGTCATTTTTGACAGGCCATATTTTTATATTTTTAAAAATATAATATTTAATTCCGAATATTCATTTTGTTTTCTGGCCCCTCCTTGGCGGCGCCCGGGTCATCGCGCCCCACTTGCCCCCCCCTTTCGCTAAGCCACTGGTTCTTAATTAAAAATATCTGTAGAATTTCATATTTTTGAACAGGCCCTCGATTCTCGACTGCATAGGAAATGATTCCAGTAGGAGTTGTTTCCCATGGGAAAAATGAATTGGATTCTAGAATAGCATTTCTCATAGGAGCAGCGTTGTAACCCGAAAGCGACGTATGACGGATTAAAATACAGCTTCATGAAATTCCACCAATGAGACCTGTGCATTCAGTAGCAGTTTAAAAGTTCTTGTGTTGGCAACGTACATCGACACTCGCGGTTTTAACTGTGTTAGTCTGACTTTTGAAGATAAAACGGAAACTACGTAAAAAGAGTAAATTGTATACTTCTAAGTTAAATTCCTTTTAGTGGAACACGAAAATGTTAAATCAAACCATGTGACAGACGGGCAAAAACAAAAATTAATTCATTCAGTGGGCAGTGATGAGAAACTTCGCAAATGTAAATTTACCAGTGAGTTTACATATAACGATGCACAAAACAAGTGGCAAAATTTCTTTGCTTAGTATTTGCAACACTGAGAATTATATTGTAACATCAATCGGTTTCTACCTTTTTCATTAGCTTTTATTATACTTTATAAAGACAATATTTATAGGAATAGATTGCATAATTTAGATGAATTAATGGAAGCAGTTGAACACGAGATGGCAATAAACATTTCCAAAAATTAGAGGTATTCTGTTTAATTTTAACAAACAAATGTTTATAATTACATCAAAGGTGATTATCCCATGGGACGCTAATGTCAATCGTTGCGACCAAAATGAAGTGTGGTACCAACCTAACCAAAATTTGCTACATGACGTCAGCTTCCATCATTAATAGACACCCGTAACATGCTCAGGATGATTACCATTATGTGTTGGGGGATATATGGTAACATGAGTACAGTCAATTACTCCTACAATATCTGGTATCCCGTACTTTTCATAAAACCTGTAAGAAAAGGTCATTTAAAAACATTCATCAGCATAGGTAGGTACTGCATAAAATAGTTATTTACAGTTGAGTGCGTTAATAGTGGATTTTACAGTGCGACCGCTTCTTTTGAGAAACAAGCCCACAGGGCGAGTTTCTCATTAGCTGGAACACTGTATCCTTAACGCACAAGACTTGTATTAAATGTTTTGGCCGACAAGAAATGCGAAAATGCCGCCCAGCTAATTCCAGGTCTTTTTTCACATGTTGAAAATTGTACTATTAATGTAAATGTTTACAATTACAACAACTGCGTCTTTGATAAAGAACCTAAATAAACAAATGAACTGTCCTTAACAATGTTCAGTTTAATAGTATTGAATGAAACAATATCAAATTATTTTCTTGTAAATTCAACAACTGGTGTTGTCGATAAACATAACCAACATTAATAAATTGCTAAAATGTCAAATTTTATTCACTCCTGTCAAGCCTGTCAATTATCGTCATCACTGTTTAAGTTATCGTAAGATGGCGGTACCTTACAATTTTAACTAAAAGTGTAAAAATAACGTTGTTTTGGACATTTATTTCATCAGAAAAGGTGTAAAGTAAAGTTTCCTTAAACATATTTTATTATTTTATACTTCATATATTTTTTCTGTTTCTGAAAGCTTACAATTTACTGACCATTTTACCGCACTATAGCGGTGTTTTTACAGTAGTGTGCGTAAAAATGAAGTTACACTCGACGTTCACAAGATTGTAACGTCAATTTTACGTTTCAAGAGGCCAAAAAATATATTACCCTCTTTGTGCTGAATTAAGTTCTTCCAAGTTTGCAGGAAAATGTACCCATCTATTAAAAATTCAATTTTCATTTAGGGCATTTATCACTTCCTCTACACACCTGCTTATGGAAGACTGACTTACTGCCATAAACTTAAAGGATCCAATATCAGTTTGATAGCTTTCCGATGCAAAAAATGTCAGTGCTACTAAAACCTAAAAACAATATTAAAGTATTTTTTCTTCTTAAGGGCATTGTCTACCGAAAATAGTCAATTTTTTCAATTTCTCTCTTTTTCTTAACCCTTGTACTTTTACGAACACAAAAAAAACATTAGAACTAATTTCTGATACTGTATCTTACATACGTTTTTATATAGTATTACAATATCACGGTTTTGGCACTTTTTATGTCCTATGCATATTAAAAGTAAAGATAAGTGAATTACCATAAAAAAGTCATCTGGCCTGCATACTAGCCCTGGAATCGACACTCCTCATATTGCGAAGAGTTTTGACAAGTAGCGATTGGGACTTTCAAGAAAAAGGAAAGAACAAAATTACCAAGACTATATAAGAGAAAAGGATTCTTATAAAACAAGATGAAGAAAAAAGACTAGAAAGTGAATATATGGAGCTGGGGAATTTTGATTTGGCAAGTAAAATAATTTATCCTAGTAAATTAGCCTACACTAATGGGTATACGGTCTTTGAATGCACGAGTTTGTAAAGCGTTTGTATGGTGTATGTATATATATTTATATATATATATATATATATATATATATATATATATATATACCGAGCTAGTAGCCTAGTGGTGACACGACATGCTTAGCATTCGGGAGGTAACGGGTTCGATTCCCGTTACCGTCTACCTTGTTACCGTCTACCTTGTATGAGGTTTTTTCAGGGGGTTTTTTTCATACATATGTAGCGGGATGGTCACTGCGTATATGCGCACCATGTGCGGCTATTTAGACGAATGCTGGGGTAGTATTGTCCCCCTCAGAGCCTTAACTCCGTTCCTTCCGATCCTATCCTGACCACACCCATCCTTAATCGCACCATGCATATATACGTAATGTATGTATGTACGCTGGGAATCCATGATTGTGGTTGAAGGAGCTTGGTAAGCTCGAGCAACCCGCCTTCCCCCTTGGGTAGGGAATGAAATAGGTGACCTTTCCTTTCGTATATATAAAACACCCACAAACATACCTATGAATTTTATAATGAACACCTAGATCTAGTAAATTACAAACAAGTGCAGTTTCTAACTGCAATGAGTCAATTTTACCTTGTAATGTTGAACAATTTAAGAGCCATTTCCAACAAACTGAGTTTTTCTTGTTTTTCAGATACAAAATTTGATATTCCAAAAGAACGGCTGAAGATAAATGGATTAAATTTTTGGTGATTGATTTCAGATATACAAACTAAAACTTAATGTAATTCTGTGTTTATAAGTTGCATAGTTTTTTGTAAAAAATAAAATAAAGAAATAAATTTTTCAATTTCTAAAAAAAAAGTTGTGTAAGATTTTTTTTTATAGTTATCCTATAGATACAAATATGGTATGATAACATGGGTTTTTAGGCCTTATTATTATCTACAACTTGACATGAAGAACAACAAGATTAGACTTATGGTTCCTGAGGAATATCAATTTGAAAAATGCTTATATTTTCTTTAAAAATGTATACCGGGTGTCTAGAATCTCCCCACGTTCTATGGCTATCTTTGTTATTATAAGAGATACAGAGTCGGTTAAATTAGCAAAGTTGGGCAGAATTACACGATCATTCAAATACCAATAACTCATAATTTAAAAAAAAGGTAATTATAATATTTATTAAACAAATTAAAGTGTGCCGTGAACATTTAAATAATGAAATAATCTCATATTCTACTACTAAATTTGACAACGAGAAATAATTTACTACATTATCAAAATAAAAAAGTTCTAAATAAATTTAACTTACAAAGAAGAGTAACAGCAAAAATTTTTTTAAACAGATACCACAATCATTGAAGTGCTTCAAAATGCCCTCCATTATTTTGAACACACGTATGAAATCGTTTTAAAATTTCGTTTTGAACTTTTAATAAACTTTGGGTTTTAATTTGTTGTATAGCACCACGAATTTTATTTTTTAAATCGTCTAGATTACCAGGTTTTACTTGGTACACTTTGCCTTTAATTGCACCCCACAAGAAAAAGTCCAGGGGGGTTAAGTCTGAAGATCACGGCGGCCAAGCTATTGGACCTAGATTTCCTATCTAATTATTAAAACGTTCCTGTAAATAGTTACACACAAGTAATCCATTGTCAGCTGGTGCCCTGTCGTGTTGAAAATAATTCAAATTTTGAATTGCGTTCAACGGAAGGTCGTCAAAAATTTCTTCAAATTCGCTTCGTAAAAAAGTTAGATATCTTTCGGAATTTAAATTGTATTCAGAAAAAACGGCCCAAGGATTTTGGTACCAATAATACCGCACCAAACGTTTACTGAAAAAGCATATTGATTTCTCCTCTCAACAGGAATATGAGGATTTTCTTGGGACCATTGGATATGATTTTGTTCTATTGAAGATGCCGTTGTTTGTAAATTTTGCTTCATCGGTAAGAAGAATGGTTTTCGAGAATTGATTGTTTGCTCGACTTCCATTAATCAACCATGCAGCAAAACGTTATCTTTTCTGATAATCTTCAACATACAATATATTTCCTATATGAAAATGATATGGCTTAAAATTATTTTGTTTCAAAATAACGTGGGCTTCATCTTTGGAAGTGTTGCACTCGTTCGCAATTTCACGAAGAGATGTAGTAGGTTCAAATTCGGTGTAAGCTAAAATACGTTCTTCTGTTTCTGTGTTAACATTAATTTTAAAATTTTGAGGTTTAGTAAAAGCCTCATTTTTTTTTTAATTCGATTCGAGTTTGGCAAATAATCTCACATCGGGTTGTCTTTATTTCATATAAGTTAGAAGATACAATTCCGAAGCAGCATTAGCATCTCTGTTAGACACGTAATAGCAAAAACGCATATCATTTCTTTCTTCAGAAGAATAAGCCCTTTAACAAATTAATATTCACTATTTAAGTACGAACTACAACTAGTTACAACAAATAATTCAATATCTACTATTTGACATTCAATCAATGAAGAGTTTTGTTTTTAATTGTCACAGCATACCACGGCAAACATTGCATTTGTTTAGTAAATACTATAATTACATTTTTTTGAAAATTGCGAGTTTACTACTAAACATACAAAGCTATACATTTTTGAAATCAGAAAAAATAAGCCATCGAATGAGTCCATAACCACCTACAGTCGCTATTTAAAAAAATATATGTGTGGGTTGTAGCTCGAAGAATAATTACTACAAATTTTTTTTAATTTCCCATTTTGCGTAAAAATAGCTACCAAAAGTCTGTCATAACTTTTTCGTATTTTGAATATTAAAAAAGATATAATTATAGCCGATTGAAAATTTGGACGATTTTTAGTTATTTTCAGATATCTTAAAAAGTTGGCAACAATGTTGAATTTTCTTATCGGTATTTGAATTATCATATAATTCAACCCAACTTTGCTAATTTAACCGGCTCTGTATCTTATAATAACAAAGATAGCCACAGAACGTGGGTAGATTCTAGACACCCCATATATATATATATATATATATATATATATATATATATATATATATATATATATATATATATATATATACTTATATGATTTTATAAAAATGTAAAAAGTAAGGATTTTAAAGAAATACAGATTTTTAAATTTTCAGTAGAGAATGCCCTTAACTAACATAACACTTTATTAAACATGAATTACGCACGAAATGTGTTATTATCAGTGAATTACTTAATATTAACAAAAATTAAAACAATTTTTATACTTGCCTTCATTTCTATTGTCAGTGCTGATCGTCGAGTCGGTGCTGTTAAATATTCTGACAATTCTTGAATTAAATTTCGAACTAACTGTTGGTTAGTCGAAAATATTTAATAAACTTTCTATCACTTATTGCGAAAGGGTTAGTATTCGTCCAATGACTTCAAAAATCTCG
This sequence comes from Vesta saturnalis, assembly GCA_036346205.1. Taxonomy (NCBI): domain Eukaryota; kingdom Metazoa; phylum Arthropoda; class Insecta; order Coleoptera; family Lampyridae; genus Vesta; species Vesta saturnalis. The sequence continues at coordinate 3,022,413 of JARFJB010001603.1, read as the reverse complement.
TTCCGGATTATTCGCCTCCTCTTCAGCCTCCTCCAAATTTTGTATCATTTGAACAACTGCACCTTCTTCTATTTTAAGTATTTATTGCATATTTATCAAAATTCTCAAATAAAGTGACTGGCAATAAATTAATATAGGTTAAGTTTTGATTTCATGCCCATAGGATTTGGTTTTCACATGGAACTAGACCACTGGAATTTCTTTCCAATACTATTTTAGTAAAACTTCGCTATCGTGGGAATGCGGCCATCTTTTCTACAGTCGAGAATAGCGCTCCTGGTGGAAAATTTTATAAATTGACAACACTGTCAACATTGAAACACTGGCACGCTGTTTAACGTTCAAATCGGTTTATTCTAACCTAAATTGTTTCATTAAGTTTTTTCCAAATTCACTAGAATAAAAATAACAAAATGCGTCGAACGAGGTTTGAAAATTCAAGTGTATTAATATCGTTTTAATCCTCTATTATTTTTAGAGGATCATATGAACCTAAATCGGATGATCCTATTGTTAAATTTAATAACCTCTTAACAGTAAATTCAAATCGTAGAAAACTTAAGAACTCCTTGCTTTGGGGTTTATGTAATATTTCACTGTTTGGAATAGTTTTTTATGATATGTACATTTTTAATATTCTCGAAGTACGTTAACTTAATCTAATTGTTTTAGTTCAAATACAAGTTCTAACTATGTGCCATCTATTTTATACGCAGAGTACTTTTTGCTTTCCTTATTTTCCTTTAATATATTGTATCATGTCGCATGTTACTTAAATATATTTTTCAAATGTGGTTACACAAACACCAAAGTAGAATCACCAGTTCCCGTACAAGAAAAAAAAAGTAATATGATCAAACATTTATTTTTACCTTTAATAACTGTTTATTGTTTTAGCTAGGTTACAATTTCTCACATACAACACATTCAAACCAATTCCGAATGATAAAACGAGTAGTATTACACCCACAAGCACTCCGATTAACTTATCGGCTGTTAGTTGGCGATCAAATGTATCTTCTATTAATAGTAGTATGGAGAAGTATATAATGTTATTTTGTTACTGTTTTAAATTGTTTAAGGTCTAAACTCATCAAATGAATTTAACCAAAGTAGTCCTAATGTTTCATTATCAAAAATGTTTTATAATTCATCAGAATGCGAGTTTATAAAAGACGAACATTCTCTTAAAGATTATTTGAAACGGTACGAAGATTTTGAGAAAAGTTTTCAGACAAATTCTCCAAGTGAACAACAGAGTAATTTACTAGCGAGCTTTTGGAGTCACCCTTCAGCAAAAACTTTAGAAGGACCAATTATGTTAAATAAATGTAATTACCAATTATCTTCACAACCATCTACTAGTCCAAGTAATCAACCTGATGGCAAGCATTCTCGTTATGCTAATAACAGTATTGCTGATACTTGGAAACGATTTAATATACGTAATGAAACTTTAACACAATGGAATTCTAATATCAGAAAGGTAAAGTTTGTAAAATTGAGGTTTGCTAATTTTGGATTAGCAGTTATATTTGTGTAGCACATCAGTATCTATGTGATATGCATTTGGTTTTTGTTATATGAGGTAAATGTAACAAAATTATGTATATAGTCATTGATTATATATACTTCGTATATAATCAATGGTATAGTGTAACTTTACTGATGCTGACCTTGTGGTAGATTTAAAACAGTTTTTTTTTTTCGTAAACATGATCTGTTTATTTGAGGGTGTATGTTTTGTAGATGTCAAACTGACTTATAAAATTTCTTTTGTGTTTCGTCATCAATCAGTGAAATATCATATGAGTTTGTTGGGTAAATGACATAATCATAACTTTAGCTATATAGTTGTTATGCAGTCAGTTGAAAAGCCCTGGGCGGTTGTAGCCAAGGTTAAACATGGACCGTATTCTTGATATATTACAACTTAAAAGTAAGGAACAGTAGATTAGACAATACATTGGTAATGACAATAATAAATTGTCTATTAATAAAAATTACAAATATTATTTTAATTATAATGCAGAGGTTACGACTAAAAATGTTATCATTATTGTAAAAACTTATCATCCATGTCACAAATATTTTTACAATAATGATAAAACTGACTTTATAACAACTATACCATTTAACCCATCTTTTGCTAAAATTGCGTTTTCGCAATGTAAAATGTAGAATTTTTTTAATATGTTAATTGGGACAATTAAACAATTAAACGGGATGATTAAAATAAGTATTGCCCTAACAGGAAAAAAATTATGTTATCGGTTTTTTGTATTTGGACTTGATTTTGGTTAGAATTGACATTTTTTTCATGCTTAACATTTTGCATGTATATTTGTTTTGTTTGAACGCTTTGAACTGTAATTAAAAATTTAAAACACAGCTCTAAGATGGATTAATCTAGATGAACATCAAAATATATGCCAGTCTTTATCATTTTTTAGTATTATTGAAATATTGCAATATGTGAAAACGCAATATTGGCAAAATGTGGCTTGTCGAAACGTGACTTCACCACTATCAGATACAGCGAGTAAACCACTAACAATGTAGTTTTCGCTTATCAAACTACCTGTAACGTTGGGAATTTCGAAACCCTAGCAGTGGATGTTGGATAAGTAACTCATACTAAGTACCTAAAATTTACAAACAGTTGAAGGTATTTTACCTGAATAATATAAAATAATCACTTTGGACATTTCTGTAATAAACCCTTGAACATACAACTTCACAAAACGACCGTAGTTGAATATCTGGTTTACTGTAGTTCAGTTTAGTTTATTTATTTATGAACATTTATATCTTCAGTCTAATCAACAAAGGTAATTATGGTGAGTACATAACATTCAATATGTGTTACTTATTTGAGTAAAATTATAACATCGAATGTAATGCTGCGATACTGATTGAAATTTTGTTAATTCCAGAACTTAAAATACCATAGAGTAGTGTTACTTGAAACACTTTTTAGATTTAATGGTTAGTTACGGAAAACTGTAAAACATTTCAAATAATTTAAGTCATTCATAATCTGTATAGAGGTTTATAAAACTAGTTTATGAGCAAAACATGTTTAAAAATCTAGAAAGATTTTTTTACAGTGTGTTTCCCTCCATTGCGAAAACTTGGAACAAGTATGTATTTTTAATGTTCATGTTAATATTCACAATTATAATCTAAATGGGCAACTTGGAACAAAGAAAACGCAAAAAATGAATGGATTATTCTAATTCATTTTATTGGAGTAAATAAAAAACAAAGATAGAAAAATACATTTATTCATGAATAATATTTTTTTTGAAACACAAGTAAGAAAAACAACATAAATTGCACGCTTTCTTTAAATAAAAATCTAATCCTTACAAAATCAGATTTTTAAAACAACCCAGATAAGCCTATAGAAGAAACTTTTGGCCGAAAATGATATATTTTTATTCAATAAGTACAAAAAAAGGTGTACTATATATAGTACATTAGGAATATAAGTGTATACTATTTTGATGTGTGATAATCGATGAAACATTGTACATGAATCGCGATATCAAATTTTGAGCATCTGGTTGTGGCACATTGATGACATTCTCCACATCTTGTTTGCTTTTCTTGGCAAATCACGTAATGATTTAGACGATCATACCTCATACCTATATTTTCATTTTAGAAGGATGACCTCTTTGGTAAGTAGGAGGTTTCTTGTTCTGCGAAGCATTGCAGAGGCAATCCTTCTTCTGAAATTCAATTGATCCATGTCTCCGCCATTGTTGCGATAAATATGCCAAGAATTTTGTATGAATACATCAATGCTGTGATATCAGTGGAAAGTACCACTTCTTTCCGCGGATCGAAATGCGATACAATTCAATGTTTTCGTTGGAACGATCAACTTCGCACATATTACAATTATATAGATGCACCATATGTGGTTGTTTGACTAGGATAGTCTTCTTTTCCTTGCGAGAATACCGTTTTACATTGTGAAGAGGCTCTATTCCAGCAAAATTGGAACATAGTGAAACCAAGCTGTTATCATTCCATTTTATTGCAATTATATTTTGGTCAGAAATCTTTCTGAAATCATATGAACCGCGTTCTTTTTTTTCATTTCTTTATTTTCAGCTAATGGATGACCTGGTATATGGTTTTCTCGCACAGTGCCTGTACCATAATAGTTTTTTTCAGAAAGAATTTTAAGTAGAGTAATGGTCGTGAAAAAGTTGTCGAAGAATAAATGCATCTTTTCATTGGGCCATTTCTTTCGTAATGCATCAGCATATTCCAGAACTACAGCAGTACCAACACCGTAATCAGCATAAGTGGTACTTATGTTTGTAGCAATACCTTGATAGGGCTCGAAACCAGTATACATATCCAAGTCTACTTGTACCAACCCAAAGTTTATACCCGTATCGAATGGGTTTACCTTTCATAAATTGTTTTTTCATAAATTGTTTTGCGCCATGCCTTCCGTAGTATGGCACCATTGCCTCATTTACTGAATGTGTTTGTTCATACCGGCCGTATTCCATGAACTTTTATTCAGATGGTCGAATAAACATCTTATCTTTGCGAATCTATCTGTTGCATCCAAGTCATTATTGTCACGTAAAGGGATGTTGAACATTATAAAGGAGAATTTGTCTCTAGAAATTGAGTCGGACACTAGGTCATTGTGAGCGTCTCGATCTCGTCCCCAAAACATTCTTCGGCGGGGTATCGGTAACGGTTTGGGAATGGTTTTTCCGCTGGACATACATGTTTGTTTCACGAACTATCAATTATATTAGAGTATCGTCAAAAAAATTATAAAAGTATTCTATCGGGTTCTTCAGTTGAGGAGTAGCTGTGGTCCTCAAGAAATCATCATTTGGTGGTGAAATATCTTCCTTCGCCCACTGATATTGCTTTTTCTTTTTCGGCTGGGAAGCTTTCTTTACTGTCGACATTACAAAAGTAGATAGAGGGAGATCATCATCTGATGAGAATTCATCATCTGATTCATGAGCTGCAAAGTTGATTTCTGCGGGAGCTCTTAGTTGGGAACCGGGAAGATTATCGATATTAATTGCGTCTTCATCGCCAGAGTCTTCATCAGTTAAATCATAGCAGGCATTTACCGGAGGAAATAGTGTAACATCCTTCACATTATTCAGCATACCATCGTCATCTTCTAACATTGCTACGGCTTCAGCGAGAGAAAATCCCCTGAAACAAGATCAAACGTATATATGCCTAATGTACTATATTTAGTGCGGACAAAAATGGGGTTATGTCAAAGCTTGTGTCTAGCTAAACAGGTATGCATCGAAAGTTACATCCTTCCTGTTTCTTATTTGGCAATTATCACTTCTTATAAATTTTTTTGAATATAAATAATTTACTTACCTAACTAACCGGATACCATAACCTTCCATTTCCACAAATATCAATATTTCGTTCGTTCAATAAACTTTCAAAACTTTGCACAAGCTGTTTGTAAACAACTGACTTGCTTGAAAGACTCGCGGAGAATGAGGTTTAATACACAGAGTGCTTCTGCACGCGCAAATAATAACGTGTCAGGACTCGCAACAAGTGTACTATATTTAGTACATTAGGTTTATCTGGGTTATTAATCTAAAAAAAAATCTAAATATCAATAACACTCTTCTACATTTGCATAGGTAAAGATCGTTTTAGAGAGTCCCACTGGACACAAAAATTTACAAACATATAGATTTCCGTCTTCAATTATTTCTGTCACTTCCCCAACATATTTCTTTTGTTTATGAGACTTGCCTTCTATTGGAAATGCTACAAGTAAATACCCACCAACCTCCACTGTAACATCTTGTTCTTGACATGGACTTTGTGTGCCATTACCATTTTCATCGAACACTTTTGCATCCAGCCAGCCTGATTTGGTTCGATTGTATCGTGCGTTCTTAGGCCCACGTTCTCTCCAAGTGTCGTATAAATGTTCAGCTTTATATATAACGTACGGAGGTAATAATTTGTCACTAGCAGTACAAGCTAAAACAATAGAAGTACTCATTTTCGACGCGTCTAAACACCTTTCTGCATATTTCGACTCTTTTTTTACCAACACTTTAGAACAGCCAGGATCATCGGTTAAGTTACTTTCGTCATAGTTTAAAATGGTAGCTGCCCCAATACTCATTTTTTAAATTTTGAAAATTTTCTGTAATCATTTCAGAAGACACTCGGGCTCGATTTCTTTTGATGTTTTGTTCAAAACTATTTGATTATTCTGGATGTCTCTCGCTAAAAAAATGATACACCCTGTCCTTCCAAGGTTTGTTTTGTTTAAAGCGACTCTCTTCTACCACATTCCTCAAGATAAGAATATATTACACATAGTAAATCTTGGGTCGTAAGAGGAAACCTCCATTTAGCAGCCACACAATCCTTCCAAAAACAAATCCTCCCCATATGTTGTTAGAACTGTCAGGCGGCCAACAGCTTTCATATTTTTATTGGCTACTTTTTGAGATAACGTAGCCAATGATATTTTGTATTTTGTGGAGGCTTGTTGCATAGAAATAGTTTTAGTTTTTATTTCTTCTACTGCTGCCACTAGACTTTCCGAAGAATATTTGGTATACGTTCTTCCTGCAGGATTTTTTTTATGGTGTCTTGGCATTTTTCTGTAAAGAAATACTATATTTGGATCATAAAAAAAAAACATTTCTAAAAACTTGGAACACATGTTCCATGTTTTCGTGCAATTTTGTCAAGTATACAAATTAGGGAATATATAAAAGTTTTGGCGACTGCACTACACAGTGGTTTAGTTTGTGGATAGCAGGTGCAGAGCAATGCGGCAAGTGAGATAGCCATATGGCACAAAGTTTTACAAAATTACGTTGCGCTTCTTAATGATATTTACTCAATGGCTTGAGTTGATAATTTTAATTTACTAAGTGACAAAAGTTGTGTTAGGATGTGTTGACATTTCCATTACAGAATTGCAATCCAAGATACTTAATTTATGATTATATTTTTGCATTATTCACTAATTGAGTTTTAGTTCCCATAAGTGTAGCTAATTCAGTTAAATTTGGTTTCTTGCATTCTTTGTGTTGTACACTGTTAGGAATTTCGTTTTTAATTATTAAATAATTTTCAAGAGTTCTTTCCAAATACAAGATATTGAAGTTTGAATTTTTTGGCTGAATTTTGGAAGATGGATTCAGTCCCATCTGATGATCCACCCAATTGCACTGTAGGAAAAACCCATGACAAATTGACCATCCGTCATAAGCTGTCTTATAACTCAAACAAAAATTTGAAGCTTATAAAAGATTTTTCAGAAGATAACCAAAATTTATTATCCAATCGTTCAGGACTTAGGTTTTCTGAAGAATCAACTATCTGTTTATACCATAAAGCACTGCTGCTAACCAAATTTGAATTTTTGCAAAGGTCCTGTTGTAATCCTTTTTCAAGAAAGGATCATCATGTGCTAAGAGCTAAGAAAAAAAATAAAACTCCCACTGTGTTATCCTCATCTAGTTCTTCAGATGAAGATTGCTTCAGGTAAACTTCGAGAAATGGAAGTTTGTGAAAGGTAAACACCAGTTTAACTTTTATTGGTGCATCACCTCTAAAATTTAAATGTGTGAGTAAATATGACTTGAAAGGCTATGCCAAACTTAAAATAATCCAAACACAAGCCTTAGTTAGTAGTACAGTTGCAGCTGTTCGTGGCCTTTGTTCTGCCGTGTTGAAAAGCAAAATGTAATTACATGGTCTAAGACACTTATAGACTATCAGGATTACGAGTCTGTTCCGCAGTCACATGAACATGATCGGATAAAGCGAAACTTTTTTTGATAATAATGTGATGCAAGAAATTATTCGGTATTCCAATATGTACGTAGTGAGCAATAATAGACATGAGTTTCAGCTTACCTTGGAAGATTTGGAAACATTCTTAGGCATTTTACTTCTAAGCACATATCATTCTCTTCCGCAAACCAGTATGTACTCGTCAACAGATGAGGATAAGGATGTCGATATTGTAAAAAAAAGTATGTCAAGAAACCGTTTCCTCAATATGAAGAAAAACCTACATCTTGCAGAGAATAATAATCTTGACAAAGCCGATAAGTTTGCAAGTCATGCCCATATTTAGTCTAGTAAATCAAAATTACATGCAATTTGTTTTCAAACATCATTTATCCTTAGACAAGCAGATGGTCCCCTATTTTGGCAAACACTCTGTAAAGATGTTCATAAAAAACAAACCTGTCAGATTTGGATTCAAATTATGGTGTTTGACATCCAGGTGGTATCTGTTCAAATTTATACCATTGTGATTAAATTATTGAATGTTCTGTCGGAACCTTGTGCCTTCAAAGTATTTTTCGCCAATTTTTTCACCAGTCACTTGCTTCTCGTACATTTGAAGGGGTTGGAATTTTTGCTACCGGCACTGTAAGAGAAAATCGTGTGGCTAAGTGCCCTGTAGAAACAGCGAAAGCCCTAAAAAAATCAAGAGGTTCATTTGTTTCTCTATGTTATCATTCAAATGAAATTACCTTGGTTCGTTGGAATGACAATTCAGTTGTTACCAATTGTGAATCTGTTGAACCGATTATACAAGTCAAACTTTACAACTGAAAGGAAAGAAAAGAAAATCAGGTAGATCGGTCAAATATGATACACTCATATAATAAACATATGGGCGGCGTAGACTTACATGACATTGGAATTGCAAACTTCCGGCGTAGACTTACATGACATTGGAATTGCAAACTTCCGAATAAGAATTCGCGGTAAAAAATGGTGGTGACCACTTTTTTCAAATTTGGTTGACAGTGCATCAGTGAACATATGGAAGTTAGATAGACTAGTGCATTTTGAAAAACCAATACCCAAATTGAATTTCGTTCTCAGTTGCTCTTGGAAGATAAATGCGAAAAATCAAATAATTATCAGAGGCTGTGCATCTGGAAGACCAATGAACGAAATTCGGTTTGGCAATGTAGGGCACCTAGTGGGAAAACATCCACAAAATATTAGAAGAACATGTAAGGTTTGCAAAAGTACAACATATTATCATTGCATAAAGTGTAATGTATTTTTGAATACTAAATGTTTTTCCACCTACCATCAAAAATAACAACTCTAGTTGCCAATATCGCGAAAACGCAATGCCATTTTTTTTGTACTTTTTAAAAAAAAATCCGTTTTTGTGTAGTATTAGTTATATTTGAATATCAATAAAGCTGTTTCATAAAATTTTTTTTTGTCAAATTCTGGTACTGGTATTTAATAGGTTAATCCATAACATTGTAATTATTTTTATTATTATTACACTTTTAACATGTTTCCTGCTAAGTACTAATTAATATGTAGTGAATAGTCTGTCCTAGGTATCAACTACTGATGTATATGTATTTTCCATTATTTACAATCTACCTATGTTTTTATTGGTAATAAATACATGTAAATATTGTGTATGGGACAGGAATGAAAAATGTGTACTGATCACGCTAAACAATATATTTTATAAGATGAAAAAAATTAATAAAATTTAATATGAATATAAAATACCAACTATGAAATAACTCACAATTATGTTTTTACAAAACATGTTTTGAAAATATGTTTAGTACGATTCATATGTTATTGAGACTTCCAAAAAAATGGTCAAACAATTTTGGGTTTTTTGAACAGTTTCATATTGTTTATTCCAAAACCAAGTGATTAACTATCATCTGGTTTAATATAACTACACATTAATTTTATTTAAAAAACGTTCTTGTCTTTTATACCCACAAATTCTGTTAGGCAAAATTTATTTAGCTAGCTGTGAACGCGGGCGGATTTCGTGAATAGCACTAATTATATTGAATTTTCAATCGTTGAATCCGCGAAAATGGGGAAAAGCACTAACTTGAACACTATTTCCCATCGATGGACCCGTAAACAATGTCACTTCTGACAATCGATAAAAAAAAACTAAACTGTTACCGGGGTGGATGAATATTCTCCAAAAAAAATATCACCAAAGACTGGATGGGAAAACTCTCCCTACTACGAAAACTTCAATAACCCGGTAAGTGATAAACAAATTAACTACGACCGAGCTCCCATTGCGCGCTAAACCTCTTTCTTCAACAGCTAGACCTAGACTCTATAATCTACCTCGAGAACGATTTCACTGAAATATGATCTGTTTTCTTAGCCGACAAACTTTGCAGAATCGACCCTAAGCCAACGTATTATTAAATTACATTCTTTGTCTTTATAAAATTTACTTTATCAAAGAGGTCGACATACCGTCGCCAATGCTTTAAATCTGCAAGCTACGAAGTAACAATTTTCAATGACACAATTTTAACTCAACTAAACTGTAATTAACGATACTTAATAATAAATAGGAATAACCATTTACAAAAAAAAATTGAACTTCCATTTTTACTAATATATAAATGTCAACGCGTGAAACATAATCGTGATTTAAAAACTTTAATCTATTAATAACAAACAAACCGAAAAATCTATACACGTTCACAGAACTGGGGTACTAATTCCACTCCAATTTGTAATAACTCCCAAACATCGCCAAGTAAAGTAAAAATTTCTAACTAAATTAATCCTTCCAAAATTTATACTCGAATACATCCAAATCTCAATAATCTGTAACCCATCCATGAGATTGACTACTATTAAATATCCTAAAGTTTTGAAAAAAAAAGAATCGACGTAAAATTCTAACCACACGCGACAAATACCCAGCTTGTATTGGTATAATCACGTATTTTATGTACAGAGTGATCAATCTCACGTGATCAAAATATTTAAGTTGATACCACTGATAGGTTGGTAAGAAGCTGTATTGCTCTAGCTACTTTAGAGCATGGTTCGAGTAAAAACTACAATCAGTTTCAAATCTGTATGAAGGTCATTAACTTATACATATAAAATATTATCTTAATTTAAATAATGACTATTTTGTATTTGATTAAATTGTATCCCTATAAAATACAACAAAATAAATAAAATATTATTTAATGATTGGATTACATCATTACAAAATAATGAATCTTAAGTATTTAAATGTTATAATTTCATTCTAATTAAATAAAATTTACAGTACATGTTTATGGAATGTCTTTTACAAATTTTTTTAACTCCTTAGGTACACATTAGTTATCACACTCAAGAAAATACAAAAGTGAAAAACGAAGGTATAATATGACATAAACTGACATAAACTAAAACGACTAAAACCACACTAAAATCCAAAGCAGCCAACTGCAAAACACAACAATATTAACAACTAGGATTTTGTCATACCACTACAGTACACTTGAGATTGATCACGTTGTAACTTTTTTATTATTAGAAATAGAAAAATGAAATTTGGTAAGTTTATATAACAAATAAATTTAAATTTTTTGACGTACTCATGTTTCGAAGTACTTCCGGTTTAGCCGAAAATGACCCAAACTTTCGATTTTTAAATGAGACGTCTCATATTCGTTGTGGATTTCGATGCAAAACGGCTTTATGAATACAATCACGCCATTTTGATCAATTTTCGACAGGTCAACTTATTTCTTGATCTAGGGCGCTATTATGGATTATGCAAATTGTTTTATTTTTAATGAAGTGACGTGGGAAAAAGATAATTATGCGTAATATGAAATTATTCGTAAGATAGCGGTCAAAGATTAGAGAGAGAAGATGACAAACGTAGGTAAGACGAGTATAGTAAATACTGACCCAAAAAATGACCATATCTTTACATCTGAAGCACCAGAGAGCGCCCTAGAATTCCAAAAGAATAACCGCGAAATTTAATTTCTCCACTAATCAGCTATCAGGCGTATTTTTTTAGGATTTAGGAAAATGAAGTTGAGACAAACAGAAAAAAGGTTTGTAGTAATAACGTAGATTATATAAAAATATTTTGATACAGTTATACATTCACAGTTAATTTTAACTAATATTATTTTCAATCTCACGGTATTTAATAATAATAATAATAATGGTTTAACTGAATTTAAAAAAAAATATGACAAGCCATAAAACAAAAGAAATGCATATTATGCATTATAACTAACACTAAAAAGCACAAAAACTATATACACGTAACAAGATAAAAAACACAATGAATAGCGCCATAAACATATGGTCGACATGTAAACAAAATTTTAGTTTCCTATAATTATTTGTTATCGACTTGTTTGTGCGGATACACCTGAAGCGATAGATGTCCCTACCTTCGCCTTGGTTGTTACGTTTCCCATCTTTTTTACTTCCTAATCTTTAATAGCGGTCGTTCATAAAATTAATTAATAGAAATGACAGGAGTGGTCACATTGCATTCAAAATTTCATTTTGCATTAATAAGCAAAAAATATAGGGTGTCCCATTTAAAAATCTAAAGTTGAGGTTATTTCTGTTTAACCCGAAAGTATCTCGAAACAAATAAATGCACCAAAAAATTCAAATTTATCTTTAATATACACCTATAAATTTTCGTTTTTTATCATTAATAAAAAAAAATTAAAGGGGAACTCACTTGGGAGGTTAACCTGATACTTATTGAATCGCTTAAGCCATAAGTGAGCCCAAGTCAAGAATATTGAATACAACCATGCTCATCGTTTACAGTTTTACACCATTCGATGAAATAGGGGCGTAGAGGCAATTTTTCCCAAATAAGTTACGACGACACCATGACGTCACGAGTAAAACTTTTGGGTTAAGGGTATACGGAAAATTCGTTCCCAGGAAATTTCATCTCCGCACATCTCGCACGTGAAAACTTCGTTTCCGAACAAGCTCGACTTGTCTCTTAGATTATATGGTATTCATAAACGAGAGCCGCCATCAGAATGCAGGTAGAAAAAATAAAAGATATTTTAATTAATTTATATTATAATTATAATAAATTTATAAGTTTGTATGTAGAGAAAAGATGTTTTAAAATTCATAATTGTACGCTATGCCACGCAAAATCACTTCACGATTATCAATATCTTCGCAGTGTCTTCATCCTGGTTGAAATAGCTGCAAATTTCTTGTTTTGTGAATTTCCGGGGTTGTCAGCGATTAATTGAACTATTTTGCAATTAGGAAGCCCATATTACGTTTTGAGACACTTGATAAATTGATATACATTTGGAACCACACGTCTGTTGGAAGCGTCTATTCAACCCTTCGACAGCGTTATTAGTACGATGCTGCCCGTTAATCATTCGTTGATGCATATTCCACAACGAAATCGGAAAAGGCGGATTTTGTCCCCCGCGTCTCTTGTCTTCGATCAACGTAGGTACCTTCAAAGTAGTTTGTGATTAACCTGGCCGTGCAGTAGGCAGCGCAGCTTCAGATTGGTACATTAGAAACGGTTGACTGACACATCGATAATGATTTCCTTATACTCCTAACGTTCACAATCGAAAAGCATGTTTTGGCCAATTTTTAAGAATTAAAAAAGTTTTTAAACAATATCGCATTCAGCTTAGACTTACTTGAGACAGAATGAATTTATGTACATGCATAGGTATAGCAGGCATATCTCCCCTATGCCGGGCGTTCCGGATGGTTCTTTTGAAAGAATCTTTCCGTGGGAGCAAACCGGGATATTCTTGAATTATGACCTTCCGTTCCTTCGCATCATTTACAATACGAACTGCTTCTAGCCGTGCAGCGTGGCTATGACCTTTCACTACCTTAACTACTACAACTTCTTTTCCCTGTGTTCACACTACCATTACATGTATCACATCTTTTGCAAACCCATCTAGCGTGCAGCTCGTTCTTTGTCATTTTCACATATGTGTATAAATGATTTTCGTACACTAAATTCCGTGGGCCACGAATCGGTATTGACAGAATTAAAATGAATCGAGCACGACCGACGATAATGAATAATAATAATTTCTCTTCTATTAGTGATGGGAAGGGTAGGTAACTAATTAAAATTAAGAAAGACAACTTAGGGACTTAGAAATTTAATGTGCGGAGTAATTAGGAAAAAATTATTGATTGCAAATACCACACAATTTAAATACCCTCATAATAACATCAACTAATTCTAATCTTTTCTAATATCTTGATGAAAATTGGAATTTCCCCATTTCAAACATTTTTTCAAATATTTAACTTGATTGGGAACGAAATTTTCGGATACGAGATGTGGAGAGACGAAATATCTCGGGAGCGAAACGTGGGGTACGAAATCTGAGGAACCAACTCTCTGCAAATCACAACTTAGTACAGTCTCGTGAAAAAAAAAACATTAGGTACACTTTCAGTCAAACCGGAGTGATATTCACTTGTTTTATTGTTATGTTATGAATATGGATCTTCAAGCGCACAAGACGGTTAAGCTGGGGCATTTCATTTTCTTGGTTGAATATCGATTGCCGCCGTTAGATACGTTGTTTAAAGAATTACTTACTGCGCATCAAATTCTATGGATTAAAAAGGGATGTGGAGATGTCACCTCTCAGTGCTATTTTGGCAACATCATTTATATTGTCTGTCACACTCGACGTGGACTTAAATCGGCTGGATGGCACATATGTACTTACAGAAACGACCCCTTAGCCGGTGATGCGAACACAAAAAGAAATGTCCACATAAGTCGTGTAAAAAAATGTTCACTGCCCGAAGACACTTTGAAACTATTCTCGCCAATTTTGTAAATTGTCACTTCCTGACATTTCAGAAACATTTGGCTGTCGATGTTTTTTACTTTCCTACATATTTAAAAAACCTGACAGAAGCTTCTGCAAAATTGTTAGTGTTATTTCCTTTTATCACTTCAAAAGTACAGAATCCACTAATTTTTGCGTTCCCATACAGTTTTCATGTGGTCAAGTAAATTTTGGTACATTAAATAGCATTCGTTTCGTACAAACTGTTCATAAATTTCTTGGGCGTCTTTCTTATTAGTGGAATAAAGCAAGCGTTGAGAGCCTCGCATTATTAGCTTTCTATGGTCTTTAGAAATCATGTGCTGACAGTCCTACAACCATATCCAAAATGCTGCTAAATAATCGTCTGTCATGATGGCGTTGGGAAACCATGAGCTCCGATAGCTTGATTTCCTAGTGTTTCATGTACTAACTTCCGAGCGTGTAGTTAGCTTCATTTTGTTTAGTATGGAAGATGCATGCTAAAGATACAGCGCTAATTTTAGCAGCAGCAAACAAAACGTCACACACGTATTCGTCTGGTCGCGAGATCCGTCGGAATCGATAAATACCATCTCATGGGCAAAATCACGTTTAAGTGTTCTCAACATGATAGGAGTGAGAATGAGTAGTATTATTCGTTTCTGTTGTGTAATAATCTTGAATCCAGCTTCATGTAGCATTACTTCTTTGTGTTGCACACTTTTTAAAATATAGTTTCCTCCATTGTCTCCATTTGATGTATAAATGATTCATCTGTCATTCAGTGAGATTGATTTGTGCATTTGATACAAAAAATCGCTGCCTTCATATTGAGATTCCAGGAACATTTCATGGTACACTCTAGCAGTTGCAGGACGTCATCCGTAAGTAATTGAACGCTTCAGTAACTATAACATTATGGTTGTGAAGGAAAGTGATGTGTGCAATGAGGAACATTTGAAGTAAAACAATTTAACACAAAGAATCTCACTAAGCAAGGAATGTTACTTTTACATTTGGTAAAGGTTAATTTAAAGAAAGCTAAATGTTAATTTCCCACAAACATATCTAGCTACGTTGTTACGTGCTCTGCCACATATTCTGGGACGTATCAAGTAACATGAAAACATTAATGTACCGAAACGTGAATGTTTTTTTGCTTAGTGGAATATTATTCACTTACCTCTATTACAACATTCAACTTCTTTTGGAGATAGTGGTCCTTCTTCATAGTACCTGGATCGACTTTTTTAATTAAAATATTTACAGTTGCGTTATAGTTTCTATCGCGAACTCGAGCATCACGTCGTTTGCTGACCTTGACTGTGTCAAAACTATTAAACTGGCATTTGAACACCTTTCAGTGTATGTATATCTCGGCAGAAGGCTATGTGTATCTTACGATCCAGTTCGAACCAGTACACGCACCAAACATTTCCATCCATTTGTCACACCACTGACTATATTTGAAGTTGATCAGACTCGTATTGCACTTTTCTTCTTATCCATGATAATCGTGATTGTCTTTGTAGTCAAATTTGATGGTTAGGTCTTCCTCATTACAAACTAATTTTAACGAATTTAAAATTGTTTGTGTCGACATGGATGGCGTATCGCGTATGAACAACTCTGCAGACTGATAATAACTAACGGGTTAAACAAATGTTCAAGCGCGTATGGTTTCGAACGATACAAATAGCTGCAGCGCAGTAAACAGTGTATGTAGGATTTGCGCATTATTTCGGTAACATCGTTTACTGCGGCAGCGGGAATGCTGTGATTCAATGAAATGTGGTATGTAGGAAATTTTGGGTATGGGAGTGTATTTTCGTTATCTATTTTTTTTATCTGAAAAAAGTCGGGAGAAAATAAACCATTAAGACAAGTTGCAGAGAGCAACAGGATTGCTACTAATACATAAATTTATAAATAAGAAAATCAACTAAAAATTCCTTGTGATTTAATCTCACCTAAAGAAATATTTAACATCAAATAATAAGTTACATAACTTTAAAATAAACTGAACGTTCACAGTCTAAACTTACCCAGTTGATCAGATTTGTAAAATTTATTGGGCATATTTTATATATACGTGTAATTATTGCGCATTTGAATATGTTCACTGTTAATTTTTTTTATCTAGTGTACCATCTGGTAGATATTTATCGTACTCTTTGGAAATCGAGAACAATCACTGCTGTTGGTTTTGGGAATATACCATCTGGTAGATATTTATCGTACTCTTTGGAAATCGAGAACAATCACTGCTTTTGGGAATAAGTTGTAAAGAAGGTTTGAGTTTAGCTTTTGTTTTGAAAGTTTGATTTAATTTTGTTTCAGGCCTATACCTATCAACTTCAAGTAATATCAGTTACAGGTATGGAACCGAAGTAAGGTTACTTGCACCGTCTATTAGTGTAATCTGTTATGTTTTATAGTATGTTCGAATTAAGTTTAGTAATGCAAAATATGACACATAACAGGCTGTGCACATAGGACTTTTGTGTATTACATCTCAATCGAAAATTCAAAATATTGAGAACGTTTAGTGTCCCTTAGTTCATATCCTACAGTCTCAAAATTTAGATATTTACGACCGTGTATTTCAAATACTACTTTTTAGAACGATGTTGCTAGAAATCGTTTCAAATATCAAGATCGGTGTCATATGGTCATATGGATCAGGTTTGTACCAAATACAGGCGTATTCAATTATTGACAGTACTTAATGAAAAATAATGAGAATTTTGTAAATAGTTATGCATATACCTAAAAGTCTCACTGACATCTGATGTACGAGAGCGGGATGATTATTAGCAGCCTAAAAATGAAAGAAAAGGATTTTTCAACAAAAATGTTTTTATTTTTTAATATAATCTAAACGTTCAATACAATCTTTCTAGCGATGTTCTAATGCTTTAATGCTATCACGAAACAAATATTGTTCAAAAAATTATTATTAATTTTATTAAATACATAAATAAAAAGTTTACCTCGAGTAGAATTTGAACTTACGACCTGTACTTTGCTAGAGTACCGTGCTAACCAACTGCGCCATCAAGGTTCAAGCCCCAATTGATGTAAATTTTGTCTTTATGTATGTAGAACTGATGTTAATTCTAAATATAAAATTAATAATAATTTTTAATTACATATTTACCTTTGAACTTATTGGTTCATAACAAAAATATTGTTCAAGTTCAGCGAAGTAGGCATCTACCGCGGCTGTGACCTCCTCATCCGTTGAAAATCTTTGCCCCTTTAGGAAAATTGTTTGTGTAGGGAATAAATGAAAGTCCGATGGACCTAATTCGGGCGAATAAGGCGGATGGGGAAGTAAATCATATCGTAATTCGCGAACCTTAGTGATGGGAATGGTACTGGTGTGAAGGCGGGCATTATAATGATAAAAAATGATCTTTTTAAACGCTAAACCGGGCCTTCTTTGCGCAAACTTTTTCGTTTAATATCCATAAGATTAGCAGAATATTCGTCATTCATACTTTGCCCCTTTGGAAGGTAATCGATCATTATAATTCCCTTAGCGTCCCAGAAAATCGACGCCATAACCTTTCCAGTAGACTTCGTTGTCATGGAGTTCTTTGGGGCCGAACAACCAAGTTCCGTCCACTGTTTAGATTGCAGTTTTGTTTCCGGAGTATAGTAATGAACCCAAGTTTCATACACGGTTGTAAACCTTCGCACAAAATTAATTGAATTCTTTTGAGACCAAAGATTCTTATGACCGGCACACTCGTTTTTGTTCCAATGTGAGTAAACGC
This sequence comes from Vesta saturnalis, assembly GCA_036346205.1. NCBI lineage: Eukaryota > Metazoa > Arthropoda > Insecta > Coleoptera > Lampyridae > Vesta > Vesta saturnalis. The sequence goes on along the minus strand of JARFJB010001603.1, from coordinate 3,003,977 downwards.
GGCACCCATCTTGCAGATAGCTTTTTCAAACGTAATTCGTGGGATCTTTCGAAATGCCCCCACAGTACTGGCAATTTCACTCAATTTTAGTCTCCGATCTTCTCTCACCGTATCTTGATTTTTTCGGCCATTTGTGGTGTGGTGACACTTTTAGGGCGTCCCGGTCGATGGTCATCTTGGACGACGCGTTTAAACACAGCCGAACAACTTTTTATGGTCGCATGTGAAGGAGCAGAATTGGCCAAACCATTCTGCATTTCTTCAAGAATATCTGCATTCTTTAAACCTTTCAAATACAGAAACTTAATGGCGGCACGTTTCTTAAAATTATCCATACACTTTCACTTTGCGAAGCTGCTAACAACAAACTATTTGGCAGATTGATACCAAATTTTCAATGTGATCAACCTAAACATGTAACTTTTTACCTACCTGGGCAGTTATGAAATAGATATATCTTACTCTTTTCAATCTTAGAATTAGACATTTATTAGGAAAGTATTTTATATTTACGCCGTCTGAAATGGGGTAGGGAAATCATCAGGCTCCAAGAGTTTAATAATTCTGGATTGTGCATTAAAGAACTTAAAATTATATCGACACTCCAGAAATATTTTGTAGAATTAAGATAATCAATTTTTGGAGACAATATTTTTATACTGATGTGTTACACAAATGTAAGCGTTAATTAGAAATTAAAATCCTGTTATTTTATATTTATATTCATATATAGGTTTGTAGTGGCTCTCACAAACTATATTGGAATGTTTAACCCAACAATTTGATCAAATTGACGCTGCGTTACAAAAACATGGTGTTTCTGATGTACAAATTGGTTGTGTGGGACTAGACCATTTGCGAAAAACGGCACAATCTAGCTTTGTACTCCAATTAATACCATCATTATCAATACTTATACCATTTTTAGAAGTATCAAGTAATCAAGAGTATTTAGTGAAAAGAATAAGGCAGCTTTCGAAAGGAGGATGTATAAGTGATTTCAAATGGAATAGTGGAAGTTCACATAACCAAAAAGAATGGAATGATTCCTTGCCTACTGATAGTGAGATTATGATGCATTTGTTTATTACATACATGGACTCTCAACTTTTACCATTACCTAATCATCCTGAAATAAAACCATTTAGTGGCCATTATTGTATTAAATTTAACCAAGAAGTTCCCACTTCAATAAAATTTGCGATACAACATTATAGTCTGAAACCCCCTCATTTTAAAGTACTTGTGGGTAATGAAGTATTTGAAATGGTTCAGGTTGGTATAGTGTTTCATCTAAAGAATATACATTAAGGTTTTTAATTTGAAAATTAACGTTGAATCATTCATTTAAAAGACACACTTATAGATGAGCTAATGAAAGGTGTTTTTTGCATCCATCACTATTCTACAGAATTAGTGTTTTAGTTTGATGCGTGTCATCGAATACATCTTTTATTGCATAGCTTACTAAAGTTATTTTGTTTTTAATTTTTTTTTAATGATTGGTGAACTTAACAACTAGTGATTTATGTGTGTTGCAGTTATACATACGTATCATAGAAAACTTAGGTTCAAATGTAAGCTCAGTAGTTGTGACCAAAACCGTTGTGGTACTGCCAGCGTTTTGGAAGAATACTATTTGGACTAAAACATTGAGCATTTTTGTAACAAGAACAACATGCAGATCTGATACATGTCTTTTAAAATAAGATATGAACATTACTTGTTACTTTGTACTGATATATCGCTTGTTATGAATGAAAAAATATTTAGAGCCTCAAGGTAAAAATTCCATAATTGCAATAAAATATCTTAATAAATCCATTAGTTGTACACATTTAAATATATAGAAAGGGTATAGAGCAAGCCCCCCCCCCCCTATTTCTTTGAATCATTGGAGATACCAAAATTAAACAATAGGTTTACAACTTTTTTAAGCTGTTTTGACAAAGTCAATATTCCAGGTGGTTCTGCGACACCATTTTTTGAAGGCAATGGGGGGTTGAAATTAGGCCCATTCAAAGGGTATTTAAATGTAGTATATTCCCCCAGAATATTTTTGAATTATTTAAATTTTTCTAGAAGTTATTGCCATTTGAATATTGAAAACTATTTGTTTTACTTAACAATAATTTAATTATTAACTTAATTTATAACTTTTTTGACGTTCATAGTATTGCTCAATGTGACTACCTTGCACCTCCTGACATAAATAGATCCTTCACATCATTCCATTTCACACATTTCTAAATGTTTACAGTCGAACATTTTGGCACTCTAAAATTATTCTTTGCCTTAATTCTTCTAAATCGTTTGGCTTGGTAGCCAAGACAATCGATTGGACCACTGTGACCTATCCCGCACCGGAGCGTCGTCTTGTTGAAACCATACCTTCTTCCCCACTAGCGTTTATTTTCTGTGCGCTACAAATGAACTTTATGCATTGCGCATGATCAAGGTAAAAAAGAGTAAAAAAAATGGAAATTAAATCTACGGTAACCTAGATTTAAAAAAATGGAAATAAATCTACCGTAACCTAGGTTACCGTAGATTTAATTTCCTTTTGTTTTACTCTTTTTTATTGGAATATTTTGCTTATTTAGTTGCCTGTAGGTCGGGCCGGTTTCATTTGTAAATCACATGCTACTATGCTACTATAATTCCCCACTGCCTTCGTAAAACTCTTCTGGTTTGCGCTCCTTTACTTGTTGAATTGTTGGTAATTTCATTTTGAAACAATTGTAAACACAGTGCACCGCCAATAATAAGAAATTGAACCCAAACATTTAGTTTTTGTGGATACAGTGTGACTGTCTCCTAAATCCATGATGGGTTGGTATCACTCCAGCACCGAAAATTTTGTTTATTTACCTCCTCGTTCAATAAAATTTAATTTCTTCGACTAGGATCATCGTTATTTATTCATGAACCTATTTCAATTTGGTACTTAGTCTGCTTCAGAACTTTGTTTTATATGTCACAATTGGTAACATGTGAATAATCCGCACCCACGCATTGGTAATATAAATATAGTACATGATGATTAGGGGCATGGATCCTTATACGAAATAGTGACTTGACTCCACACGCCAATAATAGTCAAGTAAAGCACCCAAGTCAAAGAACATCACCAGTTCTCAGTTTCTCAATTGGACGGAAGTGTAATGTTAACTTATATGAATTAAGTATAAGAAGCTTTTTCTATAAAATAATTCAAATTCGGAAAAGTATATATTTCGATAACAGTATCTGAAATGTCTATGATAAATGTAATAAGCTGAAATTATTAAACTACTCTTACAATGCAAACACTAATTAAAGTGTTTTACTTCCCTAAAGTTTTCATTAAGTCAATTTAAGAACCATAATAGTTATTTTCGTAACTAGTGCGCTGTTTACACATGTCTTGGCCTTCAATTTTACACTGAGGCGTGAGCCGAGGGATAAAGTATAAGGCTGATCACCAAAACTGTAACAGCGTAATGTTAATTTTGATATTCATCTAAACAAAATTTTTATATTTAGTTGTATACCACTTGGTTGATTCTTTATTTAAAGTAACGTTTACAACTATGTACGAAAGTGATTCATTTTGCACAATTAACTTTTAAGAAAATAATACTTTCACACACTAGTGCTTTTCACCTTCTGATTGTACCCATCACGAGAGTAAAAAACACGTGTGCGTTTTACTTTCGCATTACTTTTCTATAAATTACTGTAGCAATTACTGGTTATCATCGGCCTGACCGGGAGTGCGGTCGTGATCAAAGTCTCCCCCTTAATGCTATTCATATAAATAATATGAACAAGCTGATGGCAGTACCATAGTGATTTCAAATTATTTGACTTTTACGATTTAACAAGTTTAAGTCTTCAGGTAATCGTCTTTAAATTCATAATAATTACGAATTACACTATTTGTTGGGCCATGATTATGATTTCTTAATAAAAAACTTGTAATATTACATTAAAGTACAGTTTGTAATTGTTTAATTTGTGATCAATAAAACATTAAGGAGACAGTCTTTTTTCATGGTCATAGAAAAAATAGTGTACATTAAGCTCGCATGAAAGTATCTATCCTGCACTTGCGGGATTCTCACACTCGAGTTGGCGCCCTCATGTGAACATTTCCGCTTGTGCGATATCTACCACTTTCGTAGCTCATTATGTAATATACTATTACCAGACCATCATTGGCTATTGTATAAATAAGACCTGAGCAACTGTATAACAAATTAAATAAGTAAATAAAGATATTTTATACATCTAACAGAAAAACTAAAACATGTGCATGTTAAAATGTAAATTATATCATCTGTGTAATGATGGTTAATACTGCAGAATCTTTTGTTAGTATTTTTGAAATCTTTTTAAGATCGTAAGGTAAATTGTAGTTTATTAACTGTTGCAGAAATAATTTATTATTTAATAGCACTAATGTTTTAAATACAATATAATTCCACAATTTCTCCAGGGTGAGTATTTAGTGTGGGATTGGTTAATTACTCCGTTATGATAGAGTACATCAAAAAGGGTTATTTACAAAAATTGTAGGTAACAATGTGCTCGTTGTTTGGAAAATATGCCGATATCTACAGGGCGATTCATAACTATGTGGTCACACAAACATACAATTTTTTTAATGGGACACCCTGTATATTTCATCATTTATAATATATATATAAAGCCTGTTCTTACAATATGAGGTGGTACATAACCATACAGAGTATTTAAAGAGTTATGACCATTTGTATATCGAAATCACTATGAAATAAACACTATATATACAGAGAAGTAATAAATAAATACTTGTTTATTTTACATAATAAGGTAAACAATTCTAGTATTAAAACTAACTGTAACAAAAATCATCGACGGATATCTGTATACACAGTGAGCCAAAAAGGAAAATTACCATTTACTGAAATTTATTTTATTTTCTAAGATTGTATTTATTAGAGCGTTTCATTTTTATGAAGCATTCCCTATACCGAAATTCATTACTTTCCGAGATATAAGTTTCTTCAAATTCTAGGAATACCTTAAATTTGTGTGACTAAAAATAATTTAATCTTGGATAATAATGTAACAAAATTATTTTTATGCAATAAACAATTAAAACAGCATAAAACATAATATGTAATGAACGTAGTCAATTTCTCTATGAATGTGATTTAAATAAAATATTTTGTATGCAAGTTTGTATTTGATTTTCAAATAAGTGGGCTACATTTCTTAATATTTGTACATCAATACTATTAAAAGCTTCTTTTATCCTATTTTTCATATCATCCAGTGTTATTGGAGACTTGTGGAACACACGGTTTCTTATGTAGCCCCACATGAATAAATCAATTTTTGACAACTCCAGTGATCGAGACTCCCTTTTGCCCACCCACCTCGCGGGAAAGTGATTATTAGATGGTTGTGAATTAACTGAAGCACCATCGTGTAAAAACCACATTTTTCGCCAAATGTTCAGTGGAACATGTTCAAGTAACAGTGGTAAATGTTTACTGAGAAAATTTAGATATACACCATCAGTCACACAGACATCAAAAAAATGTGGGCCAATTACATAGTCCCCAGCAGTACCACCCCATATGTTTATAGACCATCTAATTTGACTATGAGTATTACTACAGTAAGGATTGCTTGTTACATAGTAATGAAAATTATGCCTATTCACTGTACCATTTTTTGTAAAATGTAGCCTCATCTCCAAAAACCACAAAATCGAAAGAAATCAGTCACCACTTGTTGCTGAGCCCATTCAGAAAAAACTAATCTGCGAGGATAATCATTGTCTGTCAATTCTTGATGTAATTGTATGTGGTAGGGATTGCATTTTATGTTTGTGAAGAATGTTTATGGCCGAGGTTTGACTAATGTCGTGAAATTTCACGAGTCCTAATGTGAGGACCCTCAGTAAAAGCTGTCAATATATCATATACCTTTTCTCCGGTTGTAACATTTTTAATCCTTTCTTGCTTATCATATACGACTGATCCAGTACGAACAAAACGATCCATTAATGTTTCAAACGCTTTTGTTTTTGGTCGCCTCCGTTCAGGATATTCGCTGTTGATATATTCTGCATGCAAGTAGACATTTTCTTGAACTTTTTCCTCATACCCAAATCATATCTATTAGTTCTACAGAAAAATTCGTTATTAAAGCTTATACACAAAAACGCACTAATTAAGAAGGTAATAATATGAGAACTGTAATTTTTTCAAAGCCTGCCTATTTTGTTTTCTTAAAGATACTTTGGTTAGAATAATATTGCTGATGTAATATTAATCTAGAAATTGCCTACCTTCATTGCATATTGTTATGGTTTATGTTATGTTTTAATTGTTTATTGTATAAAAGTAATTTTGTTACATTATTATCCAAGATTAAATTATTTTTAGTCACACAAATTTAAGGTATTCCAGAAATTTAAAGAAAATTAAAAACTCTCTGGAAAGTATTTAATTTAGGTATAAAAATATAAAAATGAAAGGGTAGCAAACACAATCTTTTGACAAAAAATATAGGGGGTGCATTTAAAAAGTTTGAGAAAACCGTAATTTTCCTTTTTGGCTCACCCTGTATACAGATATTCGTCGATGAGTTTTGTTACAGTTAGTTTTAATACTAGAACATATTGTTTACCTTATTACTTCTCCATGTGCATAGTACACACTGCATACTCACCCTGTATAATTATTTATTTCTCTACGCGTTTCAATACAACATGTATCATTCTCAAGAGAAAATATATAAGCAAAATAATTAGTTATGGTAAATCATTAAGGTAAAACAGCGAACTTGATGTAAATTGTAATTCTATAATTATATAGATTAAAGATGAGTCTGTAAGATCAACCTGTTCGTTCATTAAAGGCACTTTCTGTTTATGCTTATACGTTGCAAATGCTTTCAAAACATCTAATTTATCTTGATGTTCTAAGTTATCCATAAAGATATTAGCTAAAATGGGCAATTGTACTGCCCATAGGTAAACCATTTTTTTGTAGCTTAATCTTATTGTTGAATGTGAAATAATTTTGATTAACACAGAGATCAAATAATTAAATAACTTTATTCTTGTAGCCAAAATAACATTATTAAATGAAATATTATATAATAAAGGGAAACATTGTTGAGGGGGAATTCTAGAAAACATTCTAGTAACTTCAAAACTTACCATAACTACTTATTATTTTGCTTATATATTTTCTCTTGTATTGAAATGTGTAGAAAAATAAATAATTATATAAAAGAAATTGTGGAATTGTATTGTATTTTAAACACGAAGTAAGGTTAAAGAATCTGCAGCATTTGAAGATGACCGAGATTTAAACATTTACATATATGTCTAACAAATTGATTAAAATATTTTAGCTAGTATTATATCTTCTTAACATGAAATTTTGTATCATTTATTAAGATATGAAACATAATGATGTTAGTGTCTATTTTTTAGATGAAACAGAGCACATAAACTCAAGTAGAATAGACAATGATTTTTGTTTTTTAGGGATATAATAACCTTTTTCATACTATTCTATTTTTTCTATATCAAGTACATAAAATAGAATATGGAATGTTAGGAGGCATCAATTTAGGAAAATCAGGAGTTAACATTTTATGGGTGATTAATCAATAACATTTTGTACCATTTGTGTTATGAATAAATTTATTTATTACGATCATACTTAGAGTTGAATTTGTAATATCAATCCCTTCTTTCCTTTTACTGCTCCAATTGATTTGTATCACTTTACTATGACCTGATTAAATAACACTTAATGAACGCAGTAAAATGACTGACTATTGGTACAAGTAAAATTAACCTCTCATTTTACTTTAGAGATTTCATAATTGAGCATTTCATAATTGAGCATTTCATATTAAATGATTAAGTTTCATAAATCATTATCAAGATCGAGATTTATTTTAAAGGAAATAAATTCATAAAAGCAAAGGCAACAAAATATTAGGTTATGATGAAATTGATTGTTACTGAACGTTACAGGTTGTTAAATAAAGAGCATTGTATAATCAATGATATTAGTTTTAAAATGTTCTGGCTGTCCACTTTGAGAGATACCTATATGGGTGTCCGTTTTTGAGTGCCTGCATGGAGATCTCGCTTATTTTTAGAGATAAACAGTTGGTTAAAGTAGGGCAAAGTTGCGCATTTTTATATTGAATAATAATCTGAAAGAAAATTGTAGTTGTCATCTTTTGTTTTTGAATTATTGCAAAAAAGTGAAAACGTTGGTTTTTTAAGCAAAAACCATTAAAGCTAGACATTTTATAAACAAAACATTGTGAAGGCGCTTTTTCACAAAATCTAAATTTGATCTCGTAATTTCTATGACACCCTAGATGCAAAAGATACAACATCCAACTTTGTTTGTTCTTATGGTGTGGTATTCTCGTTCCTTGTTAAGGAAAGGGCACTGGCAAAAACTGGAATTGATTTTCGTATATCAAATAAATTTCACACGATGTTAACTCGTCTAAACTCAATTTAATTCTTACATCTAAAAAGTACAATTATCTATTTTATACATTAACAATATTACTTCATGGCTAGGGAAGTGAGAATTTTCTATTGGTTCATGATGATACGGCGTCGAATTTAATGTATCCATGTTAAGTAATTTACAAATTTCGACGAATGTTGAAGACATAAATTAGCATAATTAGCATAAATTAGGGTAATGGAAATTTATCGTCCTCGATACGGGTAATTAATTGTCGATATAGATAACAATTCGCCATTTTTTATTTCAGTCGTTGTCACCTTTTTTCTGGAACAATTCAAATTGGTGCGGACCATTTCGAATTAGCCGGTTCTATAATATTCAATTTGCCTATTAATTTCGGATTTTTGTGCGTATGGAATGCGGTATGGTTTTATATATAAGCTGGAGTTGCATTAGGCTTTAATATAATGCTTTGCTTGCAAATGTTTGTAACGGTTGAGAGGGTAGAAAAATTACTAAAATTAATATAAGTTCATTAAACGACCAAGAAAAGGTAAACATTCAAAAGATAAGTTCCAAATTTGCTGATTTATGCTGAAAATGGCCTACTACAAGACATAGCAATCCTCCTATCGCTTGTTGGTACTTCTTATTCTTATTCAACCTGGCTTTTGTTTTGTATTGACTGATAAAACTGGTTTAGCCGCTCGTAAGTCTTTCACGTTAAATCTTCGCTTTGATCTCGACTTCAGTTTTTCATTTTCACACTTGTCATTGTAATATAGACCGGGATCCGCTACACTACGACGCATGCCTTATTCCAACATGAAATCGTTCATTCCATCGTAATCCGACTCATGTAATCCGTATAATCCTTTCCTTAATTTCAGCACGTTTCGTCCTTTCGACTGTTCGTATCCTTCGAGTATTTCAATAAATACGTCGTTTTTAAATTTGCATTGAGATATTCCCCTTCGACGTCAACATGTTTCACTCTCCAATTGCTCATCACGCTCAAAGCCAATATTAACCGTGTCGTTCTTTCATCACCACGGGTGCCAAAGTTTTATCGTAGTCCACGTTCGGTATCTCTTTTTTTCCTAGCGCTACCAATCTCGCTTTGTATTTTCTTAATTGTCCAGATTCGGCTAGCTTTCACTTAAAAACCCACATAGTTTTAAGATCTCGGTCGTATAGTGATCAGACACGAATTGTTTTTGTTGCTTTCAACCATTCCACTTTTTCTTTACAATTAGTTGCTTGTTTGAATGAATTCGGTGTATTATCCAAAGGTTTTTTTCGGGTTGCTACGTGCGTCGTTATCACAACATTTGAATGTTCTTTCCCATCCGTACGATAGTCGTTACCCACTAGGTTTGTTTACTTTTCTGCCACTTCCTGTTACGGTAATTTCTTCATTTTCGCTCGTTCCTCGCTCCTTCTCGGGTTTTATCGCATTTTCGTCGTTTTCCGACATTTCTCGTTCGTCTTCAGCCGTATGTTCGTTTTCAACTGTGGCTTTGTTTTTATCTTCGTCTGTATCTTCGTTTGTGTTTTCACACTCGTCTTCGTGGTTCATTATCCTGTGCGTGGCTTGTATCTTCATCGTCTATGAAAGGGTTAATGAATCTGTTCCAAGTTACAGTCTTTTCATCTTGGCTGCGTTTGTTGGTTTTTTCATTGGAAAACATGTATCGTCGAACTTGACATCTCTACTGATTTCGACACACTTTCGCTTTGGATCCCAGATACAATATGTGTTCGAGTAAGTCTCGTATCCGATGAACATTCCTTTTTGTACCTTGAGGTTCATATTTTTGTATTCGGTGGTTCTTCTTGTATCAGCATTTACATCAGAATGCTGTCATATGTGTCACGTCAGTTATTCTATTGCTCCATATCTCCTATGGTGTCTTCCCCGCGTTGCTTACTGACGTTCTCCTATTACGTATGTAATTTTCCGTGCAGATCGCTTCGTCCCACTAGTCATCATCGGCACCAGGTGCTTGATGAGCGCATCAAGCACCTGGTTATATTAAAAATAATTTGGTTGAGGCGTTCCGCAACTCTATTTTGCTGTGGTGTACAATTAATTCTCTTTGAATTCCCTGCTTTCGTAAGTAACCCTCGAACTCCCGGTTTATGTATTCACCGCCTTTATCGCTTCGTAATGCTCGTATTTTTCTACCGCGCATTCTTCTTGTTTTATTTTGAAGATGGATACATTTTCCAATGCTTCGTTTTTGCTCCTTATCGTGCATATCTACTACGGTTTCAATGAAAGTTACAATATACCTATTACCTTCACGTGATGTTGGATTTATCGGTCCGATTACATCGCTGTGAATAAGACCTAAGCAGTTTTTCCTTCTATTATCGGTCGTCCTTGGGAGGTATTTCTCTTGTTGTTACAAATGTTGCATGTGTCGCACGTTTTATTGTAGCGTATTCGATTTTAGATACAATTCGGATATCCCAATTATTAATGCCATACTTCTGCTGAGGTGTCGTTCATCGTGTAGATACATTGGCGTTCTTCGTTCATTGTATGAACGTTGTGCTTTCCTTGTAGGCGTTCCAAGTATTCTCCGTCTCTGGATAATACAGGTTGTTCGTGATCGAATTTCGTTTCAATATTTTCGTCTCCTAAGTGGGATACGGATATTAGGTTTCCGTTTAGTTCTGGTACGTATAGCACATTTGATAGCATCATCACGTTACCACCATTTCTTCATTCCGTTTTATTTGTACGGTACCTTTGCTTTCGCATTTTAAGGAGGTACCACCGGCACAAGTAATTGCGTCGTACTCTCATGTGTGGTAGCTAGTTTAAAGTTATAAATACGGGTAGAGTAGTTTGGTCGATAGGAGTAGTAGAGTTTGGGAGAATTACTAGTAGTAAGAACTAGTAGAAAGAAGTAATTAGTATGTAGAGACTATAGTGTCAATAGAATAGATTAGTATATTACATGTTACTAAGGGAGTATTATTAGTATACACTAAATGGTTGGATGTAGTAATAAATTAATAGTAGTAAGATGTAACCTTTCGATGAAGACCCAATCGGACCTTATATATGGTAGTATAATGGGAAGTACAAAGATACTACAATAGGACACTGATACTATATACGTTATAAAATAAAAAAAATTGTTTTTAGTAAGAGCACTTCTAATTATCTTCATTAGTAAATTGCACCCGTGAGAAGCCGGTCGGGTCGCTAGTTTAAAATAAAAAATGTGTCACTTCATACAAGCGGAAATGATCAGGAACTGTCATTATCCCTGAATTGTTTTTAGAATGTAAAAATCCTTTGGTACTATCTACATGTGTTATAAATGATAATTAAAATTGTATAAATATTTAATCAATATCATTTTACATATATTAACTTTACAATATTTAATAAATATTGTTTTAATCTGGTATATATTTAATCAACATATAATATTTTGTAAATATTGGGAAAATATTTCCTAAATATTTTGTGACACTAGGGTATCCTCACTATAGTGAGGATACCTTTTCAAATTTGACAAAATTGTTTACTACATCTTTAACAATTTTTAACAAACATTACTACTGACGAAGATAACTGTAAGTGTTATCGAAACGTTTAGATTGTATAATTTAAAGTACACCATTAAAAAATCCCAAAAAAGATAAGTATTTTATTATGTTATGTTTAGATGTTCCTTAAGAAATAATGAAACACAGGTTTTGACTTTTCCCAAAATTATCCCTTAATGGAATTGATGAACAAGAAAGCGAACGAAGTTCTCTGAAATGTGGATTATCACAAAAATGGTTCACAAAGACAAGGGAAAGGCATTTATGGAATTAATCATCCTCAAGGGTAGTTTTAGAGGCTGAAAGTTCAAAGTATTGTAAAACATCATGTTGGGTATCAAACTAAGCAGCATTTTAGAACCAAAATGATCATTATAGAATTTACAAATTCAGGAAAATGCTTCAGTAGGAGGAAATGGGATGAAATGAGGATTGTTGGGTTCCTTGAGACAGGAGTATGTTTAGGTGTTTTAAATCCATTACCAGAGCGTGGGAAATAGGGGTTGAAATTGAACAAAGCAATTAGGTTTCTAATAGTGCCTGTTTGCATACCATCTAGTTGCGAAGCAGGGTATTTTGCTAGTTATAAATAATCATTGACAACAATGTAGGAATAACTACTGTTTAGTATAATAAACAATTGTTATTTGGCTGGTATTGAATATCATACAAGTACTAATTGTTTGATATTAAATATATTGATAATGACCTAATACTAACCTCCATAAAAAATTTGGAAGTATTTTTGAATTCTATTAAGTATACAGCATCATATACACACAAAAATATATTTGTCACAGATTAAAGATACATCTATAATTATATTAAATACACTTATAGAGAGATGTATATTCATTATGATGGCATCGGAAATAAATATTATTTATCAATATTCACACTGCCAAGTCACTTCTTAAAAAAAAACCTAAATAAAAGAATGTCAACATCACTAATATGATTAAGTCGTATTTAGCAGCCTTTTATTTGCTTTACTAAGTATTTCATAAGGGTATTCTTCTTCATCATTATCAATGGGAGATGTTTCATCTACCTGATAACTACAATAAAAGGTAAGACATGTTTTCATTTACAAGTTAATCCTTACTTGATTGTTTTAAAGAAATTGCTATGCTCATTATTCTTTAATACTGTTACAACTACTTTTTTCATGTTATTAGTAAATGCGATTAACTCTAATACTTGCATCATAAACTTCCCAAGACCCTTACGTTTAATTTCTGGTTCTAATTGTAATTCATAACTAAAAGAAATCTTTTAAATAAATTACATAACTTTAGAGTATCCCTACCAGTACAAAACTTCAGTGCCTTCTTCTAAATCAAAGCGGAAATGTGAGAATCCTAGTAATTTATCATTCTTTATTTGAACAATTAAATACCAAGCAGATTCGTCCATTAATTCTTCAGATTTCTTTTTATCATTCCAACCCCAGGAACAACCCTCATATTTATCTTTCATATTTAGCTTAGTTAAATTGAATATCCATTCTTTTATGTTTTCATCTAAATTAATCACTCGTTTTGTGTACAAAATTGCATCGATGCCATTATTTGAATACTGTTGAAATGCAGGAAAGGGTTCCAAAGGGTTGGTTAGTGAATTAGCAACATCAACTACCTGCATTGCTAGTTTTATTCTATGTTGCTCTTCTTTACGTTTTAGTCGTTTTTCTTTATTAGTAGGATTTACTTTTTTCTAAAATTTCAAAATACTGTAAATACTGTTACTTCCCAAAAACTTCACATAATTACTTACTCCCATTTTAAGCTATAAAATATCTCAATGCAAAACACGTAATCTTAAACGTTATGTGAAAACAGATCAGAAAATTCCCTCCATTTTCTGTGCAAACAATTTCAATCACCATTATTCTATTGCCAACATATAATTTTGTGTATTAATACCAACCATGAAATCGTATAATTCTTTTTACACTACAGACATCTCAGATGAATTCACTTCTTTCTTATAAATAGGTTTAAGACCTGTATCTTCTTCACTTCCAGCCTCCTTTAATATTTACGAGAGATAAAAAAAAACAATAAGGGTAGGCTCCGACATTTAAGTATTTTGAATTTGACATTTTTATTGTAAACAAAGTTTATAACCTGTTTTAAACTTTCATGGCAAGAACGTCATTCTGTGCATGTGGCTAACGTACCAATTCAAATAATTAGATTTTAATTTTTTTTTAATTTCTCGTTATCACACCATTTGTTCCTTGGTCCGATGTTGCCTGATAATAATTTGTCTGTTGCGCTGCGCACTAGTCTGTCATTCGTCATAGTTTCTGCTGTGTACGTCACGATTGGCCTAATTGTTGTTTTATAAATTCTGAATTTAGTCTCTTGTCTTAGGTGCTTGTTTCTCCAGATTGTGTCGTTAAGGCATCCTGCTACTTTATTTGCTTTGGTGATTTGCTCTCATGCCTCCATAACTCGTTATGTCCATTCCTAGATATTTAAATTTTAGTTCTTGTTTTATGACTTTCTTATCTACTTCTAATTTGCAACGTAAGGGTTTTTTCGATGTTATCGTGCATATTGTTTTTTCCACGGAGATTGTCATGTTGTATTGTTTGCCTGTTATGCTGTAGGTGTGTACTTACTTCTGGAGATCGTCTTCGGATTCGGCTAGTAGTACATCGTCCACGTAGCAGAGTGTTGTAAAATTTTTTATAACTTCAACGACTATTATTTCTGTATTGTAAGTGTTTTGTAACTGTGGTTTCATATTAGTTGATTTGATCGACCTATTTCCACAGCTTTTGCTTAGTGAGCGCGACGTTTCGGAAGCGGACTCTGCTTCCGTCATCAGGCTTAGTCCTGAGAAGGACTGTTTTCGCACTTGAGTCGAATTCATATGTTATATATAATGTTTTTCCCAAGCACTTGACTACTCTGATTCGAACATGGTACCTTTAACTTGCTAGCCTGACACCTTTACCGCGGAGCCACTGAGTAATTCAATATATATTTTTTATAATAAATTTTTTTCGTGGTCGCGCAAAAGTTTATTGCGCATGGTGCGCCGTAACTTCTTGCGCAGGTGTGTTGCGCTTAAGCTCTTCGCGCATTATTGGGATCAATTTCCACAAAAGCTTGGCTTATTGGATTTTCTGCTTTAGTGGGAGTCACACCGAGAATGCAGTGTGGCGGGGTATAGGCAATGTATTTGTAATGGGAGGCCGGCACACTGTGTTGCCGGTTGTCCGATGGCTGTGACAGAGTCGCCTCTGAAGTTATTATACAGTGCCGCCAAAAAGTTGGACACAAATGAAAAACTTTTTTATTTTTTGCGAACGATACATAAGAGTAAACTGCCCTTATTTTTGAAAAAATCGGAAAATTTTAGTTGAAAAAATCACTCAAAATTCTCAAATATGAATTTTCAAGACGATCAAAATATCGTTAAACAATTGTATTAATTAGAAAGTTACTTACAATGCATTTACGTCATTTCAAACAAAGCTTATGCGGGAAGATATCTTAATGAGTTTTTAATGTAACTGAAAAGTAAACAAACAACCCTAAATATAATACTGATTTTATCGTTTATTATTATTAATTATTGAAAACATAGTAAACGTCGGGTGTAAATATTTTATTTGCTTATAAATGTACAATTAATTCTCTGTTTATTTTTTCTTATATTAACTTTGCCTGAAATAATTCTTTTGTAATTTTGAAATTTATTGTTTATTATTACTAATTATTGAAAACATTTAAACAAAGGCGAAGGTATAAACATCATCAAACTTCCAACAAGTTTTTAGCGAATCTGTGAGAGCGGCGAAATTTGCCTGAGACCGGACTTGAGGTTTAACCGATCCCAGCATAACGACAACTGGCAACGGTGTGCTCCATAAGACTCCACACTGCATTCTCAGTGTGACTTTCACTATAGTACGATGTAAGTGGCTTCTTTGGGTTTCCCACGAGTTGTGTTCTCGTCCTTTGCCACTATCTGTATATTGTCCCATTGGATGGGGTGGCCTACGTTCCAGACATGTTTGGCGATTCTTGATTTTTCCGTTTCGCCCTTGCGGACGTTGTTCTTATGTTCCTGAGTTCGCACTTTGAGTGGTCCACTGCTCCCTCCTATGTATGCTCTACCGCATTCGCATGGTAGGTTGTATACACAATTCTTGGAATACTAATCTTCATTGTATGGTTTGGTTTTGGTTAGTATTCCCCTGAGCGTTCTTGTAGATTTGAAGGCAGTGCGTATCTTGTATTTGCTGCCTGTCCTTCGATTTTGTCTGAGGTACCTTGTATATATGGTATTATCGCTTTAGTTTCTTCGAAGTCTTCCACATTATATATATATATATATATATATATATATATATATATATATATATATATATATATATATATATATATATATATATATATATATATATATATATATATATATACAGGTGGACACCACCAACGCGTCGGTCTCTAGCACCCAAACGACTGAATTTTTTCAAAATTTGTTTTGGCGAGAATATGTAAGCCTTCTAGAACTACAATCTAAAATTAGTTTGATTTATACAGGGTGGTCTACAAAGTTGTTACTTATCAAAGTTATATTATCTTAAATGGAATACCCTCCTTTTTAATTTTTTTTTGAAATAAGATGAAAAAATAAGGTAAACTTTCATTAGAGTTCCCTATACCTGAACCTTACAGTTTCCGAAATATTTAACATTTTTTGAAAATGTAGGGTTGTCAAAAAATTCAAGTATTTTTCGATTCAGAAAAGATGAGACAATCTAATCTAGGTCATCGTAATAAGGATATTTGGAAGTACCTATTCTGTTGTTTATTGTTTCAAATCATAATTTATAAAATACAAAGAATAACGTGTAAAGTTAACAAACCTCAAAGTTAAATATCTTTGTTATTTTAAATACAACGCCCAAGAAATTTTTATAGTAATGGAATAGTCTTTTGACAATAGTTCGAACTGTATTAGGGTTCCCTATACCTAACTTCAATACTTTTCGAGAAATTAGTGTATTTGTTACATTTTTAGAAATTACGCCATTAACTCATGTCGATCAGTTAGAATTCTGTGATTTACAAAGGTTACAAATGTGTTAAACGGTTTTTGGTTTATTAAGGTTATCAAGGTTATACGGTTGCTGGTCTTGAAAAAGACCGTTTTACATTATGCACCGATAGCCTACTGCTGGATTTGTCACTACAGTAAATGTTCAAACTGATGACCGTCTTCTTGAATGCATAGTTTAATTCTTTCTTCCAAATTTTGTCTGACTTTTCTTAACATACCTGGAGTAATTGTGTCCACCGCATTTCTAATTCTCTCTTTCATATTGTCTGCAGTAGTAGCAGGAATATTGTAAACAATATTTTTAATATATCCCCATACAAAGTAATCCATTGGAGTAAGACAAGGTGGCCAATGACATGGTCCGTTCCTTCCAATCCATTTATTAACAAATTTCCTAGTTAAATAATTTCTAACTCTACGATCAAAGTGTGCCGATGCCCCATCTAATTGTAGCCACATATTCCCTCTAATGTTCAACGGAACGTTTTCGAGAAGTGTCCAAAAGTATTGCTTTAAAAATCTCAAAAAATTTCTACCATTTAAATGCCCATTGAAAAAGTATGGTCCAATTACCTGATCTCCAATAATTCCTGCCCATACGTTTATGCTCCAACGATTTTGGCGGTCAACAGTATTAAAAGCATGCCTATTCTCGGTATCATAATAGTGAAAATTATGTCTATTTACCAAACCGTTTAAAAAATCTTGTTGATCCCCTATTTTTTCAATTGCCCACAAACAGAAATCTATTCGATGTTGAAAGTCATTGCCATACAAATATTGATGAATTTCTATATGATAAGCATGAAATTTGTGTTTTTTGAGAACTCTTCTCACACTTAAATCTGTTTGTCTAGCAATTACTCTAGTACTAGTGTGGGAATTTTCAGCGATAGATCCTAATACTAAAAACTCACTATCTTCATTGCCAGTTACCGGTTTACTTTTATTAGGTTTTGGATAGGCAGTGTTACCTGTGGTTCGAAATGTTTATAAAAGCCTTTCAAAAGCTCTTGTATCAGGATGGTTGCGATCAGGGTACTTTTGGGCATAAACCCTGGAAGCCAAAAGACAATTTTCATGGCATTCTCCTATGGTCAGCACCATATCCACTCTTTCTTGCAGTGAATATTTCATTGTAATGAAAAAATCATCAATAGTTATAAACACTGTCGTATTTTGAAATACGTCAATATGACAGAAATGTTTATAAATCAAAGAATTCTAACTGATCGACATGAGTTAATGGCGTAATTTCTAAAAATGTAACAAATACACTAATTTCTCGAAAAGTATTGAAGTAAGGTATAGGGAACCCTAATACATTTCGAACTATTGTCAAAAGACTATTCCATTCCGATAAAAATTTCTTGGGCGTTGTATTTAAAATAACAAAGATATTTAACTTTGAAGTTTGTTAACTTTACGCGTTATTCTTTGTATTTTATAAATTATGATTTGAAACAATGAACAACCGAATACGTACTTCCAAATATCCTTATTACGATGACCTAGATTAGATTGTCTCATCTTTTCTGAATCGAAAAATACTTGAATTTTTTAACAACCCAACATTTTAAAAAAATGTTAAATATTTCGGAAACTGTAAGGTTTAGGTATAGGGAACTCTAATGAAAGTCTACCTTATTTTTACACCTTATTTCAAAAAAAAATTAAAAAGGAGGGCATTCCATTTAAAATAATATAACTTTGATAAGTAACAAGTTTGTAGATCACCCTGTATAAATCAAACTAATTTTAGATTGTAGTCCTAGATGGTTTTGATGGTGGCCCACCCTGTATATATATATATATATATATATATATATATATATATATATATATATATATATATATATATATATATGATAGTGGGGAACTCATCATCATCCCAAACTCTTGTTGGTAGAATTGGTCTTCTTCCTGGAAGTATGTATTTCTAATTCATATTGTCAGAAGTTCCATTATTGTGTTTACCGAGAGTTACGTGCGTTCGTCTAACGTTTCATCCTTTTCCAGCTTGTCCCTTATGATAGTTAGTGTCTTATAGCACAGTATAACATACTGTGCTTATAGGTAGGCACATTTGTGAAAAGACTCACAGTGTCGAAACTTACCAGTATTACTTCGTGGTTTGGTCGGAAGTTTCTGATGGTTTCCACAAAGTACTGCGTATTCTTAACCATAGACTCGGTTTTTCCCGATAAGGGTGAGATGATACCTAGCAGATAGTGTACTAATGGGTAACAAGGTGAATTTCTCGAGCTCACAATTGGTCTCACAGGAATTCCTTGCTTATAAATCGTTGGTAGGCCGTACAAATGCGGAGGTTTGCTGTAGTGTGGGATACGTCCATTATTATGTTAAATAAGAGAGGGCTTAGTAACTCTTCCTGCCTAATGCCACTGTTGATAGGTATAGCCTTTGTCAGTTTATTAATTCTGGCTTGCACTTTGTTATGCAAATATATTTTCAGTAGTTTGGATGATATTTATTGGGATGTTTCTGTTGTATAGTAGATGTATTACATTTTAAGTTGAATCCGGTCAAATGCTTTCTGTAGGTCTATGAAGCAGAGGTATGCTGGTTTATTATATTCTATTGACTTTTCAACGACCTGTTTCAATGTCAAAACCGCGTCTACGCATGATCTTCCGAATCAGAATCCTTATTGTTCTTCAGACAGTGATGTAATTGTGTTGATTTTGTTGGCGATTATTTTTGTAGTGAGTTTCAGTATTGTGTCTAGTAAATTTAAACCTCTGTAGTTATTTGGGCATTTATTATCTCCTTTTTTAAACATAGGTATCATTACACTAGTTCTCCATGCGGTATCTCGCATTGTGATATTAATGATATTATCTCTTGAATCAATTTTGTCAGTTCCGTTGATAAGCTGGTTTCTCCGTATTTTAACAATTCATTAGGTATGCCATCTAGTCTGGGCGATTTTTTGTTTTTTATTGTTGACTCACCTGTATTTCTTCTCTTATTTGTAGTATATCAGTATATTTTTTGTTGTTACTAACTTTTTTAAACACGTCCGTCAAGTATCTTTCTCATTCCTCCTCGGATATTTTGTTAGTTTTTGTAAGTTCTGGTATTTATTTTCGTTGTTTACGTAAGAAGCACCACATTTGTTTCTGAGCCCCGTAGAAATTGTATTCATCATTCTTCCGTTTTTACCAATAAATTGATCTCGTTTCTTATTATTTTATATTCTTCTTGGGATTCTTGTGTTCGTAGTGTCCTGTACTTCAAGTAGGCCTCTATATTTTTCTTTCTTTTGTAATCCATGGTGTTCTATCCCTTTCTTTGTTAGATGTTGTAGTACATGTTCCTAGGGCTTCTTGCGCTGCTGATTCTATATTTGTATTTATCTTATTCCAACTTTTATTTATATCTTCAGTTTCATTCGTTTTTTTGTATCTTTGGGGAAATTCTATCTTGGTATGGTTGTTTTATAGCGTCGTTCAATAATGATTCTATATTTATTCTTTTCCCAGTTAGGTACCTTTTCTAAATTTACGTTTTGGTTTCATTTTCATTCGAATTTTTTCTAACACTAACTTATGACCGCTGCCCACGTCCACCGAATTTACGTCCCTAACATCTAGTATCTGAGTTGTAGTATCTTTCGGTTTGTTATTATATAATCTATCATGGGCCTTTGTCCTCTATAATTTTCGAACTTATTATATATTTATATTGGCTTTTGTGGTTGAAGAAACTATTGTTTATTCTTTCTATTCGCTCATTGAACGAACAGAAGTTAGTCATCAGTTCTCCATTTGCGTTAATCTTAGCTTCATTAAATCTTTGTTTTACTCCGGAAACTGCTTCTTTTCCAATGCGTGCGTTAAAATCTCCCATGATGATCAAATATTCTTCAGGTGGTATAGTGTCGAGGTAGGTTTGCTAATGTTCATGACAGTTCTCTCTGTCCTCTCTGGGTTTACAATCCTCTGGACTGAGCTTTTGTTTGTCCATCGTAATTTTTACACCTATTAATTTTTCCGAAATGTATTGACAATCATTTATATGGTTTTTGAATTTATTATGTATTAATATACCTACACCTGCTTTTATCCATTCTTCGAAATTAATTTAGAAAAACATTCGACTTACTCTAATCAGTTCAATCAATGTTATGCTAGATTACCAATCGATGAAAATAAAAATGTGGAATTTAAACATCTATTAAACCAGTAATCTGTTTACGCTTCATGTCAATTGATTTCGTAAAATGGTCTGGAAAATATAATTCCATTTAATATGGATAGATCCATGTTGTTGAATTGGTCTATGAGTGACATGGTTGCTTTTTATTTATTTAGTAACCTTACATCCGGTTTGTATCTTGGATAGGTCATGTGACCTTGAAGAGGCGCGTCATGCGGTTTGTGTCTTCGATAGAACCCTAAAGAGATGACTGAATCATGCATTTTCCAATTTTTTTTGTATAATTCCATTTGTAGGATAAATTGTTAGATAACCTTAACTAATCTAAAGAATTTACGGTTTCTTGGCCTTGGCTGTGTTTAAGGCAGAGAGAAAACAAAAACGGTAAAATATTTTATTTATACAAATTAGACAACATATGCAGACCGATAATCTAATAACTCCATTAATCATGCTGTATTGTGCAAGTTAATATTATACTTAGCATTTAATACACGTTTAATGTCATAGTAAACATCATCCTGACCATCATTGACTTCTAGATTGCGAGATTGAGAGTAGCTTACAACTTATACAGATTTTTCGAAAAAAATATAAATATCTGATTCCAGAAATTCGAATCGATAATTTATAAAATCTTTTAAATTAAAGTATTCCTCAATGTTATAAATACCAATAGTATAAGAGCAATTGTAGTTTGCGATCATAATAGTTTTCAAAATCCTATCATAACCTGCAACAGCTTCAGGTTATAGTATACACCTAGGTTAGCCCATAGTGTTTCATATTGTTGCTTATACACTACGTCCTCATCCTCGTTCGCACGACAATTCCATTTGGTTTTCAATGTCACAAGATCGTTTTTTTTTTGTTAGTATGCTCATGCTTATGTTAGTACTTACATATTTTAGCTTTTTAGTATGCTTTTTCGTAAACTGTTTAGGAACCTTCCTCCTTAGTTTAGCAAATCTTTTCTTGGTGGTGTTGCGTTGTTTTGTGTTATTGTGTAGTTTACAATCAAGAGTTTAATATTTTGGTGTTTCTAAAAAAAAAGAAAAATCGTTTTGATTTTATTTGAATATGTTGTTCAGTTTAAATGTGTGCGTGTTGTTTAGTTTAGTTAGGTGTAACGTGCTGTGTATGCTTAATCTAATCTCATTTGTCGGGTATCCTTGAATGGTCATGATCGAATAGACAGGGGGTGGCGGAGGACATATGAAGTATTGTCCAGGGATCCTTCTATCTCCTCAAGGAGAATGTCAAGGAGTTGTGTTAAGATTGCGGGAATTTGAGTTTGGGTTTGTGCGTGGGAATGGAGGAAGTAGGTAGTTGTTGGGATTGTGTCGCCGAAAATCCTTTTGTGTGCAAAGTTTCTTGTAATGTTTGTATCCTGTTTGTGATGGGTGGTATTTGCTTGCTGTATTGTGAGGTCGTTAGGGTACCTGACAGGTAGGCTGTGTACGTGTCTAAGTTTTCGGCGTTCACAGGGGGCGATTAGGGTTTATGTTTGTGTATATGGGTGGTCGGAAATCCATAACAAAGCGTACGTATATTTTGTAGGTGTGTTGTAGTGTTTTGGGGTAACAACCTCTGATTCTACCCGTGAGGGCGTCCAGTAGGTTTGCTCGGTTTCTTATGCTGTTAAGTGTTCTTTGTACATCAGGGAGCCAATTTAGGGTTTTGGTGAACAGGATTCCTAAATAAGTGCCTTCTTGTTACAGTGTGAATCTTTGGTTGTTTAGAGTGAGGGAGACGTTTCTGTCGACCAGGTTGGGAAATTTGGTTTTGCGATAGTTACGACGTCGGAAGAGGATCGCTTGTGTTTTGGACAGATTGACGGAGACTCTTCACCGGTTGGCCCAGGTGGAATAGTTCCGGAAGGTTTTGGATATAAGGCGAGAGGCCGTTTCGCCATTCCGATGCACTGCCCAGAAGGCCAGTTGGGCCTTCTGTGAAACGAATTCCATATTTAATGTACTGTAAATTATTCATCAAATACATGTATTAATTTTGATTCTGTAACCTAGCTTGAACAAATACTAAGTAGAGAATAATACGGTAATGCAAAGTTTTTACATGTTTTCACCTATCTTTTTCCCCTATCTCTTTTCCCCGCCCCCTTTTTCCTTACCCTCTCTCCCCACGCCATTTTTCGTCACACTCCTAAAACCGACACCTTAGCTAAGAAACAAAGCAGGTGTGGGTACATTGACCTAGCTGAAAAACAAACCAGTCATATTTGATTTATCTATATCTATTTTTATTTGAAAGGTTGTAATTTGCAAGATAGACATACACATTTATGAGTCATACACTTCTGGTAAATGGTTCTATTTATTAATAACCTTGAAAAGACCGATTAGTCGTGCATTTATTTAGATATTCTTAGTCGAGATAAGAACCCTCTTTAGCTAAGAAACAAACCTTAATCAAGGTATAAATCATGGGCGTGTATGGTCTTAACCTTGAAGGGTCTATGAACTTCATGATCTGGCAACACTACTACTCTAGAGCAAGCCAGAAGTCATAGCTATACTACTTATGCATGTGTCTGTATCTGATGTGTGTACGCGTGTGCATGCGTGAATGCGTGTGTGTACACGTGAGTGAGAATCAGTGGCAGTACGGGTGAGACTGAGAGTGAAAATGAGTAAGACCATGAGCGAGTGGTAGTGTAGGTGTGAGTGCTATAGGAAGTGCGAGTGTGGCTGTGAATGACAGTGTGAGTGTGAGATGTTGAGAGTGAGTGCATGTGCATGCGTGCGTGAGCGAGCGGGAATCGATATGTGAGTGAGTGTGAGTAAGAATGGTAGTGTGTGTGTGTGTGTGTGTGTGTGTGTCTGTGTGTCTGTGTGACTGTCTGTCTGTCTGTCCGGCCGTGTCCGTGTGTGTGTGTGTGTGCGCGCGTATGCGTCCGTGCGTGTGTGTGCATACGTGCGTGAGTGAGTGAGTGCGGGAGTGAACATAAATATTCAGTATGCGACATCTGAACAACTTGAGCAGCGATTTCATCTAAATTTCTAGACCTCAATGACTTTTGGCGGAGGTGGAGTTACAGGGTAAGGAGTAAGAAAGGTTGATGTAATTTTTCTTTTGGCTGCAGTAACTCAAAAACCTGTACAGAGCTCTTTGAAGTGTTCATGTTTAGGTCCTCGTAAAGTTTGATGATGAAGCAACGTCAGGCGTTACGCAAGTGTATAATTTGTTAAATATACACATTAATTCGCTTAAAATTTGAATTTGTGAAACTGCAGCTCATAATATGCATAAATTAAAACAAAATTTGGATATCGTTCCTTCAAATGTCAATTATGAAAGAAGTGTCATTTCCTAAATATATATATATATATATATATATATATATATATATATATATATATATATATATATTATTGTGTGTGTGTGTGTGTGTGTGTGTGTGTGTGTGTGTGTGTGTGTGTCTGTGTCTGTGTCTGTGTCTGTGTGTCTGTGTGTCTGTGTGTCTGTGTGCCTGTGTGTCTGTGTGTCTGTGTTGTAATAAAAAAAGGTGTGTAATGTATAATAAATTTTGAATAAATAAAAAGTAATTATAATAAAGTAATGAAATAATAAATCTCCAAAAATACTAACCTTACACCACTTATAATTGTGCCTTTGGCTCATATCGGTAGATTCATAGGGAGGATTTACTAAAATGATTTGCTTAATTACCATCAATAATAAAAAATGTAAAAATAATGAAATTATCTCGGGCACCAAATTGTTTTTTATAATATCGGAACAATTAAACCGAATGAAAAAAAAAATGTAAAAAATAACAATATACAGACTATGTTTATTAAATATTAAATGTAATGATGAAATAATGAAGGTCTTAAAATTATGCTTAAAATACTAAATAAAACACTACATAAATACCTTAGAAATTTTTGTACACAAACTTTTCTTTTTGACAACCTCTGGTATCTAATTAAATATGATTACGGAGAGGTTAACAGGATGAAGTCATTCTTACGTCATTATGGTGCAATCTTGACATAATGTTATCAGCCACACCCCAAACTGAATTTATCTTTAAAAAAAATCCGTATAAATTTCTTCTTAAAACTATAAATCCACTTCTTATTGCATTAATTGGAAGTATCCATTCAAAAAAATTGCAATCATAAAATGAAAAATGTACGCAACCATAAAATCAAATGCGTACTTAGGATTCAATTACGTTGTAAATTGAATTAATGATAAACGTATAATTAAAGTAAAAATGGTATAAATACGTAAAAAAAGAACCCAAAGAAAAACAACGTCAAGAAAAAGGCCTAAAAAGAACAAAAAGCTTTAATTGTATGTAAATGTATTAAAAATATATCTCTTACCACCAAATTGATGGCGCTTTCACATAAATTTAGATAAAATCAAAAAGAAGCAGCTTCATGCTTCGACATTAAAACAGGAAGTAAAAAAAATGGATGCTTAGCAAGTAGATCATGTCAGATGATGTACTCGTGCGCCGAAGGATTTGAGCCTCGAATTAAGTCACGATGCATTGCGCAACTCAGAAAACAATTTCTGGGAATATACCTTTAAGGCGAGATTTTAGCCGCATGTGAATGTCGAAAACAGTATCTCATAATTCGACAGTAGGTAAGATTGGAGACTTCTGGGACACACCACAATTCCAAGGTCCACATTTCCAAGGTTGCCACAAAACCAAGGTCCCCACCGTACCAAGGTCAAAATAGCGCAATGTTTGACCTAATTACATATCATTACCATAAAACCAAGGTCGCAAACCCCGCTTTCCTGTTCCACAAATACAAGGCCATCACTGTAACCTACTTTAAAACCCTGCTTTCCTGTTCCACAATTACAAGGCTATCCGTGTGACCTAATTACATATCATTACCACAAAACCAAGGTCACAAACCCCGATTTCCTGTTCCACAATTACAAGGCCATCCGTGAGACCTAGCATCACCACAAACCACGCTTTCCTGTTACACAATTACAAGAACATCCGTGTGACCTGGTTGCTACTCTATACCCCACTTGTATGTTTTTTGCCCACTTGTATGTTTTTTGTCCACTTGTATGCTTTTTTTGCTCACCCTCTCTTTTTTTTTACCAAAATAAAAGAAAACGATATGTTAATATATTTAATTCATGTAGAAAGAAAGACATGTACAAATTGTATATAGAAATAAAGACATGTACAAATTATATATTTAATTGATGTAGAAAGAAAGACATATAAATTATATTAGAAACATGTATTACTCAGATATATGATTTGCTGTAGGAATAAAACATGTTGATTTAGTACATACGTTAGTAAGCGTTTATCAAAACAGTTGTAATACTGAGGATAACAAAAGTTTAGGTCACACATGTTAGCAGCCATAAACACACTACTAGACTGACAGGAAATAATTAGTCTATACACTATAGTCAAGAGATACATAAAAAAATAAAGAATCAACATAACATACTTCATCACATAATATATACAATAGTCGTCATCGTACACATCAAAAAGTTGGGTTAGGGGTGCTCTACATGAGGAACACCAGTATTCACCGTGTGACATGTGGTACCAAGCCGTTCAGTGCTCTCAAACACACACACACACACTGAAATACACACTCAAACACACACACTGAAACACCACACATCACACTCACACTCACACATTCACTCGTACATTATGTTTATCGACGACGGAGTAGGTCCGGGTATAACTTACTCGAAGTGGATGCTGCTGAGAAGGCCTTGGGGGTGCAAAGTTAGATTTGCACACCCCAAGGAAGTGTTGTAGGTCGAGCCAGAATGCTGAGAAGGCCTTGGGGTAGAATCGCCAGTCTCAGCAACCCTACTAAGGTGTAAACTAAGACTTGCACACCCCAAGGAAGTGTTGGATCTCGAGCTACATTGCCAGTCTCAGCAACCTATCAACTGCAGAGTAGTAAAAGACTTGGGGTACTAGAGAACATAACGTAAATGCGTTTTATGCACCTCTTATATACCCAGAAGATGCCTTGAAACGGTTGGAGCTGCTTTGTGATTGGTTAGAGGTGTATGGCAGTGACCTAGATCAACTACGAGTATTAAAAAAAATTTATGCATAATACAAAGTAATAAACAACTTTTAGCAGTCAAGCGAATATGAGACGTATTGCGGGATTTAGTCGAGACAGCTGACCTTTATATGTAGTAATAATAATCAGATTTAAATTACATTCGAATTCGTAAAACAAGTTATAATACTTATTAGTTTATTTACTATGACTTGCAAAACAATACCATTTATTTAGCTAATTATACTGCAAGTAGTGTTGTATATAATGTATAGAATCTATAAATACATTCTTTTTTATATAAAAATTGCAATTAATGTTCTCAATTTTTTTAAATTTCATTTTAATTGTTAAAGCTAAAGGAATTTAGCTGTACATATTCACGATGAGACTGATAAAACCTGTACTTATATCGTTTCAAAATAATTGTATAAATTTAGCGTACAAAGGTCAACCCGGTTTTAGTAGTTTTTTAATTGAAGGAATATAGCAAGTTATCATATTTGTTTCAAAGGTAGATGCTGTCCTCTTATAAAATTCCAGTAGGCAAATGTGTTATTATTAGTTACGTATTTTTACAAAATGCAGAAACAATTGTGTAATAATGTACTAATAGTTATTTACATTCATCTAAGTTGTTTAAATATGTAAAACAGCAAAAAACATGAGCATTTATTTTCATAAGTATAGCTGAAATATTTTTTATGTTATTATTAAAGAGCGTATGTAAATTACATGATATATCAATTACTTTTGTAATAACCACACCAGTTCATTATCCGCTATACCCGGTTTAGGTTTAGGTATAGTGATGTTACATTCGTATAGGTAGTTTAATAAATATATATAACTTATTGCATTATTGTCTAATGACTTTTGTTTTTCAGTAAAAAGGGTAAAGACATTGACGTGTATAGATTTAAGGTATAAAAAATCATAATAGTGTGTTTAAGGCGTATATATATTTATTACGGTATTTAAGTAAACACTCATACTTAATTATTTGTAGACTTGCCCTACGTTATATTACAGATCTTGATAAACAGAAGTTATGTAGAAGTAAATTTTCTTTAACAAAATGTTCACACCTTTTCTTATAAAACTAATTGTTATTCAGATATGGAAAAAAAAGTTGAACTAACATTAAAAAAAATTTCACCTTAGGATTTTTACCGCTAAATAATGCATCGCATCAACAAACAGGTATAGAAAAAAAGCTGCTTGCATAAACTTTTACACTCTATTCTCTTGAATTTCTAGACATAGGGAATACCCATGTTAAAATAAACTATTGTAAATATTGACTCCCCTAATTATTTTACAGTAAAATGTCAAATGTAAAACTTTTTAAGGAAAAAAGGCTGCTTCTTATGTTACAATTGCATTTACATTTGGTTCATCCGTTTTTCGAGAAAAAATTAGGAACAACTTAGGGCTTTTTCGTAACCGGTAACGTTAATAAGCCACGTAAGTGTCAAGATAAATACAATAAGGAGCACAAATAAAATAAGTCTGTTATAAACAAGAAGAAAAATTGTTTCTCCACTTAGAATTTATCGGTTTTGATAACTAGCCGAGTACAAAGCTCTGATATTTCTAAGTGAATTGCCAGAGTAATGGCATTCAATAAATTTTACTTTTTCTTCAGTGGTGTAATAATTCATTTTTTATAAACAAATTTTTCTTTAAAAAGTAATAATCTGTCCCAAATAAAGTTTTAATGATGAATGAATTGTTTTTGAACAATTATTGTTAGCATTGTCTGTCTAAAGCAAAGCAACCTTAGGTTGGAAGGTAAAAAAAAAGGATTTTCAGTGGTGTAAGAAGGATTATGTTGGAACTTATATATATAGAAGTAAACAAGAATTTTTCTAATGTAAACATTGATATTTTTAATTGAGGTAGCGAATCGGTAATGGTGCTGACATCTCATATTCAATAGATAAATAAATCGGGAATTAAGAAAATATGTATAAAAAGGCTTCCCTGAGGCATGCCAGATGAAGAAGATGCTGAGGACGTTGCTGGAGAATGCATGTTTGTCCTTTTTATATTGTTGTAATCTCTAGTTTAAGTAGATGTATGACCCATTTGTGTTTTTTTCCGTTCGCAAACTATAGGTGTTACCCCCACAAAAAATTATTTTCAGACCCTTTTCAAGGTTATCTGGTGGAGGGGGGAGTCCGGATTCACCACTTATTCCCCTCATTCCACTTCCCCCCACTCCCCCCTAACACTTCAAATTTTGTATTTAAGACGAAGCGGTTCCACTACAGTGTCAGTCCGTCCTTATGCGCCACCAAGTAAAGTTTCAAGTCTTATAAAGCGGTGTTACATCATGTCTTTAAGGAATGGTAAGTTTTAGTTTCGTATTGCATCTCTTCCGGGTACCCTTCCTATCCTAATCATATACTACTCTACTCCGCAACCTGAGATAGTCATTGCATCCTATCCTACCCCATGGAGATACGTTACGTTGCGTTCCCGTTCATATCGCTGGATATGATTCTTTCTTTAACAGTTGTCAAAGAAAGTAGAGTAGGAAGTAAAGTAGTATGTTAAACAAGGAATCATAACAAAACACGTAACGCAAACACTTCAGCATATAGTTATTATTCTTTCTTTGTTGCAGCAAAAATGTTGCAATGTGAATGTCTCAAGAAATTTTCTCGAAAGGATTCCTTGCTGAGACATCAAAATCAACATGCTGGATGTCAGTATCTACCCCACCATCTGGCATGCAGGAGGTTTCATTGCAAAACCAAACCACAGAGAGCAATGTGGTGCAAGGAATCACTTCCGACGATAAAAAAGCAGTACATAGACATGTTACTGATTCCTTTGCACAACCAGGACCATCTGGGGTAAACTACGCGAAGGATAATGCAAAACTCGAACCATCAGGGTTGAGTAACTCAAGCAAGCGAAAGTCTGACCAATGCAATGAACCGGTACAACCGAAAAAAAGTGGTGAGAGTGTGCACTGCACAGATTGTTCAATGGATGTACCTAGGTATGCATTCCAAGGACACCTCAGAAGCAATAGGCATAAATCAAATGTCTGTCTACTAGTCGATACTGGGGTCGAAGTGATCCGACATGCGTTTAAACAACGCATTGTGTCGTACCGACTGTCTCCATGCAATATGCATACTGATGTGTTCACCTTTATGGCAGACGTTAAAGGAAACGTATTGAAAGTAGTACAAAGTCAGTTGCAGAAACACCTCTCCTTAAAATGTAATGTTGAACTGTTTGGTTTATACTTTTTGAACAGTAGGGAAAGCACAGAACTGAAATCCTTTCAGACTAAGTATGATATTTCCAAAGAATAAGTAAAATATTGGATGCAAAGCAATCCGAATTTCAGCATAAAGATTCTGGTAAGTGTGACTAATGGTGTAATCGATTAGTAACAACTGTTTTAGGGTGGTCCCTGGTGCAATTCGTGTATATAGAGGTAAACCTGCTTAAATTTTCTCCCACCACTGGTTCATCCTATATGGCTGTCCCCGCCGAAATCGCACATAAACACGCTATAGTCAATGTAAAAAATAATGATAATTGCTGCTTTGCATGGGCTGTTGTATCGGCACTAGTGACACCAACGGGAGTACCACAACGCACATCTTCTTACCCTGATTTCCAGACGTTATTCAACTGGAATGGTGTACAGTTCCTGTTAAGCTGACGAATATTTCAACGTTTGAGAGCAATAACAACATTTCCATCAATGTTTATGGGTTAGACGATACGTATCGTGATGGTCAGCGTGTCACAGAGGTAGTGGGGCCTCGGTATTATACCAAAGCCAAACAGGCAGTCCATGTTAATTTATTATTATTAGTCAGTAACCAAACAGATAATCAGCATTATGTATGGATAAAAAATTTTCTCGTTTACTTAGCAACCAAATAACTCGGCGGAACGGAGCAATGTATTTTTGTGATGCATGCTTGTATTACTTTAGATCTGAGGAGCAATTAACCCGACACGTGTCACATGACTGTAACTTCGTATACACAAAATTACCTGACTTGAAACAAAAAAAAGACATAACCGGGGGGAATTCTACGCGGAAAATATACTCGCGTTTCGGAACTATCAGAAACAAATGGTTCTACCATTCGTAATATATGCAGATTTTGAAGCGCTCTTAGTACCGGTAGGTACGTCTGAACCAGATCCCGAAAAACCGTTCACGATAAAAACGTGTAAACACGAACCATACTCAAAAATTATTAATTAAAAAAAAAAAATAATAAAAAAAAAAAAAAAATTAAAATTAATAATTTGTAATTACATAATTACCTTTGAACTTATTCGTTCATAACAAAAACTTATAATAACGAACCATACTCGTTTAGTTATTATATTAAGTGTAGTGTAAACGATGCGTGGTCTAAGTTAGAGCTGTATAGGGGGAGTAATGCAGGGGAGATATTTATAAGACGACTGGAAAGT
Organism: Vesta saturnalis; assembly: GCA_036346205.1. Lineage (NCBI taxonomy): Eukaryota > Metazoa > Arthropoda > Insecta > Coleoptera > Lampyridae > Vesta > Vesta saturnalis. Next base: position 2,972,131 of record JARFJB010001603.1, on the reverse strand, counting down.
GATGTAAAACGGATATATAATGAACATTTCAAAGCTATTGTTCCAATGACACCATTATATTATGTATGAACGCAGTGTATGTTGTTACATATGCGGCAAGCACTTTACGGGCGATCCGACAAATCCGAAAGTAGGAGATCACTGTCACGTTACTGGTAAGTATCGTGGTGCAGCACATTCAACGTGTAACTTAAACTATCAGGTACCTACATTTCTCCCCGTTTTTCTACATAATCTCAGTGGTTATGATGTTCACCTGTTCATTAAACAGTTAGCGAGTGAAACGGAAGAAATTACCGTACTTCCGGTTAACAGTGAAAAATATGTAACGTTTGGTAAGCACATTTTTGTTGATGAATATGTAAACAGTCATGGTATCAGGGAAAAGAAATACATTAATTTACGTTTCGTCGATAGTTGTAGATTCATGGCTGCATCCTTAGATACTTTATCTCAGAATTTATCAGATGATCAATGTATGGAGGTACGGAAATATTTTAGTAATGATAGCGACTTCAACTTAGTGAGAAAGAAAGGTAGTTTCCTTATGCGTACGTAGACAGCTTTAGTAAGTTGAACGACGTCACGGTGCCATCATATGACAAATTCTACGATAAAATGCACGATGCAAATATTTCCGATGACGAATACTGTCGCGTTCTACTGGTATGGGATCACTTTAAGTGTAATACACTAGGTGATTATGCTGATATTTATTTAAAATCAGATGTGTTGTTATTGGCTGACGTGTTTGAAAACTTTAGGAGATTATGTATGGGTGTGTAGGGTTAGAACCTGCACAGTATGTCACTTTGCCTGGATTGGCGTGGGAATGCCATGTTGAAATGTACGAAAGTAGAGCTAGAATTACTGACGGATATGGATATGTATCACTTTTTAAACAAGGTATTCGGGGTGGAGTAAGTACTTGTATCAAGCGGAGAAGCATCGCTAATAACGAGTTTGTTCCAAACTATGATCCTAAACAACCGAAAGTGTTTTTACAATATTTAGATGCCACGAATTTATACGGATGGAGTATGAAGCAATATCTGCCCCACGATGGGTTTATGTGGTTACCTCAAGAGGAAATAGATCACTTTGACGTATTAAAGATTGATGATGACGCCGATGTTGGATTTGTACTGGAGGTTGATATACATTATCCCCACCATCTGCATGACGAACACAACTATTATCCGTTTTGTCCTGAAATGATCTGCGCACCACATTCCCAGGAGGAGAAGTTAACCCCTAACCTGTGTGATAAGACTAACTACGTTATACATTACCGCTATTTAAAACAATGTATAGAGCATGGATTAATTGTTACTCGTATTCATAGGGTTTTACGCTTTCGCCAGAGTCCGTGGCTAATACCATGCGTAGACCTTAATACCGCTCTCCGCAGCACAGCACAGAACAAGTTCGAAAAGGATCTCTATAAAATTATGAATAATGGCGTGTTTGGTAAAACAATGGAAAATGTCGATAAACGAAGAGTTATTAAACTGTTAACACATTGGGAAAATAACGGTCGTCGGGTAGGTCTAGCACGGTACGTTGCAAAACCGCAATTTAAAAATTTTATTCAATTCACTGATAAATTGTTTGCGGCGGAATTGTCGAAACAGGTAGTTACGTACGACAAACCCGTCTATGTCGGATTCAGTATTTTAGATCTTACCAAAATTATAATGTATCGGTTTTTTTATGATATCTCACGAGCTCATTATGGCAAGAATGTCACGTTGCTCTATACTAACACGGATTCTTTGATTGTTGAGATAGTAACTGATGATATGTATGCACACATGCGAAATAATTTAGACAAATATGATACTTCCAACTATCAAAATGAGTTGCATGGTATTCCTACGACTGCTTCCGTCGTTGGACGAATGAAAGATGAGTACGCAGGGAAAGCGATTCATTATTTTTATGGTGCTGGATCGAAGTCATACTGTCTGAAGCTTGCTGATAATGAAGTTGTTAAGAAAGCGAAAGGTGTTAAGAAAGTTGTTATTCAGAAAGTGTTGACGGAAGTAGACTACAAAGCGGTTGCGGAGGGGTCTGATAAAACAGTAATGTGTAAAATGCTTGTGTTTCGATCAACCTTACATGATATATATATATATATATATATATATACCGAAATGTTAAACAAAATTGCCTTTAGGTCCCAGGATGACAAACGATATCGACTACGTGATACGTGTTCCACATTGGCGTGGGGGCATTGGCGAATACCGGAATTGGAGAATGCTGATCCATTGAGCTAACTATTGCAGCTTGCTAAGCAAATGAATTTATATTAACCGGAAGAAGAATAGTTTGGGTACTGACACTTGCTAGTTTCTTTCCTATATATTCTCTCCATAATGAAAATAATATTAATAATAAGTTGTATTATTCCTTTAGTTGTTTAACATATATTAATATTATGTACTAATTCGTTAGTAGGAGAATATATGCTATACAAATACTGTGTGATATAAATAAAAAAAAACGAGAATGACTATTTACTATTTTTTTATTAAAAAAATGTGTACAAGACTTATTGCATTATATATATACATTATATAAATGATGTACACTACTCAAAGCACAGTGACATAATGATTCACAATGAAAGTAACAAATGAGTTGCATAGCAGGAAGAGGTGGACTTTCCTCAAGTTCAATAACAGGCTGGGTCACAAATTTTCTGATGTAATCTGCTTTTTCTCTGCCCTTGACATAGACAGAATCTGTTGGCTGAATCAATCTCTCGAGCATTCTTCGAAAGTGGTGTGGTGGTGTATACCCTTCTTCCCATTTAATACAGTGCTGGTTATGCATTAACCAAGTAGCTTGACGACGACTCTCTGCATCTAACGTATGCCAGGGATACGGTGATTTAAAATAAAATGGGCAATTTGTTTCCCATTATAAATGGCGAGTTCTTTTGGTATAAAAGCTTTTGAAATTTTAAACCCTTGTACATCGACTATGACGGACATTGTATTACAACTGTCGTACTGCTTTGGTTAACGCGTTGTATGTAACTAAACGATCGTGGAGTATAACACAGTATGCTGTCGTATTGGCAGCTATGTTTGCCGCTGTTTCAAACTCTACACGAAGAACTACTGCTTTAGAGTGTAATGCTTCTTTTGATTTGAGCAATCTACGACAATCAACGGTGCAGCTGTGGTAAATTGCGTGGGGTGAGTAATGGTTGCCCTCTCTTTGGTAATACGACATTTGGAATTTAGCAAACATTTCATACAAGGTAGCAAAGCAATTGTTATCATAATTAACGTTGAGATTGTCATACGGATAACGATCCGTGTTCAGGAACACGCGAATATTATTTAGTGCACATTTATCGAATCTGCTCGTATCTTGCATAACATTATTCTCTCGTCCAGTTTGAAATCCTATAATAATGTATCTAGGCGTTTCTATACTAGTAGATGTTTTGATTGCCCATGTATGCTTATCTGTTGCTGGAACGGCGGGATATATGTGGGTTTCCCAACTTCTAAATCCTACTGGCGTATTTACATTTTTATCAATGTATTTCGTTAACGCCAACTCCTCTGCTAATGCTGGAATAATGTGTGGAACTTTCCAATATATCTTATCTATGTTAACTTTTAAGGCTGCTTCTACAGTTTAACTAATTAATACCAGTTCTTGTCTAATGTTCAAAATCACTTTATTGTAATCTTCGGCAAAGCCAAGTAGCATTCGCAACGGTATACAAACATTAAAGTATCCTTGAGCATTTGTTAGTGTACTGTTTGCAGTAGGAAACCAACCTGCATTTTCATTACGGGCGAGATCATTGGACGTCAATGATACCAATCCTTTCATTGTCGACGTTAATCCTACTTTCGTTACGGAATCTACCACTATTCCATTCATTTCATATCTAATTTCACTGAATAAAAATGCGATACCGTTATTAACGAACCTGGTCGTGTTAGAGACAGTACCATCCTGACGTAATAATCGTCCCTCTACGTAGACATAGCTTTCGGATGGTAGAGTGCACATGTCTTCCTGAATGGGTATCCTGATTTCATCATTGTTTCCAAATCTGGTAGTGTATGGCTGATGGGTGTGCAGTTCGGAATTAACGATAGCATTATCAACGACAACTTTTTCATTAACGTTTAATATACTCATTGTAGTACTGTAAAGCCGAGACTTTCCAATAATGCTTTGTTCTTGCTCTGGTTACATGCACATGTGTTATAGCGCGTCACCATATTTTCTTTAAATGTAATCCTATCGTTATGACTTCCCCGTTAAAATTGACGAGATCTCCGTCTTGGTCTACTATTTTAAGTGTTATTGTCGAAATGGTAGATGTATTGATAGGTAGATAGATGACATGTTGAGGGGACTCTATTATTTTATACCCCGCTGGTACACTGGGAAAGAACTGATGAATTATGTGTGATGTTTCACCATTCTTAAAACTACCACTTGTTATATTGCACTCGATAATTAATGAGTTAATTTTGATAATGTTAATAGGAGTATCAGAGGTATGCACTTTCTGAGTCTGGTAAACAGTTTTATTAAATCCCAGCATAGGCCCTATCGAATTTTCCACATTGAAGTTAATGTCATGGGTTGCTTTCATACTTGCTTTCATAGTATTATTATTCGCTTGTAAATGCATAAATGCTCTCGATCTTTTCACTAACTCATTAATATATTTATTCACATCCGCGATTTCGTATGATCCTGGTGGTATTGTAATTTTATCGTTTCCAAATACGAGTTGGTTATTCTTTGAAGTAACATTCTGTATAGTATTGAAAGATTCAAAACTAGTCAATCCCATTACGTATTCCGACTCATTCTCAAGAAAAATCGATGGATTAAAGGTTGATTGCAAGATACTCTTTTTGCCGGTAAATGTAAATGTGTACGACATTACGATCACGTAACGACTACTGAAAATCAGTACGAGTAGTCATATAAAAAGTGTAAGACTAAATGACCGCAGTTGTATGTATCAAAATCTTGAACCTTGGTAAAGTTATACTCAATTGTGTTTCTGCTACCATCACTTTTAAAATAGTGGAGTAATTCAAAGGGTGGTTTAATATGTCCTATGCTATCAAAATATGTAATATGCCTGTTACGCTTAATGTAAGCTGTCCAGTGTGTACCCTTGTTAGTTTGATCATCCAGATTCACAATACCACATTCATTCGCATGGATTCGTGTAGGTAAGTTATCTCGAATATATATCCCTCTAAAATAGGGAATCTGTAATTGCTCCACAAATTTTGATAGCTCAACATTACTTAAGGCGTGACGTGGTAGCTTCAGTGGGAGTTTTTGAATACGGTTGTAAATATATACCTAACCTCGTTTATATGGCTTTATGTATAAACCTTTTCCTAATGCAGCTGCTTCCATTGCTTGGTTGTGTCGTTTGGTTTCGTCTAACGTTTTGTCGCAGCTTTTGCGTCAGTTACCGCTTTTGCGACTGCCGCAGCACCGCCACCTAGAGACCCTAAAGCTCCTAATGCTGCAAAGAGGGAATAAGAGGTATGAATCTCCACGTTTTGGTATTGGCAATATTCTGCTCTTGGGTGACATAATTTTTTTGTGTTTTAGAGCGCTCAAGGCTTGCTGTATTGTCGATTTTAAAGATGATCGAAGTTTATCACCAACACGACGTCGGGCTAGAAGGACTGCTTTGTTAAACGAAATTGCTCTGCGAGAATGCTTCCTTCGTCGTGATTTATTTCCCATTCCCAATTTCTTTTGTCCTTTTCGTGATTTGCCACCCATTCCCATTGTCCGTTTTCCTTTCATTATACCAGCTATGGTTAATGCAGCTGCCCTTTCTCCAAAGGTAGCGTCGGTAGAACGAAATCTATTCCAAGCTTTTTGTTGTAAAGTCTTATCTGCTATGTGTCGTTGTCGTAGATCGTTTGACTGGGAGTATGCAATATCGTGTACTTTACACGCTTCGTCCAATGCGTTAATACCTTTGTCGCCACGAGCTAATCGTTTTTGTAAACGGGTGCCTGGCCCATAATATCGATATCCGGGTATATGCAACTCCACGGGTAATTTATTTATTAAAGTATTAATTAATCCTGAACCTTTTTTTCCTCTGACGCTGGGATGTATACTTCATACCACACTGACACTTCACTACTAAACTACTTTCTGCACGTGGTGTTTATATATATATATATATATATATATATATATATATATATATATATATATATATATAGAAGCGTCATACAAGTCGTGGTTTAGTACCATAATGGGTGACATCCGTTTCATTCCGCAAGATACAGAATTACCTATCAAAAATTATGACATTACTCTAACAAGGAGCAGTACTCTAAACACCGCGGTTTACTAAAAGGGGATGTAAACGAGGTATAATCGTCGGACCATCCGGCTGTGGAAAAACCAATGTTATGATTAGCTTATTAGAACATCCAAATGTTTACGTTTTGAAAATGTCTATATATATTGCAAATCTCTATACCAACCTAAATACCAGTACCTGGGGAGTTACTGGCACCCATAAAAGGAAATTAGGTATTTCGAATACAGTGATAATAGTGATGTTATACCTCCTAGTGAGTCCCGTAAAATTCAATAATGATTTTTGATGATGTAGCATGTCATAAACAAAATGAAATTAGAGATCATTTTGTTTTGGCAGACATCGAAATAATGATTGTTTCTATCTGTGTCAAACGTATTCTTCAATTCCAAAACAGCTTATACGTGATAATGCGAATTTACTTGTTCTTTTCAACAAGATCACACTAATCTCAAGCATGTGTACGATGATCACGTTAATGTTGATATGTCATTTGATAGATTTAAAGACTTGTGTTGCTGTTGCTGGCGTGATAAATTCGGATTTCTTGTGATTGATAAAGAAAGCGACGTTAATAACGGCCGTTACCGTAAGAGATTTGACTGTTTCATTGCAGTATAAATAATCTACTAGGACTATCAACGTACAGTCGTAATGGAGGAGCGCTTAGTACAAGACATTTTGCGTGCTCGCAAGGTGCAACAGAAATATGCTAGTTTGAAAGAAGATACTGCACTTACAGAACGTGCAATGGAGGCACACTTTAAACCTATTACACAACCATTAAAACAATTAATTACTAAAAATGATGGTTCTCTCATCAAAGCTGAACCCCTTACGCCAGAAGTCGGAAAAAAGTCCATTGCACATGAAAATGAAGTATTTTTACATTATACACCGAAATCCTCTAGAATACGTAAGGAGCCGCGTACTATTGTTCTGACACCATTCCACACCTCTACAAGAATCTGTAATTGCTGATGTCACACATGACGACGAGGTGGAAATTCCTACTTTACAACAATTGAAATCGGAACTACTAGCTGCTGGATCTCAACCCGCCTTTGAAGAGTATCTTAAATCAATACCAAGGATTAGCGAAATACTACGTCGAAGGTATCTTTAGAGATACCGAAGATGAATATGACTTAACGTACGGTGTGCATTTTATTCCTGAGAAGAGAAATTTTTATAGGCGATGCTGAACTAGATTTTGTTGGAGAAAATTTGCGAATCGCTCTTCCCGATGGATCATCCCTAGATTATGAGGAACACCGGGATTATATGAACTACTTTTAAAAAAGTTCCTACGGGATACAAAAGAGGGATCTACAACCAATGACATTTTGCGTCGTACGCATGCTGCCCGACGTAATTATAACCCTGATGATCAAATCCGAGGAACTAATAGTAAGAAGTACCTTGAAATCATTAAACCATTACTTCAGCCTAGAAAACGTTCTGCCACATCGTCTATTGCACCTCCAGCCACCAGATCTCGAACAACTTCTATATCCAAAAGAGGTGGTGAACTGCAGCTATTGCGATACAATAATAAACCTATTGAGTTTGTACCGTGGAATAATCCGAATAAGTTAGTCGATTGGTTAAGGAATTATTAGGATCAATGTCGGCAGGAAATACTAGCAATCACAACGAAATAATATATACAATTGATGAACTACGTAACGCAAAAGTAATAAAGTAACAGATTATAAACCTACCACTATAGTCATTTCCTTTCATTGTTACTACGACTATCACTACAGATAGTACTATATGTCCACCAGTGATGCCAATAGATAAATTTGGCGGTCATCTTCATCATCAAATGACAGTGGATAAATTTGGGAAACATATTGTTCATCATAGCGATCTGTCTTATGAAACTTTCATTTCATTTTCTGGAATCGCCGCAAAGACAATTAGTGTATCTACCGGCGTAGGTGATCAATATACCTATCCCTGTAACGACGGTACTATAGTACATTGCAAATCTTGAGCTTAACATAGATGGTACAAAATTTGAGCTGGCAAAGGATGTAATTGGTCAACCTCTTAAGAGAAACGATGTAATTCGTGTAATCATGCCGACGTTTGTAAAGTTTTCAACTGCAACGATATTCAACGTAGAGTTCGTAGTAAAATCCAAAGCACAAAAAAATGAGTAAAGCCGATGTTGTCGAAGAACTGCACAAACCTGCAAGAAGAAATTTTCCGCGGCGTTGTGTTGTACTAAAAGGTTTAAATGATCTATTTCAAGCTGATTTAGTGGAAATGATACCATATGCTCGGATGAATAAAGGATTTCGATACATTTTAGTAATAATAAATGCATTCTCTAAATACGTCTGGGCTTTTCCCATCAAACGCAAGAATGGTAAACTGGTCGCGGATGTGATGGATAAACTTTTGTCTGGTTTGAAAAGGACACCTACACATATACAAACTGATATGGGAACTGAGTTCTATAATGCTGAATTCAAAAAAGTAATGAAAAAATTTAATATCAAACATTACAGTAGTTATTCCACCTTGAACGTGTAAATCGCACCCTTAAAGCAATAATGTGGAAAACCTTCAGCATGCAAGGATCCTATAAGTGGCTATCAATATTACCGCACATTGTCGCCGAGTATAATTCAAGAAAGCATAGAACAACTGGATACAAACCGGTAGATGTATCGGAAAGAAATAGTGCATCTATTTTAAAACATTTAAACTGTCAAAAAATTCTTGACCGTAAAACACCTAAATTTAAAGTGGGGGAACATGTACGCATTAGCAAACATAGAAGCATATTCTCTAAGGGGTACACACCTAATTGGAGTTACGAAGTCTTTCGAATATCAACAGTTAAACGTTCAAGCCCACTCACCTACACATTACGTGATAGTCGAGATGAAGAGATTCAAGCCCGAACTACAAAGTGTTAAACATCCAGACATTCATCTAGTTGAACGTGTCATCCGACGTCACGGGAATAAAGCTCTCGTTAAGTGGTTGGGTTTGATACTTCTCACAACTCCTGGATTTCTACCAAAGACATTGTGTAATACGCTAATTAACCTTAATTATATATACTGTAATATTAATATGCAATAAACAGATCTTTTTTACTTTTTTATTAATACTATCCTATACATATACATCACTACATACTACTAAAGCGTCTGACAAACACACACTCACGATGCTGTTTTTCGAGGATTGGTGAAATTATATTACCACAGTCATCTATTCTTTTATTAAATCGTGCAAAATCTCTAGCTATTTGTTCCCATTCTCCTTTTCGCGCATGTCTGTGCGCCAACTCCCATACTACTATGTAGTGAACTACGTTTTTGGACTCATTAATGCACACCTTCTTCACTGGGTGAGTCGTCATCTGCTGGCTCAAAATTCGGTAAATATCTTTCTATTTCGTGTATAAATTGCTCCAATGATATTTCTTTAAGGTCTTCTATTAATCGCTTTATACAACAAATACACTCTACATCATCTGCATGCGATGTTAAGTATTTTTCACAAAGGCGTATTCCTCCCCCATACTTATTAACTAGATTATTTAAATAGTCATCACTAAATCTACCCATTCCATACACTTTTTCATGATCAGCATCGAATTCTAATGATTGTAACTGGCATATTAGTCTTTGGACTGCACTAACACAATCTACAGCTTTAGGCCACGACTCCGCACTATAACACATCCACATATTGACTAACATCTAATACTATCCACTATTGACTGTAAGCGCGTTACCCCCCCTTTCAGTTATAGGTTTGGTAAGATCCATATCCATATATAGTTTCTCCTTGGCAAATTCTTCCATTTCCAGAAGGCAGGCTATGTTGACCTCAAATACATCATGCAATGGACCTATAACTTGGTGAATGTTACATTCAGGAATTGCCGCTGCCGACTTTATTAGGTTTTTATAAAACTCTGGAAAGTTCACAGTATCTGCCAACTCCAATCGGTAATATATTATCTTCAAAAGCTTCCATAACTGTTCTATCGACTCCCATCCTAAATAGACATCAACTTCTTCACTATCACAGAAGCGTATAATTTTTTGCTTGTTAATATTTTCGTACGAGACAGTCTTCGATCCCAGTTTGGTAGGTAGCCATGTTCCTTCAGGACTGTAGAAATAATTAGTAATCACCCCTTGATTATCCATAAGTATACGCCATTCCTGCTTGTCAAACACCACTCCACCACTCTTCGATCCACCGAGTTTTACGACTGGCTCAAATCCAAATTTGGGTGATAGACCGACACTAACAAACTTTGTTTTACTTTTATTTAAGAAATAATGCATTCATAATTCATTTTGGTTTTTTTTCCTACCTTGTATTCACCCCTACTTCAAGGATTCCTAGGCATACTTATTTCCAAGGTTGTTCCACTTTGCCACAACAAGTTCACTACACAAGGTTACATACCCCCACTCAGTATTATTCGTATACTTAAAGGGAGGGTTTTTTTACATATACCATAGTTACCGATCTTCACTATGTCAGTTACTCCAGTGTAACGATTGGAAGACTCTTACAGTGTACCAACCACAAACCCTATTTCAAATTAGTACGCGACGGACATGTCAATTAATTCCGAACTGGGTAAATTTTGAAAAGGAAGGAATACTACCGGCTTCCATAACCAAAGTGCTACGAAATAATTATGAACTGGTTCAGTGGAATTCAGCGTGGTATACCGAATTGAGCAAGGTAATACGCGAGCACTTTTCGGCAAGCCGTGTAACAGCATATGCCCACATTGTATCAATATATGTTCGCTACCATCTGGTGGACTACATGAATTTGTGTCATTGTTGTTTCGCCCGATTGAAACCAGGAGATTACCGCGTAGTGGACCATCATATGCATATGGAGCGCTGGACTGCGCGATACCACCTGTCGCACGAATATTATTGGTGCTCGTCGTGTAGGGCGCCTCTCACACAGTTATACGATGTGTACGATGATGACTCATGTATACTGTGTGATGAGGTGTGCTACGTAGACGAGTAGTCTTTTTTTTACTGTATCTATTTTATCTATTGTATATATTGTACATATTGTATAGAATAAATTATTTCCTGTCAGTATCATACTGTTTTCGCTGATGTTAACATGTGTGACCCAGACTTTTATTATCCTCAGTATTACAACTGTTTCGATAAACGATTACTAACGTATCGAACATGGTCTGGAGTTCACTCACCCTCATCGCTTGCTGCAGCAGGATTCATTTCCACATCTTCAGACGATACGGTTGAATGTTTCATGTGTGGGGTTAGAATAAACCGATGGCAGCCAGATGTCAATCCGTTACAGGAACATCTACGATGGGCACCACATTGCACGTATGCTCAGCTCCTCGCAGATGTACTGAAACGGAAGTGGAGAGGACCTTCTGCACTTGTACTAAATCAAAATGTTTTATTCCTAAAGAAAATCATATATCTGAGTAATACATTTGTACATGTTTCTACATTAATTAAATATATTAACATAACGTTTTCTTTTCTTTTGTGGGTGGGCAAAAAAAATACAAGTGGGTGAGAGTGGCAACCAGGTCATACGGATGTTATTGTAATTGTGGAACATGAACGCGCGTTAGGTCGCACGGATGGCCTTGTAATTGTGGAACAGGCAAGCGGGGTTTTAAAGTAGGTCACAGTGATGGCCTTGTAATTGTGGAACAGGAAAGCGGGGTTTGTGACCTTGGTTTTGTGGTAATGATATGTAATTAGGTCACACATTGCGCTTTTTTGACCTTGGTACGGTGGGGACCTTGGTTTTGTGGCAACCTTGGAAATGTGGGACCTTGGTTTTGTGGCAACCTTGGAAATGTGGGACCTTGGAAATGTGGTGTGTCCCAGAAGTCTCCAATCTTACCTACTTTCGAGAAATTCCTCTTTTATTTATAGATGTATCAACTTGATTTTTTTTCTACACATGAAGGGAAAGGTACTGTACAGCTATAAAGGCTCCTTTTGCGTGATCGCCTTCAGGGGAGTTTTACAAAAAATCGCAAACTTATTTACATTGAGCAATTTTAACATGCTGTATTTCAAGTAATAATAAGAAATGGAAAATTATATTTTTGCATAGCTTCAAAGATAACCTTTGGCAATTAAAAAGAAATAAACCTATTGTTCGGAAACATTCCGCGGCTGAGTAATCTTTCTAAGAAGATGGATGGTCGCATTAAATCTCGAAGTTTTGCAGCCCAGACTACGGAGGGGAATACACCACTACTACCGCATACAGGCCGGCGCCGCGACCGCATCCGATTGTGCGAGCTTCTTCGAATTTATTCATTGCTGTTTCCACTTTCCATTGTTACTTCAAAATAAACAAATACTATTTGTGTTTAGTGAGTGCCGTGAATACGTGTTTCAATATTCTTCCAGGATAATAATTTGATGTAGGCGACAATTTTAATAATTTAGTGTATAGACAAAGACAATTTTAATTACTGTTTAGTTTTTTTTGTGATACTGGGCACTTCATTAGTTTGAAGATTAGGTAGTAGAAGTACTTAGCAAAAATGGGTAACTATAAGTTTCACCTCCGTCTTGGAGTTAAACGTTTAAGTGTAAAGCAACGTATGAAACGATTGCGGGAGCGGGCAAGGTAAAAATATGTCTATTTATATATATATATATATATATATATATATATATATATATATATATATATATATATATATATATATATATATATATAGACATACATATATACAGGGTGTCTACTATTTCATAGGGACAGTATCTATCTCGTAAGCTAGAGTAGATAGTGCTGATAGAAAAAAAGGAACGTATTTAGCAATTTTGCTGCAAAAGGTTTGATTTGAGCTAATACATTTATTTCGTTATTTTATTAGTCTGACGATTTTAGTATTTTCCTCTGTGTTTCATAAATCTGAATGGCTAGGGAATTCAATGGTGAAAACATTGTGTATTTATCAAACAAATAAACTGGTCAAATAGCATCTACATTTTAGTAGGTATGTAACATAAATCGGTGATTCTCTGTGCTGTCCTGTTTATAACTGTCCCTATGAAATAGTACACACCCTGTATGTATATATATATATATATATATATATATATATATATATATACATATATAATATTTCTGTTTTTATTATGTGCCTATACTTGACATACCTATTTCAGAATGACCGCTCGTAAAAACAAAAATATAGAAACCTCATCTGCTGGTACATCCAGGTATGTAATTGAAAAACAACGAACATTATTTATAATATCGATATATGCTGTATTTACCTATAAAATATAATAAACTTTTAGAGAAACCTTTGTCGAACAAAGAACAATTATAGGTGATTGTATGCCGGAACCGGAAAGTATTACCGCAAATATAAATTCAGTTCATAGCCTTCCAGGGTAGGTATCTATTTCTTACAAGTTAGTCGAGTTAGATAGCTAGGTTGTACCTACGTACACAGTGGATTTCCCAATGGAAAGCCTCTCCCCAAAAGTTGTTCACAAAAGCACTCCTATTTTGCCTTTCTTCTAACAATAAACAGTCTCTCCAAAGATTTTGAAATAGTAACCTCTCGATGCCACACAGTACTCCCTTATTAAACCAAATTAAAACCTATGCATGTATCTACCTATTAGTCCAAATTTATTTTTAGCTGTACTCGTACTAAAATGACTACTTTTGATGATAGTGATGATGAGCACTACTCAAGCCATGATAATGGCAGTGTTTCTGAGACAGAGTCGTATTCTGAATATCTAGAATACACAGTGTAAGTAATTGGCATCGCGAGCTTCTATAAGTATAAGAAAACTGAATTTTTAGTGAAGGTGAACAACCGATAGAAACAGTTCCTCTAGAAGGTAGGCGCCTCTTTGATGTAAAGTACTTGGTAGAGCAACTGAAACACTTTGGAGACCATGACAACTTTGGTTGCTCTTCAACAAACATGACCTTTGTCAAGGAGATTCGCAAAGGATTCAACACTTCTTTGCTTTTCAAGTGTTCAATGTGCCAAAAAGAAGAAACTATAGAATCAGACAGAAACAATAATAGTGAAATTATGTTTGTAAATGACGCCATGGTATTATCAACTTTGTACTTTCATAGATGTTAATTTTGTGATGTTGAGGGGTATTGTTCAGGTTTTTGGAAATATCTGCACGGGTCAAAGTTTTTCTCAGATGGAAGAGCAATGCTCTTTACTGAATATGCCCACTATGTCAACCGCTACTTATTTTGCTTTACAAAAAAATATCCATGATAATATACGAGATGTTGCTATAGAAGAAATGGAAGAGGCTGTACGAATAGAAAAAGATCTTGCTATTCAAAGAGGTAGTGTTGACAGCCAAGGTATTCCACTGCTCATTGTAGTTGTTGATGGCTCTTGGGCGAAGCGTTCTTATAAATTTAACTACAGCTCATTATCAGGTGTTGTAAGTGTGAAAACAAATACAATTTAAATGTGATTCGCTGACACAACGAATTTTTAGGCTTGTATAGTGGGATTTCACTCTCAAAAAATTCTTTTTGTTAGCGTAAGAAACACATTTTGTCTTATTTGCACTAAACATGATAATATGAAAAAAGATATTCCTGAGCATATCTGCTACAAGAACTGGTCAGGAAGTGCAAATGCAATGGAGGCAGATATAGTCGCCGAGGGATTCAAACAAAGTATTGCTATGCATGAAGTAAACTATGCATATATGATTGGTAAGTTGTTGTTGAAATGAAAGTCCTGTCATACGTGTAAGCAACCACAATAAAAACATGTTTTTCCAGTTCTCCTTAGCACGCTACGTTTACACATTACTGAATACCTTATTGACTCCACCCCCTTCTCCATACAAACATTTTCGGATAGCATCGGAGAAGTGGGGTGTTGGTTGTCTACACTATGCCGGGACATTGCTTATGACCGTTATAGTTGATACATGTACTCGTAGAAGTATTATTTTTGTAAGTGGCCGTAATATTTGAATGTGTTTCTAGGCGATGGAGATAGTAGTGTCTTTGATAAGCTGAATACTATCAGGCCGTATGGGCTAGATTCGCTTATTAAAAAAATTGAGTGCACCAACCATATATGCAGAAATTTTAACAATAGAATAAAAGAATTGAGCAAGACCAGAATCAACAACATAGGAGTTCATCATGCGCAAAATTGTGGAAAAAAATTTGGAACGATTGAGAATTTCTTTATATTGTATAATTAAAAAAAGATCCACAGAATTCTCTACGTCAAATAAGCCCAGTGAAGTGAAACGGGAAATGATTTTAGATTTCCACCATTTACTCAATCATGTTTTTGGAAACCATGAACATTGTTATACTAGGCAGTTTCAATGTACCAGAAAAGAAAATGACACAAACTATATTGAAGATTTGCAGTTGTGCGGCTTAGGGGATGGGTTGAAAAATACTGTTAGGCTTGTCATTCAACATGTGGACAGCTTACTTTACAATGTAAATAATAATTTAGCAGAAAGATATAATTCTATTGTTGCAAAATTCATTGGAGGGAAACGGTGCAATTTTGTGATGAGAGACTCATATGAAGTAAGGTGCAAAGCGGCGGCAGCATCGTTCAATAATCAATCAAAATTTCACTCGAAAGTGACCAAAAGAATTATAAAGCGTAGCCCAACGGGGAAATATTTGAGAAGGTTTGCGTCCAAAAAGATAGAACAAGGCAACTTAGATGTAAACGTAAATTAAACTTAGAGTCAAGGAAGAAAAATGTCAAAAAACGTACGACTGGACCAGATAACAATTATGGGAAAATGGAAGTAGACGACGATGTACCTGATATGAACCCAGAAACGTATAAATTGAAAGCCGATGAGTTTTGAAAAGTTTAGAAAAACGAAAAGTGAAATTTCAAATTTGGAACGAGAAAGTCGAGGTCAATACGAAAATTTGATTTGGAGAAGTGAACGTTTAAAAAGATTAACAGCTTCTAATTTCGGCAGAATGTGCAAACTTAGGGATACAACACCTCGTGCGAAAACGGTCATTACTATTTTGTACAAAAAGTTTTCAGCTTCTTCAACTAAATGGGGCAAAGATAATGAAGCAATTGACATGGAACAGATTCGTAATGCCTTCCCAAACAATTCTTTATCTGAATGTGGATTTTTTGTGCATCCTTCCCAGGCATACTTAGGAGCTTCACCAGACGCAATGGTAGATGCGAATGGAATTATTGAAATAAAATGTCCTTTTGCTGCAAGAGAATACCCTACTATTTTGGAAGCAGCTCTGAATGGCAAAGTTACAGGGTGCACTGTGGATAACAACAAGGTTGCTCTAAGGTGCAATTCTGATTATTATTATCAGATTCAAGGGCAACTCGAAGTCACAAATAGGGACTTTTGTCTTTTTTGTATTTGGATCCCTAACGATTTATTTATTCAGAGGATTAAAAGAGACACAGACTTTTGGAGAACGAATATGGTTTCAAAACTGGCGAAATTTTATTTTGATTATTTAGTTCCTAAGCCGTTACGTTGTATACTTTAGCAAGAAAATATGTATTTTTTTAGTGGGTACATTTTTTATTACCGACAATTATTTGTGATGTTTTCTTTTTGACAATCCTCGTAGCACTTTTCCTGTGGAACTATAACACATTTTTATATTTTATTGTAGATAAACCTCTACATAAACTAAATAATAATGTGTCAGAATCAGAACCAAATAGAGCCCGCACGTCATTAGAAGAAAACTATGAAAGTAATACCTAAATACTTCATTGGCTTGTTAACATTAAATAAGTGACCAATTTTGTGTTTTTCTTATAAGGACCTAAATGTAATCATCACATAACATTCTGTATTTTTCTAAGAAACAAAGAATTTAAATAAATGAGCAATGTCCATAGATCGAACTCCTCGTAGTTTTTTTTATCTTTAGAAAATTGTGTTTGATAAAATGCTTTATTTTACACGTACTTTTCGGGTATTTTGAGAATTTCAGATCTCTAAATTTCCGATTGAGCAAGACAAGGAATGATTGTATCTAGGTATAATAAAAAAAAACAATTAGGTATTCCTGTTTGGTACAACGAAAATAAAAGCATTGTTGAAACCAATAATAAGTGAAATAAGTATTCAAACAATATTCCCAAAGGTGATCTCTGAGGCTATGCACAAATAAAATTTGTGAATTCTTATCTTTACAGAAGGAGCCGATATAGCTTTACAGTACCTTTTCCTTCGTGTGTTGAAAAAATGAAGTTGATCTATAAATAAAAGAAGAATTTGTGGAAGTCAAAGATATCCTTGTTTATTATGTACAAGCGGCTTTACTATATTCAGCGAAATCTGATATTATCGCTCAATGTACGTCATCCACCTTAGGTAGTAATTCTATCTGTTTCTTTATGCTTCCGTCTCGAGCCGAGCTTGAGCGCATTATGATTTGGAAGGGGTAACGAGTGATACACCTGTACTCCCCTTCGCTCGTTGCGAATTTGCTCATGCGCTCCGCTACACTTATTACTCAGATCCTGGAGTAGGTTTCAGTACATGTTTGGACTTCTGATATTACTCATATTCAAGAGTAAAGGTACAGGTGACGCTATGTATCATTAAAAAAATTTGATGGTTTGATGATTTGTTTAATACTAGCGTCACCGATCCGCGCGTTGCTGCGGTTGCCGTTATTAAAGAGCAGATAGAGAATAAATTATAAATCATAATATATTTAATTACAGTCACCATTAGATTTTGCGCCTGGCCTTTACGGTTACCATTAACAAAGCACAAGGGCAGTTATAAAGTATTGTTGGTTTGAATTTAGAACATTCCTGCTTTTCTCATAGGGAATTGTACCCGAGTTGGTCGCTTGATTCAAATAAAGTTATGACTCATTCTTAACATTACACGTACTAAGATAAGTCTTCATTAAATCAGCTAAGTATCTTTTAGTTAATATTTTTATCGGCAGATGTCTCCACATAAATTTCCATAAAATGTCAAAGTTGAAAATTATTGAATGTTTTTTATATTTTAATACGTTCGCGACATCGTATACCACATGTGGTACATGACGGTCATTAGCTATAACCGGCATGTACCACATGTGGTACACACCATATGAAGAAAATGTTGTTTCATACAAAATCTACGGCTCTGCTTAGGACTTTTAAATTATATCACGGCTGTAGATAAAGATCATGTACTACCAGTGGTGCACCCGCTTTTAAATCGAAATAATATTTAATGTTTTAGGCCATATCATTAAAAACACAATATATTTCCATAAAAATGTATTCAAATAAGATTTGGAGATAAACTAATATTTAATATAGACATATATTGAAGCATTCACCAATTAATAACGTGTTTGTAAAAAAAAAGATTGAAATTTACCATACAGCTACTCAAAATAATATATACATATATTAAAAAAAAAAACTATTACTTTATCACACGAATGTTCAAATCATTCTTTGAGAACTAAGCATGTTGCTTATTGAAACAGTTCAAGGATATTGGCGGTTTGTTGTCGCAGTTATCACATTCACAATAGGTGATAACTCGCTTGGTCTTTGCCCTTGCTTCTTTACTTCCTATTTCACTTTGCATAAACTCATAGCAAGGAGTATATTACTCCTTGCTCATAGTAAGAAAAATACCTTTTACGATTTTGTCTTGCACTTCCCTCAAACCTTTTTAATTTGTGATGCATTTTCTTTGACACTGTTTGACTTTCTTCAACATCTTGATGGTCTTCTACTCCTCTGTTTTCACGACCAAGAAGTTCCCCTATAAGTGCTTCTCTGAACTGCAAAATGCCAACTTTTTTCTATTATTTTTATTATACACTATCCACGAATTGACTACACTGGTCCCGAGGATAACTTCAAAGATAGCCTTCTTATACCACTTGATTGTTTTCCGAAGGCAAGTATAATAGGACGACATCTGATCTGAAACGTCTGCACCTTTTTTAGCTTTATTATAATCTATAACTGTTCTTGGCTTTAATACTTCTTCACCTCTCCTGTTTTGTGAACCAGTAGGAACTAATTCATCCATATGTTGAGGCAAAGTGCTTAGCATAAGAACTGATCTTTTGTCTTGCCATTTAAAGATACGTACGACTTTGTTATTTTTCTTTCCATATATAGCACCCTTTTTGAGTTTTTCTGTACGGACATCTTTTGGATTGCCTTTCCTATTTGCCCGTAAAGTAGCACAGACGTAGGTATTATGCTGTAGGAGGTATTCGGCTAATGTTACACTACTGTAAAAATTGTTAATATACAGAATTCTTCCTTTGTTCAGTAAACTTTCCATTAGTCTTACCGTTACGTCAAAAGTATGTTCACTCACATGCTCCTGCACAACAAAGTTTTCGTTTCTACCGCAATATATACTAAGATTGTATGTGAAACCTTTAGGTGTACACAATTTATAGATTTTGATGCAGTATTTATGCGTTTTTGCTGGAAGATTTTGTCAAAAGACCCCTACAGGGTACCATGGTCCCGTCTATGACGACCTCTTTACCAGGTTTTAGAGTCTTCTGAAAATTACTGATAATTCGCTGCAAGACATCTCTAATTTTAGCCAATCGGTCAGTATTTTGGGGAAAAGTCTCATTATTTGAAAAATGAATAAACTTCAGAAGCAGGTCGAATCGGTTCACGTTTCATACTTCTCCATATCATGTCATTTGCATACATTTTATTTTTGGACCAATAAACGCACATTTTTGGTAGATGATTTATTTATCATAAAATTCTAAAGAACTTTCATTCGTCTCAGTTTGATTTGAATATCGTAATCGTACCTGTTTGTCTCCTCTACTATTAAAACTAGGACATTGTTTATATAACTTCCGTAGATTTATGGACAAATATGTCACTTATCTGCAGATCATTAAACGAGAATATTGTTGAAAACTTTTCATAACTGCCGTGTTATATTTCATCGATCATTGACGTTTTGATGAGGAATATCGTCATCAACGCCACTCGTCATTATCAGGAGAATCTGAAGACTATAAACATCTGAGTTTGGCACTTTCTGGCTGATGTCAAACGAATATTGCCGTTGACTTAAGAATTGCATTTTAGGAGCACTAACGGTAGATTCAAATGTTGCCTCTGACATTTCTGCAGATGTCGTTAATGAGGGTGAAGCAAATTCATTAACTTCAACGTTTTTATTTTGTTGTAACAATAAATTAGAAGATGAACTGTTGGTTACTGTCCGAGCAGTCAGCTCTCTGTTCTAGAGGACATTTTTACTAAACACTTACGTAGAAACTAATTTATCTGAAATAACACCATAATAATTATTATATTCATTCAAACATTATGTAAATGCTTCATTTTCTTACTAAAAAAATATGAAAAAATCAAACACATATTTTATTCCTTCCAATAAAGCGACTATTGCTCCAGTAAATAATATTGCACAACACTTTTCTGCATACACGTGGACAATATTTAGCTGTGAGCAGAAGACTGGACTGATCCATCGGTAGTGCATAACCGACATCAAACGAGACATGTACTCGGGAGCCGTCGTATACCACCTGTGACGCATGGGAAATATTATGTAATGCCGCCGTGTGCCACCAAAGCACAGTATAATCCCCACGGAAACAGTAATTTCACTCGCTGTCGGAACCTTTGAAGTTGATGTCCACGAGTTTTATTTATTGTCAGACGAGCGCGCATAATACCACGCACAGACTAGCGCAATGTAGAGTTCATCGAGCCAATTATATGCCACTACTTCGGCGCTAAATATATTTCGCACAGGGCCGGATTGAAATTTTTGTAGAATACGTCTTATTCCTTTATGAGTTCACCTACGATTTTACATTAGATACAACAAGCAGAAACAGGACTTATGACGAATAAGTAGAACCAAAAAATAAACCCAGAACTTTTAATTTCTTCTATATACATATTTACACTTTAATATATTGCATACAAAAAACACTGTGGGACTTTTACATGTACTACAATGTACCCAAGGCCAGTCTTGCGACTGTACAACTCTTTCTCTTTTCTAAGAGAATGTTCTGTCTTCTAATAAACTTATATTTCTCCTATACATATTTAATTTATCCTTTGTTGAGCTCAATATTATAAGCATGTTCAGTAATAAAATGTAATTAGTAGAATATAACATTACCTTTTTATTCTATTCTAATTTTATCAGAGGAAAAATAACGAATTCATTATTTTCGAAATATCTAATCAAACAACCCTTCAACTATTTCTCTAACCACTTATGTCTAAGCACACCTTATTTCTATCCTATCTAAATAATACTACAGCCGCCCATATTTACTAAATGGTTTTCAATTCAACCCGCCTTGTAATTTATAAAATCAAATAGGTACAGATGCACCAGTTGTGATACATCACAGTACTTATATTAGTACATTACAGTATAAGTGGATAAAAAGGTATTTAAAACACGTGCAAATAGAGCAAGTGTTTTAAAGACCAGTTTTCCTCGGTGAATGAGCATCAAACGATGATGGAGTTTGACAGCATTTCTCTGCACTTTGCTCCTCACGTGAAACTAAAAAAAGTAGGTGATAATTGCCCTGCCAATGAACACACTACAGAACCCATACCTAGTGAAGCTTCATAACTTCGAACTATAACTGGACTCGGCAGAAGAACTTGCGGGGGACTACCCTCTCCCTGGGGAACTGAGCTGGTAGTACTGGAAGTCTGCTCAACAGATGAAAAAATTGCACCACTTGAGCTGTGTGAAGCTGGAGAAAAAAATGTTAGTATTTTTGTGTCAGATATTAAACAGGTAGATAGGTTAGTGTGCAACGATTAGTATAAATACGGTGACCATACGTACTTATTTTAGTAGGACAGTACTTTCTTTTCTGCCAGTGTCCTAAGGTCCTTAATAGAAGCATGAAGTACTTTCTTTTTCTTGAAGATGCAAATATCGCAAATAGGTATACCAAAATATTTATTTTTTATTTAAAAAGAATGCTTATCGGTGATTCACTGATCATGATGCAATAACGAAGTTAAGAAGTTGTTGAGAATGTTCGCGTAGTTTGTTTCCCGAACGTTCCAGTCCGCCCTCGATTATCCTAGACGCACAGCCCAGAATGCTCCGCGACTGGAACGTGCGAGAATCGAAGCGAAGTTTAGCGAGCCGCATATAAATAGCGACAGCGCTCGGACTAAGACTAAACAAGTTCAATTCTACACGAGTTCTACCGTTCGACAGCAAGCGAACATATTATTTGTTAATTGTTTTTGTTGAATGCAGTCTGGTTTTCTGTGCTGGTTTCGCTTACTAAAAAGCAACGTCGTTTGATTTCAGTTACCTACTTGTGTATTATTTGCGTAAACATGGCACCGCCTCGAAGAAAGTGTCATTTTAATTTGGAGTTACAGAAAGAATATTCGTTTATGAAAATAAAAATAAATTGAGTCCGCATATTGTGTACTGTGAAATTTGTAGAAGTGATGTTGATATTTCCAACAGTGGTCGCAGCAATATTAAGGCTTATCTAACCAAGAAAAAGCATACATTAGCTGCAAATACGAACTCTAAAAGCGCTTCATTAAACACTTTTTTCAAAAGTGAAAACTTCAGCTCTGAAAATATGTTAATTGCAGCCAAGGAAGGTACTTTCGCGTATCATACGATCAAGCATCAGCAGAGTTTTAGATCTTTGGATTGCACATCAAAGCTAATAGCGAACATGTTTGAGCCCAAATTTATGGCAGCTCGAACCAAAACTGGAGCCATTGTAAAAATGTTTGCTAAAGAATCCCAGTTGCGATTGGAACTTGATCTACACAAAGCACATTTTGTTAGCATCATGATCGATTCGTCCAACCACAAAGAAATTAAAATAGTACCTTTGTTGGTGAGATACTTTAATTGTGAAAAAGGTATTCAAGTGAAATTACTTCAGTTGCAAGACTTACCTGGTGAAACATCAGAACAGTTAAATAGTTATGTGTTTAATACTTTGAAAACCCACAATTTAGTGGACAAGTGTATTGGATTAGCTGCTGATAATACCAATACAAATTTTAGGAATGAAAAGAAAGGAGTGAACAACCTATTTGCAAAATTGAATGCTTCTCGTGGCAAACCTCTGGTTGGCATTGGTTGTGTTGCACACATTTTGAACAATTGCGTACAAAATGCTACGGACGTCTTACCAATTGACGTTGAGGTTATTGTTGTTAAGTTATTTAAGCATTTCTATATTTATACAGTGAGAGTAAATCAACTTAAACAATTCTGCGACTTTGTTAATGTTGAATACAAAAGATG
Organism: Vesta saturnalis; assembly: GCA_036346205.1. Classification (NCBI taxonomy): domain Eukaryota; kingdom Metazoa; phylum Arthropoda; class Insecta; order Coleoptera; family Lampyridae; genus Vesta; species Vesta saturnalis. Next base: position 2,948,437 of record JARFJB010001603.1, on the reverse strand, counting down.
TTATCATTTTCTAAAACAAGATTTTTAAGTCTGATGCCCGCAATTGAACGAATTCTACAAATGTACGAACCGTTGAAAGCATACTTTTGTCTATTGAAAATTGTCCAATGATTTTGAAGCAATTTTTGAGTGTCGCACCAGCGAAATTTGGATGTGGTTTGTACACAACATTGCTTCTATGTTTCACAAAGTCATATTAAAGGTAGAGGGTGACAAAACATGCGCAACAGAGGACGCTCTAGAGTATTTCGATCTTCAAAATAAGCTTGAAAATCGTTTGAATGAATTATTTTTGCCGCTTAAAGTAAGAGAATCCCTTTTACAACTTGACAATTGGGAAGGTAGTTTAAACTATCGAGATGACTTCATCTCACAGGTTAGATTATTTTATTCAAATTGTGTGAGTTACTTGAAGAATTGGAGTACAAATTTAAATGAATGGATAAATTTGAGAAACCAAGTTTCATGGAATCAAATTTTGTGTTCATGTGCTGCTTTTAAAGATTACTTGGGTTCGACACTGAATGAGGACGAACTCTTCGATGAAGTTAGTCTATTACAAGCTAAACTGTCAGAAGATAAAATTGCCGAGTGGAACTCGAAAATATAGCTACCGAAGATCGATGGGTTGAAGTATTTAAATGGAATCAAGGGTCTGGATCAAGTAAGATTTCAAAATTGTGAGATTTTATGTCAGTTTATTTTTGTCTTCCTGGAACAAGTGCGTCAATTGAGCGACTATTCTCTAATATTAATAACTACTGGAGTGCAGAAAAATCGCAAATGAAAATATCGACACTAGAAGCTGTGATGCAAGTGTACACAAACTTCGATGAGACTTGCAGTGAAATGTTCCAGTTTTGAAGACCAGAAAGCAAATTTTGGAATCTATCCTAAGCTCTCAAAAATACGATTGGCACAAAGGTGACCCCACTGATGGCGTTGCAGGCACGTCAAAATAATTAATAACATTACACATTTCTGCCAGAGTATTTTATGTGTTTGTATTTTTCTAATATAGGAATATAGGTACATATATTATGTATATGCATGTGTCATTAAAAATTATTTTATTTTTTATTCTCATTTTGATGCTTGGCTATGTCACTCTACATTTAGTTCTTTGATTTGTCCGTTTTTATCTATTCCTAATACAACTTTTTGTTACTTTTTATTTCTGTACTTATTTTTCTGAAAATAAATATGGTCACCCTAAGTATAAAACAAGTTTCGAAGTTATAAAATTCTGTTATTTATCTGCTCGTTACGTTAATTTTTAAAAATGTTTCAGTTAATTTATATCATACTTGATACTCTGTTAAAACCATAAACCACTATCTTGCTGATGATTTGAAAGTAAGAGCAAGGTTATAGTTGTGTGAACGACAGTACAATAGAAAAGAATTAAAAAGTGCACCAAAAGCATCAGAAAATATTTTAGGCGAGCACCACCGGACAGAAAATTACAGTTACACCATGTAAGCTTAAGCAGAATTATTATTGTGCCACATTACAGCATAAAGTTGGTATAACATCCAAATTCAGTCTACTCCGTGATATTCCAGCCAACATTTTTTCTTCAAAATGTTTCGAACAAACTCTCAAATTTTTATAACAATAATCCGGCGTATACTTTGGAAGATGAGGACGGCCAGTAACATCAAAGGCAGCCTCAAGCCATGCCACACTCCTGTAAATATAAAAGAAATGTGTTATTAGATACAGGTAGATACCGACAATTATTTTAAGTGCAAACGTACAATAATTAAAATATCAACTTCTTACCTTTTCTCATCTTTAGGGAATCTGAAGAAACTTAAATTTGGATTCTTTTGGTTGTTACTGTTACAAATAAAACAATACGCAGCCATATTTTTCCAACAAAAGTATTAAACCGAACACTAATTTTTTAACACACTCAATAATTTAAAGGTACAACAACTTTACAAACTAACTTAAGAACACTTATTTTTAATAAATAATGCGCAAAACGCAAAGCAGAACACGATATTAAAATAAGAGGGCAGTAGAGCACAGCATATTATGGAGAACCAAATGCAAACACAAACTCGGCCATGTTTGTTGTTATTTTTCTGAAGACCGGTCCTGCATGCTGGACTACTGCACATACTATCCACGAGTGGACATGCGCGCTGTACTTTTAAGACAAAAATTCTGCTAAGTGAAACTACTGTTTCCGTGGGGATTATACTGTGACCAAACAGTGTTCTGTGGTGCCACCGGTGGTGCATTACAAAATCAACCTAATATTACTTACGGTTCAGTTGTATATCTTATAAAAACCGTTTCGTAGCGAACGTGTTAAACTAGAAAAATTATCCATTATATCCACTTATTTTATTGATAGTCTAAAATATTTTGCTGTGATAGTGAATTGTTATACCTAATTTAGGACATGGTTTGATTATAATTACATACCATCATAATACATAACCTATATATTTGTTACAAATACTTTTTTTGTTTATTATAAATGAAATCATTTCAGGTGAAAAAGTTGCAATTAGTTTGTTATTCTCAAGATTTATAACTACCCTTCCCAAAGTATAATTATTGCTTTGTAATCGACATAATTCTTGTAGATACTTTATGATAACATAAATATCGATACATTTGTGATTATTTCATTCTTGTAGAAGAAAGTGTGTACATTGTAATGTAGTTCGAAGTTCAACAAAACTATGGATGTTTAATATTTTAATTTAGCATGTAGGTTAAACAGATTTCATATTGCTCCAAGTAAATGAAAAACAATTTACATAAATCAGTACATGTATTCAGTCCACCTATTGTAGAGTTATCAATATGTTATGTAAAAATTAGAACATTTATGTTACATTATTGGAATTAAAACATTTAAATAAAAAAAAATTATTCACTATCAGTGTCACTCTCAGAAGTGGAACTGTTAACAGATATAATTAATGGTTGCACAACCTCAACATGTTTTTCAATTTCCCATAACTCTTAACATAGACACTTCAGCATGTTTAATACATTTCTGCCAATATGTCTCATCAGTTTGTTGCAAGGATTCCATCCATATTTCTTTTATATGGTTAATATATTTTTGTTGTAGTGATCTTTGCAGTTTGCCCACACCAGTTCAATTGGATTAAATGGACAGTGATATGGTGGTAATCGTAATACACTGTGTCAATACTTGTGTGATATTTCATCTATTTCGTACACCTTTGGTATGGCATTATCTGCAACTAATTGCAGTAATTATTTTTTACACATGCTAGGTTCATAAGCTATGTTGTGCTTTAATAGAAAATTACTTATTTCTTCGTTCTTAGATGAATTATTTGGATTTTTTTCACATGATAGTCTGCACTTTGTGACTTGTAGAAAACAAAAGTGAAGCATCAGAAATAAATTCATTTTCATTACCTGGATGGACAACTATATATATCTAAGAAATACAGTTATTTTATTAGGAATTATAATGTAATAACTAAATTACCTTTTTTCCTTCACCCATTGACTTTTTCTAAGAATACAAGATTGTATAATTTTTCTTCTTTATTTTTGTAATATTCTCTTAAGAATCGTATACGATTGGCAGCAATATGTGATTGTTCCAGTAAACCTCTCCTACCACCATCTGCTTTAGATGAAAAGCCAATGGAATGTAAGAGACGTCTTAAACTTGATCTACTGAAATCGACAACTTTACTATCGCCTAATTCTTTTTGTAGTGACACCAGTGTAACATGTATACCTACAAAAACACGTATAGTACTAGACATGTCTTTGCATGTTTGTATTTATATTTTGAATGCATTTCATAAATTTTTCTCTTTACAGCATCTTTCACATGGACATCAACTTCGGTGGACTTAAATTTCATATGTTTTCCGATTAGCTGGTGACTGTGAGGTTTATTTACTTTTTGGGCTTTTGTAACCCTTTTTTATAGCACTAACTGTATTTATACTAACCCCACATGCTTCAGACGTGCGCTGAAAGTAGTCCTTCTAAGTATCATTTTACACAATAATGTACTGCATACCTGCATAACAGATTCGGAGATTGAAATGGAACGAGTGCCCCTTGATTGTCACGTTCCTGTGCAAAATAGTTAATCACGTTCATAACTACGAGCTGCGCTTGAGATTTAAGGTGCTTATTACGTAGCATATCTAAAATTTTGTAAATTTTATAAAAATTATGTAAAATTGTTACCAAATTACAGATAACTGTTTTTTATAAAAAATAAATCAAAAACGCATAAATAATAATTTCAAAAAATTACAGGAGTGACAGATGCTGCTTCTTAACCAGGACACTCGTTTTAGTGCGCTAATATGAATTTTAAGCAGATTTATGTTTTGTATGGCCATCCTTCTCTAATACATGTAGTTGAGAGAGAGATCAAAATATGTAATTTCATTGTAGTTTTACATCGATGAGTTACGCCCAACTTTATTTGAATCAAACTTTACACCAAAAATGTATGTATTTATTGTCAACATAAAACAACAAAGAATATTGTTGATCCTCTAGCATTAGTATAAAATAGACGAAATTTAACTTCACTGTTACCATATTTGCATGTTTTTTTTTTGTTTTGTGCGCAGCAAAGCGAGCTGGGTACGGGTAGTGTAATATATCGTTCATATCCGTAGGATACTAGTTCGAATCTAGAGAAGGGTACACATATTTTTAACTCATTAAATATTTGTACCTAAGAAAATACGCATATAAAAAAGTTATAGTTTAAATCTAATAAATCTATGAAAATATTTTAAGTTTTACCTATTATTTGCTTGTTTTTTATTGAATCGATTTAAATGTGGAAGGTGAGAAAGTTTTTGGAGTCGGCACATTCAAATGGTAATACAATGTAATCGAAATGACTTATGGAGCTAAGATGTCACCCAGTTCACATCGTAAATGGTAGTTCAAGCGAACTTTTGGGTTATGAACTACACTGTAGTTACGTAGCTTTGGGAAATGAATTTGGATAACCAGAATCCAATTTCATACATTGATCATTTGAGAAATATTTTAAGACTTGATGGTAACCATAAAAATGTAAAATTTCATAATTTTATTGTACAGGAAGTTTACTGTCTTAAAACAAAAATTGATCACATAAAAATTGAGGTTACGTTTACATTTGGACTGGAATTCAAAGTGGATATGAAAATATTGTTTCCTAAAATTGTTGATAACGTAAGTAATTAATGTATTAATTTCTTTTATTGATTTCCATTTATAGCACATAGATAGTATTTCGAAGTTAATTATTTGGGTTCAAGATGCAGAAATACGCAATGAAATTCGTAGCTATACCAATTACTTACAACGCCAAAAAAATTTAAACCTTGCTTTAAGCATACTAAAAAAGTTTGCTGTTGCTATAGGTGAACGTAAATTAATATTAGATTTGTTACTATTACACTCGGAAGGCTTTTTTAAAATCAAAGTACAAGAAGATGGAGGTTTTCTTATTGTTTGTAATTATGAACGTGCGAATTACTTTAAGTCAGAGTGGATGATTCAATTTGATTGTAACACTCACAATATTTTCGATCACATCGATTTTACATTAAGAAGAAGTAGGTATGTGCTTTAAGTGGATTTTAATTCAACCAAAGATAAATTTTTAGGTACAGGATTTTATTTGGATGTGAAAATTATAATGGATAAATTAGTCGCACCCAATTTGCCATATAATTTAAAAGTGGAGTATTGGTTGTGCATAATAGAAGCACTTAAGGCAAATACAGGGTTACCTACTTATGAAATAATTGAAAGTGATAGTTGGAACGACAAAGATTTTATATTGGTCCGAAGTGTACCAGCTTTGCATGATAGAATTGCTGAGCAGTATGCAATTATTGAGTCTGAGGAAGAAGATTGTTTTATAGTTAAACCTTAAATTATTGATGTAATATTATTGTATTATAAAGAAATGTACCTCGTATAAATTTTACTATAGTTTTTTATTTTCTTGTTTATTATAAATGAAATATAATTTTATGTGTACATGTATAAGTTGGTGATAAAATTAGACAAATTAACAAACAACTTTAAACCTTATTTAGAGATTGTCCATTATGTATATGTTGCTATGATTTGTTTAAAATAAAATCGCTGTATTGCTCTTTTACACAGTGATAAAAATATATGATTGTTACAATTAAGTTATACTATGAACACAATGTTGATCCATATTAGAAGCAGTTGGCTTTTGGGGTACGAAAACAATTGTGAAAGTTGGTAATATCTTCCCCAATGATATACTTTAAAATTGTATAAGACCATTCTACAAGTTACGCTTTTTGTGATGCATGGTCCCACCATGCAAATTTCCATTGGTTCTCATATGGGTAGTAAAACTGTAGGTCCCGTGGCAATACAATGTTTGATACATTAAAGATCCCTCTTAAAGGTGTCTACATCTGAACCTTATGGTATAGTTTTTCTGTTTGTAACACTAAAAAGAAATTTAAGTTTGATTATTATTTTGAAACATGCTTAAGTCATTAATATATATTAAAAGAAATTCTGCAAATATAAACTTTCACCATTACTACTTATAATTAAAATACTTCTGGTTTTGTTAATGGTGTATTTTTATATTTATATTTTTCATAAATCCATGTTTTAGTATTTTAACATCTTAAACAATTCATAAATAATTAACGCATGAGTTGAAATGTGTAGATTTATGTAAAATATTAAAATGCACTATTAAAAATTCAAAAAAGCTTAGTGTTTTAAAAGAACAATATTTGTAATGCTTAATCAGTTTCAGTACCACATATGCTCAAAAGTTTTGAAAATTTATATATCTAATAAGGGGATAATAACTAGACCTTTAATAGATTTAAGTATTTTGGCATACCTTTACTGGAAGGTCAAGAATGAAAATTGCCACAATCAAAAACGTCCATCAAAATTTATTCACATATATCTGTGCAATACTGTGAAAGATACATTTAATGGTAAGGTATTCAGTTCATAATCTAGGAAAAAATATAAACCCTAAATTAGATATCTATTTTCTGCTTCATTGAAAACTTCTAGCAATGGCGAATTGAAGAGTTTATCTTGCTCGTTTATTAAAGGTATTTTATCTGTTTTATGTTTATAAATTTACGAACATTCCGAAACATGACATTATTAACTATTAGAAATATGTAAAAATTTAATATTCGAATTTAGTGGGTGTCTTTATTCAATTTAGTGTTTAACATAATTTGACTCGTTTAAATGCTTGCACATATTTGTAACAACAAATATTCTCTTTACATCTAATGCCATTTTTTATCCTTTCACCTTTATATAGATTTAAAAATATTCTTTGCCTTGTCTTTACTATTAAAAAATATTTCACGAATGTATTATTATTGTTATTAATTGCTACTTTTGTATTATGTATTTTTGTGCATAATTTTTATTTGTGATGCTGTCTTACCAACTTCTACAGAATTTCTTTTGATTTGTTAATTAAGTTAGATGATATATTGGAGAAATGTAATCTTCTAATTAAAGAACACTATTTGGAAAAAATTGTGTGAATATTTATTTATTTAATCGCAAGCTTTCAGACAGATACGCTGTCCATCGTCAAGTGTAATATGAAAGTGACACATGTTGGCAAGGTAACACCAAATGACAAATATTAATAAGGTAACTAGAGAATCATACATAGGTTTTAAAATAATCGGGTCATTTAGTTCACGCAGATTGCGAGACAACCGCTTGACGGATTTCGGTGATTTTTTTGACATAAAGGTAATTTTACGTAGAAAGAAATAACGGAGCCAGAATTTTATGTTGTTTTCATTTTTTTTTAAAAGTCCAGCCGCCGACGCCATTGTTGTTGTCCATTATATATATATATATATATATATATATATATATATATATATATATATATATATATATATATATATATCTATATCATAACCGTAAACTCGGTGGCTTGGGACAGTGCAGGTGACTTGGGACAAAACGTTTTAATTTAAAAGTAGACCATGTAGTGAAATCTGTTGACATTTCCTGAAGTTAAAAAAAACTGTAGATTACAGTTGAACCTCTCTGTTGACAGAATCAAAATATGTAATTTCAGTTTGACATTCGTTGGCGTCAAAAAAAAAAAATAAAAACGCAAAACAAGATAAGTGCACATTTTTTAACTCCGAATAGAACTCGGCCTAACTCAGGTAATACATATTTTAGATTTTTTCGAGTATGTGAGTAGTGTGTTGGCATGTTTGCTAACTGCATTAACCCAGTTTGATAATTAAAATATTACAACAGAACCTCCAAAAGCGTCTTTGTTAAAATATAGTCATTTCGCAGGTGACTTGGGACAGTAGCATTAGGTGATACCTACTTAATAGGTACTTTAGATACTTGATTATAATGCCGTTCGTTAAAATGTGATAACTATGTTACCTACGTTGCATTTATTCAGATGTACAGTATTAAATGTTATGTTTGAGAAAACTGCTTTAAAAATTTCAAAGCAGTATATAAATAAGCTCAAACTTAATTTTGCATTTAATGTTTTATGATAACTAAGAAAGGAAACTTTACGTTTTTTATTGTATTTATATATTCTTAAAACAATCTTTGTTTTATGTCTTAACTATCTTTAGGTTAGTTTGTTCCGATTCACGTTATATAAATTATTGATGTAATATTATTGTATTATAAAGAATGTACCTCGTATAAATTTTACTATAGTTTTTATTTTCTTGTTTATTATAAATGAAATATAATTTTATGTGTACATGTATAAGTTGGTGATAAAATTAGACAAATTAACAAACAACTTTAAACCTTATTTAGAGATTGTCCATGATGTATTTGTTGCTATGATTTGTTTAAAATAAAATTGCTGTATTGCTCTTTATATCCCACAGTGATAAAACATATGATTGCTACAATTAAGTTATACTTTGAACACAATGTTGATCCATATTAGAAGCAGTTGGCTTTTGGGATACGAAAACACCTTATAGGTGGTAGGCATGTATACTCCATGCCAGCGAGGTACCACCACCCTTACCATGGGCTCCTTAATATTGGGTCTCCGATTTTCTGAGCTCGGTAAGGGCTGCCGGTTACCTTTTCCATCATCCTAATCTATTCTCATCCTTATTCTTCCTTCTCCCCCTCACTGTCTTCCTATCGGGTTAAAAGTCCCAAATTAAAAAATAAGATGGCTGTGGTTTCTAGGGTTATAAATTCCGGACGTAAAATCCTGCCCCATTCGGATGTCCGGGAGGGCAGGGCCCAAGCGACCTTGGTCATCGAAAGTATCAACTTTCTGATTCACTACTGCAACATCCGCGGTATCAGGTCTAATCTTAATGCTATTCACCAACATCTTGAACAATTACAACCTGATATATTGTTTCTATCTGAAACACAAGTCTCCTCTGAAAGCTCCGAGTCACCCGACTTGCAATTTCCTCAATACCATCTTCACTCTAACTTTCGATATAAAGGAGGCGTATGTGCGTACATCAAGGACAGGGGTTTCTTCCTTAGAAAATAAAAATTTTGACGTGATTTGGTTTAAACATTCTGGTCCTAATTTTGTGAAATTCTACTGTTGCATTTATAGGTCTCCTAATGACAGCAACTTTCAAGACTTCTTCGATTACCTTAGTATGAAAGTTGACTATCTCCTGTCTCAGTTTCCATCTTGCGATATCTCATTTGTAGGCGATTTCAATGTTCATAACTCTAGTTGGCTTCAATTTTCATCTACTACAAATCCCGCTGGTCATAGTGCAGAAACACTTGCTATTTCATGTGATCTCACACAAATGATTTCTGAACCCACAAGAATCCTGATAACCCTAACCATACTCCACATCTTCTAGATCTCTTTCTTACATCAAACCCTCTTGTTTATAAAACTTCCGTTCTTTCGCCTTTAGGTCTTTCCGACCATTGTCTAATAAAAATGGAGTTGTACATTCGAAAAAACAGTACCGTGTAGGTCATTCACGTTCCCAACCCTGGTTCAATAAGGCTTGTTCTGATGCAATATCTTTAAAAATAAATGTTACATTAAATGGAAATCTAATAAATCGGTTGACAGTCATGTAGAATACGTTGGTGCTAGAAATATCTGCAAAGTGTCATCACTAAAACTAAAAAGTTGTTCGAACAACGAAAATGCAATGAACTAGCTACATCTCCTTTAGGCAGTCGTAAATTTTGGTCTTTAGCAAAAGCCATTAGTAAAACTTTCGAACATCTTCATTTCCCCTGACATCTATTGACGGATCGGTAGTTGCTGATTCTGTAGACAAAGCCAACGTTTTTGTGGATTTGTTTGCATCAAACTCGTGTCTCAATGATTCTGGAAAAGATGTGCCCCTAGTCAACTCTTCTTCATACGTTATGAAACCAATTCATTTTCGGTACAAGCTCTTGGAATCGATCATCAGTAGGCTTGATCTCAATAAGGCGACTGGCCCAGACGGTATCCCAGCTATTGTCTTAAAGAAATGTTCCCCGAACTAGTACCAGTCCTATCTAAGCTCTATACGATCTCTATATCTTCTGGGAATTCCTTCATCATGGAAGTTAGCAAATGTTCAACCTATTCCCAAAAAGGTGATAAGACCGATCCCTCAAATTACAGACCAATTGCCATCACTTCCATTTTGTCTAAAATCATGGAAAAAGCCATCAATCAGCAACTGCTCACATTCCTTGAAACTAACAAACTCCTTAGTGACCACCAATATGGGTTTAGGCAAAGTCGTTCAACAGGCGATCTTCTTTCATATGTGACCCAAGTTTGGAACAATACAGTAGAGCAGTCCGGTGAAACAGTTCTAGTCGCTTTAGATATCTCAAAGGCATTTGACCAAGTTTGGCATAAGTGTTACTTGCCAAACTCACCTCGTTGGGTTAAATGATACGCTCATCAACTGGGTTTCTAGTTTCCTTGATAAAAGACGAATACGTGTCGTAGTTGATGGCTTTTTTCAAAGAAGTTAGCATTAACGCGGGCGTACCACAGGGATCCGTTATAGCGCCTACACTTTTTTGCTGTACATAAACGACCTTATTTCTTCAACAACTAACCCCATCCATTGCTTTGCTGACGATAGCACTCTTCACTGTAGTTCATCTCAGTCTACTCATAGTGATAATCAAGAAATTAAAGCTGAAATGGCAAATTCAATCAACAAAGACATTCAACGTATTCTCGAATGGGGAAGCAATAATCTAGTTAAATTTAATGCTAACAAAACTCAGTGTTGCCTTATGTCCACCAAAAGATCGATCATTTCCTGTTGTAAGTATGAATGGCTCAGTTCTTAAGTTTTCAGACTCTATTACTCTGTTGGGTATGACTGTATCTTCAAATCTCTCATGGGTTGACCATCTTCTGTCAGCTACCAAAACAGCTGCTCGTAAAATAGGCTTTTGTACAGATCTAAGCAGTACTTTACCTCTCGACAACTCCTTCTGCTGTATAAGGCCAAATTCGGCCTCATCTGGAATATAATTCTCACCTTTGGGTTAGTGCTCCAATACGCTCTCGATATCGTTGATCGTATTCAAAGAGAGCGATTAGGCTTATAAATGACCCGTCCTTAACTTCTCACATACAGTCCCTTGAGCATAGAAGGATGGTTTCAGTTCTTTCTTTGTATTATCGTTATTACAACGGCTATTGTGCTGGTGAATTACATTCTTTGATACTATCTCCGGCCATCTTTCCGAGAAACACTCGGTTCGCTCATTCACATCATCAGTATGCAGTACAAATCTCCACTTGTCGTACCAAACGGGCGCAATCCACATTTTCTACACGGCTTCTAAACTCTGGAATGATCTCCCTAGTTCCTGTTTTCCTCTCACTTATGATATGAGAAAATTTAAGGTAGCTGTTCATAGGCATCTATTGGCAATTCATTATCCCTCTATCCATCCTCCTAAGTGTTCCTGAGTGCTTTAGCACGATAGCCTTATTTAGCCTGTTCAGGTCCACAATCATAAAAAAAAAATAAATTATGAAAGTTGGTAATATCTTGCCCAATGATATACTTTAAAATTGTATAAGACCATTCTACAAGTTACGCTTTGTGATGCATGGTCACCATGTAAATTTCATTGGTTCTCATGTGGTAGTAAAACTGTAGGTCCGTGGCAATACAATGTTTGATACATTAAAGATCCTTCTTAAAGGTGTCTACATCTGAACCTTATGGTATAGTTTTTCTGTTCGTAACACTAGGAAGAAGAAATTTAAGTTTGATTATTATTTTGAAACATGCTTAAGTCATTAATATATATTAAATTAAATTCTGCAAATTTAAACTTTCACCATTATACTTATAATTAAAATACTTCCTTTTCTGGTTTTGTTAATGGTGTATTTTATATTTATATTTTCATAAATCCATGTTTCATTATTTTAACATCTTAAACAATTCATAAATAATTACCGCATGAGTTGAAATGTAGATTTATGTAAAATATTAAAATGCACTATTAAAATTCAAAAAAGCTTAGTATTTTAAAAGAAATTTAGTTACACCAACAATATTTGTAATGCTTAATCAGTTTCAATACCACATATGCTAAAATTTGGAACATTTATATATCTAATAAGTGCATAATAACTAGACCTTTAATAGATTAAATATTTTACATACCTTTACTGGAAGAAGGTCAAGAATGAAAATTTCACAATCAAAAACATCCATCAAAATTTATTCACATATATCTGTGCAGTACTGTGAAAGATACATTTAATGGTAAGGAAAAAGCACAACTAAAAATATAAACCCTAAATTAGATATCTATTTTCTGCTTCATTGAAAACTTCTAGCAATGGCAAATTGAAGAGTTCATCTTTTCTCGTTTATTAAAGGTATTTTATATGTTTTATGTTTATAAATTTACGAACATTCCGAAACAGGAAATTATTAACTATTAGAAATATGTAAAATTTAATATTCGAATTTAGGGTGTCTATTCAATTTAGTGTTTAACATAATTTGACTCGTTTAAATGTTTGCACATATTTGTAACAACAAATATTCTCTTTACATCTAATGCCATTTTTTATCGTTTCACCTTTATATAGATTTAAAAATATTCTTTGCCTTGTCTTTACTATTAAAAAATGTTTCACGAATGTTTTATTATGTTATTAATTGCTACTTTTTATTGTGTATTTTTGTGCATAATTTTTATTTGTGGTGCTGTCTTACCAACTTTTACAGAATTTCTTTTGATTTGTTAATTAAGTTAGATGATCTGTCAGAGAAACGTAATCTTCTAATTAAATAACACTATTTGGAAAAATTGTGTGAATATTTATTTATTTAATGCAAGCTTTCAGACAGATACGCTGTCCATCGTCAAGTGTAATATGAAAGTGACACATGTTGGCAAGGTAACACCAAATGACAAATATTAATAAGGTAACTAGTGAATCATCATATTAAAATAATCGCATTTAGTTCATGCAGGTTGCGAGACAACCGCTTGACGGATTTCGTGATTTTCTTTGATATAAAGGTAATTTTGCGCAGAAAGAAATAACGGAGCAAATTTTATTTACAGGTTTTAATTTTTTTTAAAGTCCAGCAGCCGACGCCATTATTGTTGTCCGTTTACATATATACGTTTGTATTTAATTTATTATGCGTTTTATTATCATCATTAAATTTAATTTTAAACGTAAAATTTTGCGGAGGTAAGCTAGTTAAAATTAAATCACTGCTGTAAAAGCTTTAGTTCTTGAAAATAGACATCCAGGTATCGGACAGTTCATATCCATTATCTCTGTAGTTAGGCTGTTTCAGAATTTCAATAACTTCTCAAACCTTCCTTGTATACCAATTCCTATCGTTAGCCAGAATTCTTGTTTTCAAATTTTATATTGAGAAGAATGTTCAAGGCATGTTGAACAATTACCGATTTATTAGGATGGAGTAAACGTAAGTGCTTTATGTGTTCTGTTAACCTGGTCTTAATGCTTCCAGTTTCACCAATGTAGACCTTACCACTAGAGCATGGTACCTACCTCTGGATTCCCGTAAGATCGGTTGATAAACGAAAGAGCTCTCAATTTGGAGTCCCTAGATGTGGGCACGCGCGCGCGCACACACACCACACACACAAAAGACATAAAGATGCGAAGACGCACACACTCACGCACGCACATACGAGCACACGCACAAACTCACGAACACACCAACACGCGCACACACATACACACACACACACACACACGCGCGTACACACACACACACACACACACATAGACACAGACACGCGCACGCACCCATCCACCCATTGAATATTAGTATAAAAGATAAAATTATAATTGATTTGAGAAGTGAAATTACTCTCCCGAACTGAATTTTATCTTTTTTACTGCCTTGCGCAAGATGGAGGTCTTTTCGAAAATCTTTTGCTTGACAGAAACTATCAAAATTTTTAAAGATTTAAAAAGCGCCCTCACACAACCCGCAGGAAAGCTTCTCGGTATAGTAGAATCCATTCAAAACACCTTACAGGTCGTTGTCGGTATAGTAGAATCAAAATTTAACCCGCGAATTTTGAATTGTAAGAATCTTGTTACAAAAAATAAAGACAAACTACAGATTAATTTAATATATCTATTTCGTAATGTAGTAGCTTCAAATTTTCACAATAAGAAACTAAAACCTTATACAAAAAAAGTTATTAGTAATTACTTACTGAATAAAATTTGGAAGGGGATCAGCCCTGAAAATGTTAAAATTGTTACTTTTGTTTTTATGTACATAAAAAAAGTAAATCTATACATATATTGTAGGTTTCGAAAAACACAACAATCACAATTGGTTCACCAGATTTTGCTCAATGCAACAATACTTTATAAAAAAGTTCTTATGTTTACTTTTGAACACAACACTATTACTTACACAAAAACGCTCAAAGAGGTAAAACATAAACAGTAAGTTGTTTATGAGGCCAAACTGGAAATGCGACTCATAAACAGAGGTGTTGTTTATGAAGCGACTGTCGAATAAACATAATTGCTTGCCGGTAAACAACATAACCAAATTTTAGTCGGTATTGCAGAACTTGTAGTAGCAACCGTAGCGTCATCTCTGTCAGTGGAGAATAGTAGCAAACACATTTTTCGTTTGTGTGCCAAGTTATTTGTCTGGTCAATTGTTCCACTAGAAACCAATTTTAGCGTTAAACTGTGTTCTTATCGCAGGAGGTAAATAATCAATGTAGGTAATATCAAAACATCAGATTCGTAGATAGGAACATTCTGTGTAGGGGAGAGAGGGGCACCTTAGAACGGGGGCACATTTGAACAGTAAAATTGTAGATGGTTAGAAACGAAATACCGAATTTTTATCGAGTTGGCAACATTGCCTATTATGTACTTAACAAGTGACAACACGGTTATAGATCGGTCTTTCCCATGCTTGTTTTTTATGTGGATGTTTTATTTTGTAACAGAAAATTACAATATTGGACCACACAATTTGGTAAGTTTTATTGAACATACGTGAATTTCTTGTTCTGTTGCTACTTTATAGTGCAATACTGTTTTGAAGAAGTAACTGGAAAGTCGTTTCTGAAAGGTAAAATTAACCTAGAAGTTTTTTACTTTTATTTGAACATTTTGTTGTTGTTGGGGCACTATTGAACAGTTCGCAACTTTGAACATTGTTCAAACGTCCCCCATACAAATGTGTATATGTATAGATTGCATGTTCATCATGACAACCTGAAAAATGAAAGAATATGTTGTAGTGTCTTATAATGGTCAGAAATTACACAAAAAACGAACCAAACCAGCATTTGCCGAGGAGGACATGCAAAAAGCGATAAATAGCGTAAAGAATAAGGAGTTGTCACTGAGAAAGGCAGCTGCAGTTTATGATGTGAGCCACACTGCTCTTTTTTATCGATTAAAGAAATTAGGAGAGAATGGTGCACCACCAGAGCGTTCAGAAAGTTATTCTTCGAAACATACTTTCAGACGTATTTACTAATGAACAAGAAGAACTTCTCGTTTCGTATGTTTTAAAATGTTCTCGTATGAATTATGGTTTAACATATAAACTATTACAAAAATTGACATATGATTACGTATTGGTGTTAGGTAAAAACTTTCCAGAAACATGGAGGAAAAATAACATTGCTGGTCTGGAATGGGTGCGTGGATTCATGAAAAGGCATTTAAATCTGTCTTTGCGTAAACCCGAAAATACAAGCCTCTCAAGGGCTACTAGCTTCAATAAAACAAACGTTATGGAATTTTATGAGAATTATGGCCGGGCTCTTCAAAATCATTCTTTGACAGCTAGCACGATTTTCAATCTCGATGAAACCGGTGTGATGACTGTTGTTCAAGCTCCGAATATAATTGCTGAAAAAGGAATAAAGCAGGTAGGACAAGCCGTATCCGGGGAGCGTGGAACCCTTGTTACTATGGTCGGAATTGTCAGTGCATCAGGGAACACTGTACCCCCAGTTTTTATATTCCCCGGGTAAGATTTCACGATACCTTCATGAACGGTGCGCCACTAGGTAGCTTAGGTCTGGTCAATAGTCCCAGCAGCGGGTGGATGACTTCATCACTATTTCTCAAAACTCTGCAGCATATGGTGAATCACACAAAATGCTGTAGAGATAGTCCAATTTTACTTCTTTTGGACAATCACGAAAGTCATTGCTCAGTGGATGCAATCATGCGAAGGAAAACGGAATTGTAATGGTCACTTTTCCCCCGCATTGTCTCTGTAATGGGCAAAATATAAAGTAGCTCAAAATGATTGGATGTTGTCACATCCCGGCAAGACAATTACCATTCACAATGTTGCTGATCTTGAAGGTAAAGCATTTCAAAAACCTTTCACAACACAAAATATAATGGCTGTTTTTCACAAACCGGGAATATATCCTTTTGATAGGAATGCATTCTCAGATGAAGATTTTGATGCATCAAGTGTCACTCATAGGCCCAACGTAGACCGGTCTATATCTGAACAACCATCGTGCAGTTCAGCATTGCTTAAGGTAGATGGTACACAGACAAATAATGTGTCTCAGTTATCTCATATGCCATCAATGGTTTCACCAGAAGCCGTTCGTCCATATCTCAAGGCACCGCCTAAAAGTGAGAACTCCCGGGGTCGATAAAAAATTCTTACTGAAACCCCAGAGAAAGAGAAATTAGAACCACAGGAGATTCAGAAGCAGAAGATAATTAAGGTCACAAAGAAAGTTTTCGGTTCAATCACTGAAACGTCTAGCGAAAGTGACTGTTTCTCCATTCATGATGACTCTGATGGCCCATTGTCAGAACTAGATATACAAATTTATCAGTGAATGGCTACATAATAGTTAAATTCTGTACTAAAAAAACTAAAGTGCATTACGTAAGTCAAATAAAACACACAGTTGGCAGTGAGCTACAAGTTCAATTTTTAAGGAAGAAAGGCCTGAAATTTTATTTTCCTTGTGTAGAAGACATTTCTAATGTAGAAGTTGGAGATGTTAACATTAAGTAGCTAATACTTGAATGACATGTGAAACGCACTTTGTTTGAATTATAGTTTACGAACTATGTCTTTTATTATTCATGTTAAAATGTACCCCAACCATTGCTGAAAGGTACACCAATATGGGGAACAATTGAACAGTCGTTGCGACCTAAAAAAATTAATTGTAATATCAAAGAATCGCATTAAATATAGAATCTATTTATTGGATATGAAACTTAATATATATGAGCATACCACTGTCTATGCAATGATGTATTAATGTGAATATAATCGAAATAGAAGAGCCTTATTTAAAAAGTGTTGAAAGGTGCCCCCCTCTCCCCTATTAGCAGTAGGCCATAGATATCTTAGTGAGCACCGGAATTTACCTTTCAATACGATTTATTATCAGGGTTATCCTAGGCGCAATTGAAAAGTTTACAATATTGAAATGTTTTTCAACTTGGAAATTGAATAAAATTCAATATTGAAATATTTCGTTATTCATGGCGACTCCTTGTAAAGGCCAATTTCAAGAATCTTGTATGCGTGATTATTGAAAACATAACTGTGAGAAGTTAGATTTAATTGTATTCGCATTACAAGAAAACGTAGGTTAATTCGACTTTTTGGCGCCAATTTTTCTTTGACAAAATTCCTTATAAAAGCAATTTTTATTTACTTAACCTTTTCTACTCCCACACATTCGCACACGTATTAATTCTTTTTCTGAGAATCACTTGAACATTACTTATACCGTGATTCATTAAATTTAAAATATTGTAAAACTATAGCGTTTATCTTTCAAGAATGGCTACTGTAGCGTCCCCCAGGTACCCCTCTTGAAAAGCGTAATTTGAACGTATTTACAATAATGCAAATTCAAGAACAAAACAATCGCTAAGTAATTTATCTCGCCATGACTGACAATAATGTTAATATTACTCAAATTAATTGCCTGCCTTATTTTGACCTTTCTGGCAATACTTAAAACATTAGAATTTATTTATAAGTCTTATACTTAATTACTTGCAAACTTCAAATATAATCAAACGCAGTGGCCGTCTAGTGATAGGTACGTTGTGCTATCTGAATTAGATAGGCTGGATGAGGTACGTGTTACATCATGAGCGGCAGGTAAAAAAAATGAAACTACTCAAACTAAATTAACGAGCGTTGCGCAGCGGTGGTTTAGCCCGTTAATATACTATTGTGGGAAAGAACCACCAATAAAACCCACTTTATTCATAAATAAGTAATTGCACAAGTACATTAATAAATCAAATAACACAAAAAAAAACAAAGAAAGGGTTAAATATATAACAAAACACCATCGTGACCGATATATAAGTTTAACTGCGTTAGAAAAATACAGTGCTCCTCTCTCAGGTTACACATTCATCTATACAACAAATAAAAACAATATAAATAAAAATTCGAGGTGTTTAATGGTCTGGCCCGGGAGTGTATACCTACTTGGCAATTGACTTTTACAATTAGTAACCAAAGCAGTATCCTGTACCCGTTCACCAGCCACCTCTACACAAATATAAATATAAACAACAAACAGCAATGCTAATTCACACAAATACCAGAGTGAAGGAGCCCGGTACTATCCTTTATTTGAGATACCATCAGACAAGGCAATGTTTGATTCTTTTAATATGTTACATAAGCTGGTAAAATGATTGGCTGCGAGCTTTCATTTATATAAAAATACATACTTACACTACAATAAATATTGCTTTAATTGGTCACAGACACAAATCCTTAACCTACGCGGTTTAACTTCAAAAAGGGTGACTGTTATTTATAGATTAATATTTGAAAAATACATTACAACTAACCTCCGAAAGAAAAGACAACTTAGTATTGGCGAATTCAAAAGAAAAATGTACACGCAAGAATTACTTTAAAGACCTGGCTCCATTGATACTCTAACTGTAACTACCTTTCCCCCGATTTCAAACCTAACTAACTTTACTCCCGCAATCAACCCCCATTTTTCAAATGTAATATAAAGGACAACAAACATTAATTTACGTTGGAACAGTTTCATATTAGTATTGCAAATCCTAATTTTAAAAATATACATTCGTACATAACAACCCTACATTTCTCTCTCGAGTTTCCAAGTAACAAACAAAGATAAGGGTTAAAAATTATTATTAATTTTATTAAATACATAAATAAAAAGTTTACCTCGAGTAGGATTTGAACGTACGACCTGTACTTTGCTAGAGTACCGCGCTAACCAACTGCGCCACTAAGGTTCAAGCCCCAATCGATGCAAACTTTTAAAATAAAGATAAGGGTTGAATGCTATAGCCAAAGGTATTCATCGTTTGTGTGACATTTTAGAAAAAATAAAGACATGGTTTAAAACGATGAAAACTTCAATTGTTCTTTGTTTTCTTATTCAATTTTCAAATAGAATTAAAAGTGAAACAACATTAGAACAGTATGGCATTTATTTAAATATGTTAAAAAAATTTCAACACATAGGTGATATACCAGAAGACCTGTTTTCGAAAATGTGTTACTTGCTTAATGCATGTAAAGGTCCAAACCCAAAAAATTCAACAATGGAAACGGGTGTAAAATTTTAAAACGTATTTGCTTAATGGCGAAAACATTGTGATTAGGTTTTTAGGGAATGTACCAGTAAAATTAAACTAAAAGCTAGAAATATTTATAGCCAGAAATTACAGACTGGGGGAGGAATGCCCATTAATGCTGTGTTAACAGAGCTAGAAAATAGTTACTATATTTAATTAACATTATAGTTACAATTGGTATACAAATACCGGAACTAGGTTTGACAAGACAAAATCTAGAGACGTTAATCGTAAAACTACATTTTTAGCATTGAAAAAGATTAGGTGTTTACAACGTGTTAACAAGCAAAATAGTAAGAACTGTCTATTCATTTGTTTTTTTATTAAACATTTTTTTTAGGAAACTTGATAGTGTATGGTACTGCCTTGAATGTGTATCAAAAATCAAAAATAGATATATTTACACTCCTCCAGTCATGTCTTGCTGTTTTATTTGCTTGTGAAAGATTATTGATTATACTTAATCGGAACTTTAGAAACTACCTATTAACAATAAATTAATTACATTAAACTAAGTATAAATGTTAGCACTTAATTAAAATGTATCAGTAATAATCTATCCCTTACAAGTCGTGCCTTAACAATTAATGTGGATTATCCATTAGCAGCTAATAAAATATTATAGGGTAGGTATGCAAATATACATAAAACACTGTATATGAAGACTAAGATTGAAATAAACAACTATCTGGCAATTGTGAAAATTACTTGCATAATTTTTCAATACTGAAAAGAATATTCTTGAAATCTTTTCAAGTGCAAGAACCCTCTGAATACCAATACCCCCACCAATTTTCAATAATTTAAAAGTTTTCAACATTGTAAACTTTTCAAGTGCGCCCTGGATAACAATGAAGAGTAACTGCAATGGGATTTAGTTTAAGTGTTTAATTGCAAATATAAAAAGAAAATATTTAATACGGGACTAACTTTTTACATATAATTACTAAATATTTAAGTTATTAATTGTCCTTTCAACTTTGTCATCCAACTCAATATACATATGAGTAATTCATACTAGTATTATGAAACCTTTTTTTAAACTACCTACCTATACTAAAACTTTATTTGATGTTGTTAGAAGTTGGTATTTGCAACGATTTCGTTTTTTGTAATGAAGTAGGTACTTATCGTTAAGTTTTAAATATCCTGGAAGTAATAAAGGCTATGGTCCATTTTTACTAAATGGTATTAACTAAAATAGCTAAAATTTTATTTTTTTTTCAATTATGCAGTGATTAAAAATGTATTCACTTATAACGTGATAGTAATAACTTCAATCTGTGTCACAAATGAAGTAATAATAAATACATAATTAAATAGAAGAAAACTTGTTTTCATTACTTCTTCAGGGGATTGTCTTGCAATCTCTGTTCAATGTCATAAACTAAAACTATAGTCTATACTGTTTTATTTAATTGATTGGAACATTACTAATTTAAACTATCTCATAAACTGGGTTATAATTTGAAAAACTATTAGTGGCACTGATATAAGTTCTAGCTTTATATAATTTTAAGGCAACAAAGTGACATAGTTTTACATTCGTAGTACTTAACTAGAGGAAATAAGGTTAATTTAAAATTAAATAAGAGCAGTTGTGACAAATGAAAAAATAAGGTTAAGGTTGAAACATCAATAACCAATTATTTCTTTAGGTAATTAATTCGGTGAAATACTTAATTTTACACATTCAATTTAATTTAATTTCAGTCCAAGGCTCATTCCAGATTGTAAAGAAATGTTCCCACTAGAATTGTTTTCACTATTCTTTAAATAGCATCAAACACAGCCTATTTGCAACCATTGATTATACAGACTGTATCGTAAAAAATGCCCCAAACTGCAATTCCGTTATTTTTTGGCGGATTTTAAAAATTCAAAAAACAAATTAATGGTTTGATATACTCTACAAGATGTCACCAACTTTCATTTTTTTAATCTTTGCCCTCAGCACAGTATAAACACTTTTATACTGTGCCCTCAGTGACAGCGATAGTCAACTTTTTTTTTCTTAATGGAAACCTGTTTATTTTTACGTCATATTGTAGACAATTTTTTTCTGAATTCAACAGTATAACATAACTTAATATTTATTTAACATTTGACAAAATGTCAGATCGTGTCACTGAATTGTCAACATCACAATTTTTTGATTATTTATATAATACTGTGAAAAGATCGCTTTAATTTCTATGATGGATAATAGTACATTGACCGACATACTCCAAGTGTACTTTGAATGTAATAAAAATAGTGGCCAAGCAGTGCGTCTCTACATCAATCGATTTCAACAGAGAAATTCCAGATCGACGAAAATTCTCAAGACTTGAAAACAGTTTAAGAAATTATGGTAGTTTCAAGAAGCCTAAAAGAAAGCATAGTTATTTAAATGGCAGTTGTTAATAATTACGGATTACTTCATTATTTAATTTTTTATTTTTTTCAGAAATTGTTGAATAAATATTAAGTTATGTTAACTCTGTTGAATTCAGAAAAAAATTGTATACAACATGACTTAAAAATAAACAAGTTTCTATTAAGAAAAAAAAAGTTGACTATCTCTGTCACTGAGGGCAAAGATAAAAAAAATGATAGTTGGTGGCATCTTGTAAAGTATATCAAACCATTCACTTGTTTTTTTGAATTTTTAAAATCCGCCAATAAATAACCAAGTTACAACTTGGGGCGTTTTTTACGATACAGTCTGGATATTATTGACTACAGTAAAATTACTAAACATTTGATGTTAACTTTTTTTTTAAATCATAGGTATTGTAAATCGCAATAATTAGGTAATTTTGCTAATGCGAATGCGATTTAATTTAGTTTTTTTTAATGCATGTGAGTGGGGCGCGTGTCTTTATTATTATTTGAACGTTTATTTATCAAACATATTTACATATTTATCTACAGGTATAATGTTAAATATTATATCTTTGGTTGCAATTAAAAGTAATTCTTCTCCCACTTTACATAATACACACTTCTTTTAAACTTTGAATGTCATTTTTTTCCAGTAAACCATATATTATTATCTATCGTTATTCCATTTCTGAGGCTACCAAGATAGTACTTTTTATAGCCTACCATGATACATTTTTCTTTTACTCCCTTTGTGAATATTTTGTAAATGTTCTCTTTCACCACATTTAGCACGTAGTTTTCCACTGGGTAATTTTTCATATTTTTGTTTACTCCCGCTATTATATCACTTATCGTCAGATTGTTTCCCGTTATGTTTTGATATACAACTTGAGCTGTTTACAAATGTTGCAGTAGTCTTTTTGCATTGTATCATGTTATGCCAAATATTTTCAGCTTTATTGCATCTGTTTCATATGTCACTTTCGGATAATCCGCTTTTCTTTTAAAAGACCCCATCTGCAAGTCTTTCTTTTACCAACCTCCGTGCGACTGATCCTTCTCTTCCCAAAGTTGGCCGTTGTGCGAACTTTTCCCAATATACCTTATCGTTGGTTATGGCACGTTTTAAAGGCTCTGTGATACCAAGCTCGTCCTTAAGTATTGCTTCTATTACTAATTTCTCGTGTTTCCCTAAATGGTCTAAAGGAGTTTGTTTATTACCTATGTAATGTTGTAATTCGCAGGATTGTTTAAGGAAGCATGTATTTGTAACTGTGTTTGGTACTTATCCTGTATAAGTTGTTTACTGTTTGTTTACATTTCAGGTTTTTGTCCTCTTGATTGTAGTTTGTTTAAATCAATCTTTCAACGGCAATATTTGCAGTTGATACCACATTTTATGTGCAATAAATTTGTTAATTAAAGCCGTGATCCTTCTGTATAGTGACAAGCATAACATCAGTGGCTTCCACCTGGCATATTATTGGCTTAGATTTTTGCAATTTCGCTAAAGCGGCTCTGTGTTACTTCATTATGTTATGTGTAAACTTTACGCCCAGTATTTTAATATGTTTATTTGACCGGTAACAATCTACGGGACTATCGGCGCTGCCCCTTCATTTCCACGTCCAGAACCCTACTGATTTATTTTGATTGAGTGCGGTTCCTAAGTACTGTTCGTATTCCTTAATTAAAAGTCAATTTCACAATTAGTTGCTATAGTTCAATGGTCAGCATAGACCTATAGTCGCTCCCTGGTATTAAGTTATTCCACAGTGTTTGTAAAAATGATTCAATTGAAATTACATACAGCAAACATACAACAAACTATAAACTATGAAAAAACTATGAAATAAAAACATGTTTTTTTTCGACAATTTAATTCATCTGTCAAAAACGATGCATTCTAGTATACGTTTTATCACTTTCACATCGGATATACTCCTAGTAAGGATGTTTCCAAGTGGATGAAATACATGTTTATATTAAAATACTTATCTTTTTTTGGGGTTTTCTTTAATGGTGTACTTTAAATTATACAATCTAAACGTTTCGATAACACTTACAGTTATCTTCGTCAGTAGTAATGTTTGTTAAAAATTGTTAAAGATGTTGTAAACAATTTTGTCAAATTTGAAAAATTAAAACATAAACATAAGCCTGCTATTAATATAATAGTTTGAGAAACGTATAAAGCCAACTATAACATTTTAGTAAAGAATAACTAGGTCATAAAAATTAAATATTGTTAAACTGCCTCAAAGATGACAAACCAGAACACTCTCTACGACGAAAGCTAACGATGAAATTTGTCAGCCAAAAAACACATTTAACAAAATTTAATCGAGTTATGATGTAAGTGTAAAGTTGTGAAAAACTTCAATTTGAAAATGATAGAAGCATTCACAAATCCGAACATTACATCAAATAAAATAACCCAGCTAAATCTAACAAAGAGATATCATTGTCAATAATTTGAGGTGTTATTAACAATGAAAAGCACAATGGATAACGTTCTTTGTAATTTTTAATTTCAATTTAATTTCAACTACTTATGTTAAATTATAGTGCTGTGGTAATTTAATATATAATTGGTAAAGCATTTGCTTCAAGGTCTAAAAAAAACACAGCAAAAAACCTAGACATACCAAAAGTTAAAACTAAAATCAAAATTAAGACGTATCATTATGCTTTTTTTTAATTATAAGATGCCAAAACCTATTTAAACGGAGATTTTCTTCTTGTCTATTAAAATTATTCGGGTGTTTACATATTTCAATAGCTTCACGTTGCAAACGAACATAATAATGAGTTTGTCTTGACAAACAAAGGACATAACCATTCTTTTTCAGCACTGTCTTACTACAACTTATTTTCAGTGGAATAGTAAATTTTATGAACAGATTGAAGGTGTAGCAATGGGTAGTCCCCTTAGTACTGTTATAGCTAATTTTTATATGAAAAAATTTGAAACATTAGCGTTACAAAATACACCTAAAAAACCTTCAGTTTGGTATAGATATGTAGATGACACATTTGTTATTTGGAGACATGGAGAAGAAGCACTGCATGAGTTTTTGGTTTTGATAAATGGTATACATCCTAGTATTCAGTTTACCATGGAAATAGAAACTAATGTAAGTTTACCATTTCTTAACATATTAATATTTAAAAATAATAATTCACTATCTTTTAAGGTTTACAGAAAGCCGACACACACTGATAGATACCTTCATAAATTATCCAACCACCATCCACGTCAAAAAATTAGTGTAATTAAATCTTTAGTAGATCGAGCAAAACGAATTTGTGACCCTGAATTCTTGGATGATGAATATAAATATTAAAGAAAATCCTTACAAGATAATGGATATTCACTTACAGATATTAATAACGTTATTACACCTTCTAGGCGTAACCTTAAAGAAAAACCAGTTCTTAATGTTGGTACTGCTTTTCTTCCTTTTATAGCTAATGTTACAAATAGAATTGAAAAAATCCTAATTAAATATGGTATTAAGACCATTTTTAAACCTACAAGAAAAATTAAAGAACATTTAAGATCGCCTAAAGATGTGTCAAACCCTCTGTCATCTTCCGCAGTGCATAAGTTATCTTGTTCATGTGGAAAAGTATACATCGGAACCACAAAACGTAGCTTTGATACAAGATGCAAGGAACATATGAGATTTTGTAGATTGGGTCAACCAGAGAGGTCTGCTGTGGCTGACCATGCCCTGAATAATCTAACTCATGACATTCAATTTGACAATATGGAAATATTGTCAAGACAAACTCATTATTATGTTCGTTTGCAACGTGAAGCTATTGAAATATATAAACACCCGAATAATTTTAATAGACAAGAAGAAAATCTCCGTTTAAATAGGTTTTGACATCTTATAATTAAAAAAAAGCATAATGATACGTCTTAATTTTGATTTTAGTTTTAACTTTTGGTATGTCTAGGTTTTTTGCTGTGTTTTTCCTAGACCTTGAAGCAAATGCTTTACCAATTATATGTTAAATTACCACAGCACTATAATTTAACATAAGTAGTTGAAATTAAATTGAAATTAAAAATTACAAAGAACGTTCTGCATTGTGCTTTTCATTGTTAATAACACTTCCAATTATTGATAAAGATATCTCTTTGTTAGATTTAACTGGGTTATTTTATTTGATGTAATGTTTGGATTTGTGAATGCTTCTATCATTTTCAAATTGAAGTTTTTCACAACTTTACACTTACATCATAACTCGATTAAATTTTGTTAAAGGTGTTTTTAGGCTGACAAATTTCATTGTTAGCTTTCGTCGTAGAGAGTGTTCTGGTTTGTCATCTTTGAGGCAGTTTAACAATATTTAATTTTTATGACCTAGTTATTCTTTACTAAAATTTTATAGTTGGCTTTATACGTTTCTCAAACTGTTATATTAATAGCAGGCTTATGTTTGTTTTAATTTTTCAAATTTGACAAAATTGTGAACAACATCTTTAACAATTTTTAACAAACATTACCACTGACGAAGATAACTGTAAGTATTATCGAAACGTTTAGATTGTATAATTTAAAGTACACCATTAAAGAAAACCCCAAAAAAAGATAAGTATTTTATTATGAGTGTTAATGGTGAAAGTTTACATTTTCATACATGTTTATATGTTTCCATGGCAACGATAGTTAAATTCTATCAGTAACGCTCAAAGTACTGTTTATTATTTTTAATTAAATGATTCATTACATTGTCTTACCAAATTCCATTCGAGCTTGTGTTTATTCCCGGGGCAAACCTTCATTTTGACAAAACTCAAGCTCTGTTGCGTTTAGGATGTACGACACGAACAAATAATAAAAGGTAAAATCGCTCCACCTTGGGTGTCGCCATTTTACCATGTTATTTGGTCTCGTCAATTACCAAGCAGCAAAGCTTTCGTTCGTTTCAAAATGATAGTTTGGCCGAACAAACACAAGCTCTTATGGTATTACCGTCCTCAATCCAACTTGAAAATTTTTAACCAATGAAATTACAGGATTTTTCAAATTTGGACCAATCAGATTAGATTATAGTGAAAAAAACCACTAGTAGCTCTTTCACGGCGAAAAATTTTATGTCAAAATAACGAAAAAGGCCTTAAATCTTTACATTGAACATTATTCTTTATTATAATAATAATTAATATATAACGCCTTGTCCTCGATTTTCTCCTAGCGTGTTATTAAGATTATTTCCTTCATTCCATCGCGCTTCTGTGTTTGTTGTTGTTTTCACTTGCATAAACTTCTGCTTTTGCTAGTTAACTCACAGCAGTGGAACGTGCAGAATGGTTTGTAATTTTTTGGCGCTTTGTATCGAGACCAGTTTTCTCTGCACTTTTTTAACCCAGTTGCTTATCTCATTAATTCCTTCTGGCAAATTTTTTAAACCAAGAAGACTTTTTCCATGACAGTTTTTCTGTCATAAATAAGCGGTTCATTGTAATATTAGCAGCATTTTTCCAGCATCTTGTTCAAAAGTCTAAATAAAATAGAATTTTAATAATTTGCAGTAAAAAGCATGTTTTACGTACCTGACAGGGCACACGTCTGGGGTTTGCATATTTGGTATTAGCCATTTACTTTCGCAAGTAAGATTTGCACCCCCTTGTCTTATTTTGGAAAATATTGGATGGTACTCATACCGGCCGGTTAAGCTTCCCTTGGCATCAAATTCAGGTTTGAACTGTTCATTCAAACAATGTGTTCTCTCACCACCTCGCCAGGCCAATTCTGTAACCTCTGCTAAATAAATTTTTTTTTGCAGGCCTGATGGTGTGTTCTCATCCCAGGAATGAATCATACCAATGCAATTGCCTTCTCCGATGGCAACTGCACTGATTTTTCTTTTTGCGGGAATTGCTTGACATTTTTTCTTCTAGA
>JARFJB010001603.1:2817500-2917500 GCA_036346205.1 Vesta saturnalis | reverse complement strand
TGGAAACGTTCTATTTCGAGTACAAGGTGTTTCAAAGATTCTTATTTGAGTTTTTTAGGCAGGGTACTCTACTTTGCCCTTACACGACAAGCTATTGGTCACAAAAACGTTTTTCATTTTTTAACTAGACTATTTAAGCATACGTCACTGAACATTCTCTTCTATATATTTCCTCTTGTTCAGCATTAGATTCAAATCACTGAAATTCTACACATTCTTCTTTGCAACTCATTAACAAGATCTATTGCATTAGGTCAGGGCTCTGCACTGTAATACACCTATTATTGTTACAAAACTGCAGGCTAAATGGTATTTAAATTTGAAAGGGTGACTTTTTAGAAACGGGTTTAGTCATCATATATAAATCCTTGATTTTTCAAGAATTTATCAAAAAATACATTAAGTTGCTCACACTGAATTTACTACGACAATGCCTGTCTTTAAAACTATGGATAATCTCATTAGCTAAATATGGCAGGTTAATTAAGTGAAATCAGCTTCAACGTTTTAGGGTGGGCTCTGTTCATAGTAACGCATTTCAGGATGAGCACAAACCCCAAAACCGCCTAGCAGTCGGCGCCCCTGGTTTGAATTAAAACGTTTATAAAACATTTAAATAAATTGTTAAAGCCTTGTTTATCTTGTATAAATTACAAAGTGTATTTACTTTCATCAGAAAGACATTGTCGGAACTTGTTTCAATGTCGTAATGTAATTTTACGTTTCGTTTCATTAAAATATTTGTGGTAAGATTTTTTTTACCATTTTTAGTTTCCCAATTACATATGTGTTACTTCATGAATTAGAATAAAAGCATGGAGTAATAAAATTTCATTACTTAATGATAAAAGTACTTAACATACGATGCAACGTCGTAGTTTTAATAAAGGATATGTATTATCTTCTTGCAACAAAGAAATGAACACTTTTACGGAAAAGGAAATTCTTAAAACCTAATGCGGTTTATTTTATTGATGAATTTCTCTTTCTTCGTGACATTGGTAAGATATATTCAAGTAATTTTTTTTCTTGTTTTAACTCCGAAGGTGAACGGAGTTTGTTTTTTTAATATACCGAATAAAATATTGCGATTTTTTTTATTACGCATGATGTTTTTTTTAAATGTAATAATGAATGTATAATGTAGGTTTGTTTTATGTTCGCCAAATGAATTAAGACCATGGTGGAGGCGCATATGTAAAAAATTGAGGGCCGTGGAACTTTAAATGATTAAAGTGTACGGTGTCAAAAAATCTCTATAAAATACAGTCAAGAATACCGTGGTACCGGTTAACACATCCAAATTTAGTGCAGGGGCATCCGTGGGGATATAGAGCTAAAAATAATTGTTTTTAATAAAAACAATTATCTTTAATAGTTTTATAGGCTTTTCACTAGCTACCCTATGCGTTTAAACTTTGATGAAATGTGATCAAATTTCTCAATACTAACAATACAGCAATTTTGTACGTTCTGCATTCTGTCGCACTGAGTTAAAGGTTCATAAATGAAGTCACTACAGTTGAACTCACTAATGGCCGTATGCACCGTTTTTTATTTAAACCTAGCTTTACTAAGCGTGCTTAAAGTAAGTTTAATAATTGTTTCTATGCACCACTGGATATTGGACGGTACTTAGTTAAGCGTAAGACCAACTTGACAACGCTGTATTATTTAGGGATTTTCTAGTTTATTACAAAATTTATAACCTATTTTTGATATTACTAATTTTATTAAATACATAAATAAAAAGTTTACCTCGAGTAGGATTTGAACCTACGACCTGTACTTTGCTAGAGTACCGCGCTAACCAACTGTGCCATCAAGGTTCAAGCCCCAATCGATGTAATTTAATATTTTTGATATTATTTTGCTTTATTTTATGATTATCTTTGATGTTATGTTTCGTGGTGTATGCACAGGTAAATACATTTTTTTAACTAGATAATTATAATTAAGAATGTGTTGTTTCTAGAATGGATAACGATTTAACGGCAGTAATCACTGAACCTTCAGCAAAAAAGTTGCATAGAGCTGCTAATTTTTCAAACAGAAAAATCACATCCATTTAATATAATTGCTAATAAATACGCAAAAATGGTAGAGGACAAAAAAACGATAGAACCTCGATAACTGATAAAGCAAATGCCTGGATTAACATTGAAAAAGATTTTAATTCAACATCACCAAACAATATATTAAGAACGGCTGAAAGTTTGAGGAGATTTTATGAAAACAAGAAAAAAGATGTACGTAAATAGCAAGCAGAACATTATTAAGATAGGAGGTGGCCCACCACCGAAAATTGAAATCAACACTACTGATGAAATTCTGTTATCAATCATGAATCAAAATACAGTTAGTGGATTACCATTTTTTGTGGATTCAGACACCGATAGCAATTTACCAGTCCCGCAATACGAACCTGAAGACATTATATTAGAAGTAAACGAACATGATGGTTGTCTTATAATACTTTTTTTTGAAAGGAGGTAATGTAAGAAGGATTTTATGAGGTTACGCATATTAATTATTTAGGAAACTGTTTTTTACACAACTATCGTTAAAGCTATAAAGGTATAAAAATATATTTTATTCTTACGTCATATATTCTACAACGATCTACAACTCAATACCGTTATAACACTGTTCCCCGATTTACATGTTTATTAATTTTAAATGAATGAGCAGCTATTCAATACATGACACGTCCCATATGAAAACGAAGAAAAGAAACATTCTAGTCATAAGGAAAACAACAGTATCAATCAATTATAGATAAAACTACAAATTTAATTTAATCAGCGGATTTATAACACGACCGCTTCGCGTTACCGTTTTCGGCATAGACGAGTCACGGTTCTTCTCTAAAACACTCGCTTGTGGATTGAGTGATTCTGTCACTGTTTCAGTTTCCTGTTGAGTAGTAGTTCTCGAGGTCGGTGTATTTAAAGGTCTCAAATGTGACCTATTTCTACGATATTCTCCTTCCCCTACTCGCACTGTATAGTCTTGGTCTGTCCGGTTAATGACCGCTCCAAGTTTCCAATCTCGAATTCCATTTTGTACCAAAATAGGTTGACTTATTTCCAACTTTTCCAAGGGTCTGGTACTGCGCCTGTCATAATAATTTTTCTGTACCAATTGCTTATGTTTTAAATTGCCTTTCACCCCTTTTACTGGGTACATAGGTTTTAGGGTTTTATTAGCTATTACGAGTGTTGATCTCAGGTATCTGCCCATTAGCAAGCGATATGGAGCAGGTAAATCCTGTTTCGGAGTTACATTATACTGTAACAATGCCGCAAAGGGATCTTCATTAGCTCGACACGCTTTTTTCATTAAACTTTTAACAGTTTGGATTGTGCGTTCGACCATTCCATTTGAACGAGGGTATTTCGGGCTAGATGTGTTCAGCATAATGTCGTACTTTTTTGCAAACTCTGAGAATTCATATGAGTTAAAAGGCGGACCGTTGTCAGAAAATATCTGTCGAGGAATTCCATTTATGGCAAAACGTTTTTTAGGGCAGATATCACGGCCTGACCTGTTTTATTAGATAACTTGTTTACAACAGCGAATTTGCTGTAATAATCAACAATGGCAATAAAGTCAACCTGTCGTAAGGACATTAAATCAACACCTACCTTCTGACAAGGCAAGTCGGGAAGTTCATGAGGACTCAAAGGTTCTTTAGAATTTGATGAGTATTGTTGACACGTTAAACAACACAACATCAAGTTTTCAATATGCTGTGACATTTTGGGCCAGAAAATAGTTTCACGAGTCAACAATTTACATGAGACTACTCCCTGGGGTGCGCGGTGTATTAATTGTAAAAACTCACTTTGCAAAGAATCTGGTATAATCAACCTTTGTTGATAAAACAGAACATCTTTATGTATGAAGATGTCGCTTTTGAGAGTCCAGAAGGGTTTGGCGGAACTTGGAACACCTGATTTGTGTTTAGGCCAACCATGTATGGCATAATATTTCACTTTCTGAAGTGTACGATTCTCTTCTATAGCTTTTTTCAACCTTTCTTCGTTTTCGGAGTTCGTTGAAATTACAGAATAAACCCTCAAATGTTTATCAAGATAATCTGTATTTACATTATCTTTTAAAGGTTCTCTGCTCTTCCTGGAACATAGGTCATCTCAAAGTCATATCTAAGCAATCGAAATGCTGATCGCTGAATTCTTGGGGATAGTTCATCCAATGGTCTTTTGAGGACACCGAGAAGAGATCGATGATTTTGTGCCCAAATGTATAATAATGAAAACGCTCGCTACCATACACAACTACAAGAAGCTCCTTTTCAATATGATTGTACCTTCGTTGGGTTGCTGTGAGAGCTGCAGAAGCATATTCAATTACGCGACCGTCTTGGCTGATCATGGCACCTAGGCCATATGGACTTGCATCAACAGAGAGTGTGATTGCTTTTTTACTGTCAAATTAAGCTGGTACAGGTGACGATGTGACTAGCTGTTTTAAATTGTCAAAACATTTTTATTCATTGCCAATTCTTAC
Source organism: Vesta saturnalis (assembly GCA_036346205.1). NCBI lineage: Eukaryota > Metazoa > Arthropoda > Insecta > Coleoptera > Lampyridae > Vesta > Vesta saturnalis. The sequence goes on along the minus strand of JARFJB010001603.1, from coordinate 2,912,967 downwards.
TTAAAAGTTTCCTAAGCACAGAGGTTTCTGTAGAGAGGTTTGGAATGAATTTGGTTAAATAGGTAATCATCCCAAGAAATCTCTGTAGCTCTTTGCAGTTTTGAGGATATTTCATATTGGAGATAGCTTGAATCTTTTTCCCATTTGCTTCTATACCTTTTGGACTTAAAACAAGTCCCAGAAAACGAACACGATTCTTACAGAATTGAGACTTTTCCAAATTCAAGGTAAGTCCAGATTTTGAAATTTTATTTAGCACAGCATCCAAATTTTGATCGTGCTCCTCCAATGTTTTCCCAAATACCAGGACATCATCAAAATAGGCAATGACGCCTTTCAAACCATCTAAAGTTTCACACATAGATCTTTGGAATATTTGCATATTGTAATTGCATCAGCTAGACTCAAATCACTGGTTTCCAATAACCTGGTTTTTTAAAATTCGTATTATCCCAGAACTTATTCTGTCAACGGTTTCAAGACTTCTTCCTTGAAATCTTTAAGGTGCCTTATCTCATTTTCGCATAGTAACAAACTCTTCAATGGTTTCCTGTAGCTGGTCTTCTTCAAAAATTGTAATGTTCAAACACTTGATTTTTTCAACGGTTCAAACACTCAAATTTTCCTTAAAATGACTTTAAGTGATGTCCTTATTCTCATTTCTCCATATTCGAAAGTATTATATATACGGTATTCATCCCAGAACAAATCCGTTAAAATTCATCATTTGTTTGATTTCTCGCGTTAAGACATAAATGTTGTATTTTTCGTTTCCAACAGTTTCCAATTAACTATTTCCTTTAAACAGGAAATTTTCAGGAAGCTTCTGCAGTTCGCATTATTTTTGACACAGAAACACGGTATTACAGAACAAATCCGTTAAAATTGCTATAAGTTAAATTATTTTTCCTCGAACGTTACATACACATAACCTAATACTTTTTACCGTCCCATTCCATGTCTTATTTTTTTGAAATGAAGGTAATGTAAGAAGGCTTTATGAGGTTATCTATTAGATTATTTAGGAAACTGATTTATTACACAACTATCGTTAAAGCTATAAAGGTATAAAAATATATTTTATTCTTACGTCATATATTCTACAACAATCTACAACTCAATACCGTTATAACACTGTTCCCCGATTTACATGTTTATTATTTTTAAATGAATAAGCAGCTATTCAATACATGACAACGGTATTAAAGATGGGTCTGTAATTCTTACTCAGGTATGTATTTGAAATCGCAATTTAAGCATTATTCTAATGCATTTTAAAGGAAAATAATTATGAATTGGCTACCACTTCATCTGATTACCCAACCTGGAAGAAATACACTCCAGCAAATCTTTAAGACCCTGTACATCCGTCTTTAAGATCAGCGACCGTAAACATTGAATCAAATGATGAAGGTGTCAATAATGTAACACCAAAGGTAAACATTGTCAATTTAAATTTCTGTTTTTCATACTATTTTGGTTTAGGCTGGCTTATCTAAAAATGCAAGTCGTCGCAGACCCACAACATCAATCAGGGCATTCACATCTTCTGACATGGCACAAAAATAAGATATACTACTCGATCGAAGACTGGTGCTTGTGGATAAGCAAATTAAACAGATTGATGAAGAGAGGGAGGTCAAAAAGGATAACCACAATGGAACTACTTAGACTGGAAATTGAAGTAAAATAAAGACAATTAACAAATACCCCTTTGTAAACATTTATTAAATTTTCTACTATAATTTTTGTATTTTATATAAATAAAATACTATAAATGTGCAAAATAATTATTAATAAGATCCTGTCTGAAATTATAAACATTTCCACGTCTATCATTATTAGGTAGAAGCGGTATTGGACCCTGTTCACTTAAATAATTTAGCTGTTGAATATTTATGTTGTCAGCTGGTGGAGGGATGTCATTCTTCATATCGATAGCTATATTATGCAATGTGGCTGCAGCAACAAATATTGTAAGATTTGTTGTCAATTTACACCTTAGACCATAAGCTAATTAAGGAAACCTTCTTTTCCACACTCCAAAAACTCTTTCTGCCACATTTCGAGTTCTGATGTGCGATTCGTTGTACAACCGTTCGCCCCGTGTGTTTGGATTCGCAATAGGAGTGAGAAAATATGGCTTAACCATATATCCAGCATCACCTACACAAGAGAGAATTGTTTTCATCAAAGAAGTGGCGTTATAATTAACTTACCAAGTAAAACTGTATTAGGAAATTCTCCAGCTTCAATTCTTGCTCAAATTCTGCTATTATTAAATACAGTCATATCGTGAGTGGAACCTGGTCACCTAGCCACTATATCCATAATTTTCAAATTACTATAACGCATTACTTTGTAACAACCCATTTTGAGTTGCATTAAAATTCTAGCTTTTGACGATTCCTGATGTGTTTAGTGTACTATTCTTGGTCGGTGCTTGAGGACTTCGGTTCGCCTCGTGTCAACCTCGATTAGTTCACTTCCCGATTGTGACGTTTTGGTAGTTTTAGGGGGGGTTGTTGTGTTCGTAAGAGTGCATCATCCTTCTCTTTGCTACCTCACCTAGATTTCGACCTATTTACGAAACGTGCGTGTTAGTTAGGGATACCTTTGGTCTTGGACGACGACTGTGGAACAACATGAAACCTGAATCTCGTGAAGGGTAGAGTGGCCTATCTTGTTCTCCTGAGCTAATTTGCTATGGAAATAGCCGTATCTTGGATTTACCGATTTTGACTCACCGAACGTGACTGTGGTAGTTTTTATTTAATCTTTTATTTAGCATTTTGATTTTTCCCTTTTTATTTTTATTTACATATTATTTAGATTTTAGGTGTTAGTGTTTACATTTTGCTTGAATTTTAATTAGTTTAACATTTTTTATTTCCTTAGATTTTAGTAAACTCATTTGTTAGCTTAGTGTTTGGAATCTCCGCTTTGGTGATCTCCAAGTCCAAATTTTAGGAGGGGGTGTGTAACAACCCATTTTGAGTTGTATTAAAATTTACAGTAATTTAGGTCTTTCGTTCATTCAGTTGTAAATATAAGAAAATTTTTAATTATTTTTGCATTATGGCTATGAGGTAAGCAACTTAATTTGCATTTTGGTGTAACTTAAGTGTATATACTTCTTAATGGTTTATACTCCCCCTTTAAATCATTTTTCTGCTCAATACGTTCGCGCAACGCGTCATAGTTGACTTAATTCTTTGCGCAAATTTTTCGCGCACGACTACATCGTCTGATATTCTAGGTGTCCATTTTAGTACTTAATGAACCTTATGTTGAGTAGGAAGCCGTATTTTTGGGGTTTCCACCTAAATTTAGTGAAAAGTGCCTTTGATTTGATAGTAACATAAATTAACGCATTATACTAAAAATTAAAACATTTGCTCTTTTCAGGCACTTTTACTTTCCTTTCTTTTATTTTTACTTTGATTTACACTTCAATTACATTTTAAGTACGCATTTAATTTTACTGTTGCGTACGCTTTCATTTTATGATTGCAATTTTTATTTGAAAATTTCAAGAAAATGCATTAAACGGATTATTCCATTTCATGAAGATAAATTTATAAGAGATAAAATTCCAGTTTGGGTGTGGTTGACGACATAAAAGCATTGTTATTGCCATATATTGCGCAACATTGACACAAGGATTACGTCACCGTGGTTTGTATTTCTGCATTATTTTTTATAATACCAGGGGTTCTCAAGAAGATGTATTATATTTTGTAACAGGTATTTATATTTAATGATTATTAGTATAAGACTAGAATTTTAAGATATATTTTATATAACTCTAATTTAACTGTTAATAAACATAGTCTGTATATATTTTTATTTTTTACATTTTGATAAAAATTTTTTTGTAAAACTCGGTTTAGTTATTCCGGCATTATTAAAAATAACTTGGCGTCCGAGATCATTTTATTAGTGCTACATTGCAATTTTTTTTATATTGATGTTCAGTGGAAGTAATCAAGCAGAAATTGAGGTAATTAAGCAAATCAAAAGAATGAACCACGAAAGAAATCATTTTGGACCCGTATTGTTTCTTAGGGATTCGGCATTTTTATATGGCGCTGCCTTAAACCAAACCCTATCTACTATTCGTGATACTGTTGTTTGATGCATTCCCATGAAGTCGGGAAGGTTATTTTGATGGCCAGCCGATGCATAAAACCGCAGTGTAGTTAATAACTGATTTATTGGAGAAATGCTGTTATTCCTTAAAAATAACAATTTTTTATTCTGATATATTCATACTTCATCTTATGTTATATTTACCAATCATTATTAAATTCAAGCTGCCTCTCTATTTGTGCCAAAATTGCTAGGATCGTTGGTTTCGTTAATCTGAACCTCCGTAAAAATATTATATCATCCACATTGTGGAAATAGTCGGACCTGATGTAAATTCTTCGAGGAAACCCGTACTCAGTAATATCTAGTATATCTAGATCGTAAATAAGAAACATGTCATCTTAAACTTCTATTTTCGTAAATTACAATTATTTGCAGAAAATTGGGTTAAAATTGTATATCAAAACCGCGCTTTAGTATTTAAGCCTAGAAAATCCAGGAATTAACTTTAAACTGGCTTACGTCAGTTTTCAACGGCGGTGCATAACAAATGTATCATTTAAACCAGCTTAACTATTAAGCCGGTTTAAATTATATACGGCCATAAGAATGAGAGATTCGCAGTTAATCTTTTTGAGTTGTACGAATCTCTCTTTGGGATGTCAGGGTATTTTGAACACCCTGTATACGTATTGGGTAATTTTGTTTGTAATTTTATTCACTTAGTTAGATTCCGTGTATATTTTTTTTGTTTAAGAGCTTACTGTAAATAATTAATGTTTTGCTTGAATGGGTCACGCTGTATGTAAAGGAATTTTAGGAATGTGTAAGGTGCATTAAGGAATTTCGTTTTTTTTTGGTGTAGTTACGTAATTATCATTAAGAAAGGTCAGTGTAGTTTTTTTGTGGAATTTTAAGTACAATCTTCAGTTTATTGCCAGAATCATATGTAAAGTTTTATTGAAATAAATTCATTTGATTTTTTTTTAAGTTTCATTACAAAGAAGCGTTGTTATCGCATAGGTGCCGTACTGTCGCATTTGTGTAGAGAAACAGTTGCAGAGTCGGAATGTTGATTTTCATCCATGTAAGTAATATGGGTGGGCGATTGGTTGTACCTTTGCAGTAACATTTCTGTGTCGGGTCGAAGGAAAGTGCAGGCGGAGCAGCTTCGTCGCCTTAAATCGGGAGATCATCGAAAATTTAGGGGGGTGGAAATTTTAAAATTAAAATGGTTGATTAGTTTATTTGAATGAATTTGTATGGAGGGGAACGTTTTTTTAATATGGCGAGAGAGTAATTTTGAATGAGAAGAGACTCTGTCTTAAGCTTTTGAAGCGTAAAGTCGTGCGTGTAGGGAAGTCGTCGAATTATCGGAATTGGGGTTTCATCATTGTGCGAGCTCCTAGTGAAAGTTAAGGGAGTAGCGTTGAGGACTTGCAAGACTAGTCGAACATAACCACGTTTGGGATATTTTTTGTGAAGTAACATTTCAACCGGGCTCGCGCATTAATTTAGTTTATTGGAGAATAACGGCATCTTCGAGTGCGTTTATGATAGAAATTTGGTTCGTGTTTTCTTGTAGTGCGAACCTGAGGACTATTGAATTTTCGTGATTAATGAGTTATAATTAGAGAACCCCATTCCTAAGAGTTAAGTGAACGTAGTGACCGAACACCCACTCACACGTACTGTTTAATATTATGTAAAACGATTTGCTGAGTGTTTTTTTTTGTTTGTTTGCCGAACCTTATCAACTTTGAACTAAAAGAAATTATTAGAGGGATTTAAAATAGTTAATGCTGCTTCAATAAGTTACGAGACATCATTGTAAATTAATTGAAAATCAAGTTGAATACGCGGTAGCAACCTGAGGCGAGTTTGGATTGTCGTTAGTCATCAAGCAGTAATATCAAAGATCGTGGCCCGCACGAGCCGTATTCGACGCTGTCATAGAGCAGAGATCATCCCCTATTTGCCTGCGTGACTTAGGTAATGTCATTTACATTCTGTTGGTGATCTTGCGACTTGAAAGAATAAAATTTGATTGTGTTTTTATGTAATGTGTGTTAACGAAGGAACCTGTTGGAAGTAATTTATTTGTATTTTTTGAATTTATTGTGTCATTTTGTTAACGTTCTCGGACAGTTTCCTTTGTCTATTTAGTAGCTATTTAAGGTGTTTTGTTTTTTTTATTAAATATTACCTTCATTATTCAGTTTATATAAGATTTACGTGCTGGAGTAATCCAAATTTATTGAATTTCTTTGAATGCAATTTAGTTTAAGATAGTTTTGCTACTGGCCAGAATTCAATGAGGTAAAAGTGAAGAAGATACGATTACCGTTATATTCAAATTGACCTGTTTAAATTTTAATTGTTTTATTTATTTATTTTTATTTAATAGATGTTTAACTTAGTTACTATTTTGGAGTAATTATTTTAATATTAAGCCTTGACAAAGGGTGATGATTTATTGCTCAAATAGAAAAGCGTCGCCGAGTTCTATTAAGAGAAGTTGGAGTTTTGTTTTTTTTGTTTTGTTTTATTGCCAGATTAAGCTAACGTAACGTAATTCACAAGTTTAGACAAGAGTTGTAACTGAATTGAAGTCAGTTTAGTATGTGATATGTTGATTTGTTTAAGGGAGTAATTTAACGTAAGGGGAACATTAGAGACTTGTATTGAATTTGAATATTGCTGCACGGTGGTAAGTTGATCAGATTAAGGTGCAGATTTTGAAGCCTTTTCAGGTGAAGCTGTAGTGCGGGACCTGGAGCTACGAACGTTACGATTTGGTAAGTGTGGTAAGTTGGGTATTCGGACCACTGCGTACCGTCGTTTAATTCGCATTTTAAAACACCCTGGTGTGTTCTTTTAGAATATCCTGGCGCCTACCGGAACCTATTGTGTCATTTTCCCGATTTCGACTTTGGTAGATAGCGTAAACTACGGAGACGAGACTGCTTTGTCCCAATAGAGCCTCACCCGCACGCCGATCTAGCCGTGAAAAAACCAGGTTTATCTTTTACCTTGTCCTAGTGAACATTTATACCGTAACAGGGAATATTAATTTTAACGAAGTTTAGGACTATTGCATTAGTTTCTTTATATGCTAAGATTTTTATCATAAACCACACCTAGGTTATTGGCTGATTCAACTATGTCAAGTTTAGTACCATAAGTTATTTAGTTTTAGTTCATGTTCCAAACAACAAGTAGTTTTATTACTAAACTCTTCTAACAATTCCCTCAATGAGTCCAGCTTTTTTTAAAATTTGTTGATTAATTTCTAGTTATTTGCTAAAGTTAAACTTTGAATATAATTGTAAGGACGGGCGGGCGCGTGCGTGCGTGCGAGTGTGCGTGTGCGTGCGCAAGCGTGCGTCCGTGCTTGCACGCGCGTGTGTATAGCTGCGATAACTTAAAAAAGACACATCTGATTAGAGTGAAGGTCCGTATTTAAAGTACTTTTGAAATATCTTGGTTTTATAAAAAAATTGGGTAAAATCGGTTAACAAATAAAGGTACTTTATAGAAGCCCTTAATTAATATTTCTCAAACACCGTAAATTTAGAGAAAAGTGTGTAGACATTTTTTAAAAATAATTAAATTATAGTTTTCTTCGTGAAATATTTTCGTAAGAAACCTTAAAAATTAATTCAACCAAAAAATTTAATCTGCGCTGCACTGCATTGCAGATTAGATTTAGTTTCGAGATATATCTCGAAACTACTGATTATTCATTGTAAGTATATGCTATTATACACAACTGTCATATGGTCTTTTACCGTTTAGTTACTTTCAACGGTGTTAATAAATACGCCAAATATAACTCGATTGTAACAATGCAAATATAAATAGGTTCTTTACATTGAAGTAGTATTGAAACTTGCGAGTAGAGTCTAAACTTTTTCCACTTGTTCAGTTTTGTGTATTTATTACAAAATTCTGTGCAAAATGTATAGTATTTTTATACACATTAAGTGCGGTTTAAAAATTTCGTTCCTGAGGTAGTGCGACACACATCTGAGAACAATGTGTTTTGGATACGATGTGCTTTTTGATATCACTATTATCCAAATTGGCCGAATAGTCTTGATTGCGACATTATCAACGTTTCTACCTTTTGTTGTGCATCATTCTGATATTTCACTGGTTTCCTCTAGTTTGGTAAGTCAAAGAGAGGAACAACAAAAGAATATTTTGTGGTTTGGAAGCGACAGAGTAGAGTAGCAAGACATTTGCTCTTTTGTAACATAATAGGAAAACAAAGTTGGATATGCTCTAATTTTCTGACAGAACTGGAGAACGTGTAGCATAGTTAATGTAAAAAACGCATTTTAAGACGGTTGTACGGATGGACACAGGGCACATAATAGTAAAATATTTCTTTGCAGATTTGCTTAACATCTTTCTTTAAAAATTTCGCAAAAAATTTTGATAAAAGTTGTGTAGAAAAATTAGCTATAAATAAAAAAAATTAAGCCGTTTGAATTATAAACAGATTTAAATCTTAAAAGAAATGTTTTATAAATACATTATTATATAAATACACAGAATGAAGGAAAACAAGTAACTTAGCCTTAACATCTAAGCACATATTCATGGCTGTAATTTATGCGAAAAATGTTAACACTTGTTACCACTCGAAATGAGTTTATTAGTTATTTACAAAAACAATTAATAAACGCGTATATTAAAAGTTATGATTTACGAAAATATTTCCAACTTCTAGAGGTTGCTTTCACCAATTATTAATATTAATAAACATGTTCTTTTGAAACGCACAATGGGTAATGTCTAATAATTTGTATATGGACGTAGTGTCTGTGTGTTAAAGGTATCTTAACACCCACTTACCGTTAACACTTAACGGTATAATTAAGGTTTATATATATATATATATATATATATATATATATATATATATATATAAATAAACATCCACCCATGCATACATGTTAAATGGAGTTAGTATTATATGGAAGAAGGACAAAAGAAAATGGAAGCAAAACAAGTAGAAGGTCAAGAGAAAATAGAGAAAAGAATAGAAGCAAGTCAAAAAGCAAATCGAGAAGAATTAAAAGTAATTTTCAAGGAAGAAATGAGACATTAAGCAGAACGGATGGAAGAAAATTTAAGACAAAGTAACAAGGAAATAATGATCAAATGTAAGGAAGAGATCAAGAAGCAAAAAGACGACACAGATCAGCAACTGTACATACAGAATAAAAAATGATACAAATTGAAGAAAGAAATGAGTACGCCAGAGCTCAAATAGGCCGCACAATAGGCGAAATAGGATGTAAAATAGAAGAAAACGAAGAAAAAGTATCAGAATTCGAACAAAAGATTACTAAGAAGCTATCAACTTTGGAAGAAAAATTGTACGAAAAAGAGCAAACTGGAGGAAAAGAAAAGACAACAGTAGTATGCAGATCAGAACACTGGGCACCACAATGGCCAAAACAGTTTGATGGAAATATAAGGACCATCCACCCAATGAATTCTATAGAGACATTAGAAAACCACTTAAATCAAGCAGAAACAAGTGAAGTAGGAAAAATAAGAGCGGCCATGGATTTATTAGAAGGCAATACCAAAGCATGGACAGAATTACATCGTTTTGATTGGACAGATTTTGCTCAATTCCAAGAAGATTTTATTAAACAATTTTGGCCGAAATCAGTACAAGAAAAAATTAAATTGAGATTAGCAACACTACGATTATACAACCCAAGACAAGGAAAATGTGTGGACCGCGTTCGGTTTTGGGTCAGCAACACAATATATTTACAACCACCAATTGAAGAGGAACATCTAGTAGAAACATTAGTCTGACATTTTCCCATAGATGTGGAGAATACTTTAATTGGATCAGGAGCAAAAACCATTGACCAACTAATGAATATTTTGGAACGAATACAATCGGCAAATTACGAAGATAGACCTACAGGATTTTACAACCTCAGGAACGAATACAATCGCGTAAATACCAGACCAAGCAACGATAGAACACAAAATAGAAGAAATGTGAACTTCGCCAAATACCATAGAGGTAGAGGGGTCCAAGAAGAAGAGTGGAAATGATGAGGACCAGGAGAGAGGCACCACCACCAAGACAGGAAGAGAATGCAAGACGAAGAGACATCGAATATTCAGAAGAGGAGAGGGGAGAGAGAGAGATCGCCGTCACCCAAGCCATCGGAAAACTAAGGGAGTCGAGTCGAGAAGCTCCACTCGCCTCGCAAGGAACTTATAAAGAGGAGCAGACCCAACTACTTAATTTTGTGAATGTATATTACCAAAACTGCCGACAATAACCGTTAAATATTTTAAACTTAAAACACCAATATAATGAAGAAGGAGAAAATGGCCAAATAGAATCACATAGTGAAGAAACAATTGATCAGGAGGATGATTCCACCGCGGATTATGAAGAGGAAGAAACAACCTACCTCTGATTTTTGAAAGGAGAGTTGGAGGGTGTCAGCCCACACGTACTAATCGATACTGGAAGTCAAATGAGCATTATTTTGGAAAATGTGTTTATTAAATTAAAAGAAAAAAATCCAGAATTGGTACCATTAACTGAACAAGGAATGACCATACGAGGAGTGACGGGAAAAATCAGCAAAATAACTCATAGCGTGACACTAGATGTGACGCTAGGAGAAAGTAAACAATATTTTTCTTTCTTCGTAGCCAAGAAATTAGAATCAGAAGTCATATAGGAATGAATTGGATGTGCCGAAAATCAGCCGAAGTGAATGTAGCCGAGAAAGAAATAACTTTTAAGGAAAGGGAAAAAGACTATCAAGTCAAATTCATAGATGAACGAAAGACCCGCATAGCGGTGTACAACAGGAAAAGTAAAACTCGCGAAGCAGAAGACATGAACGAAGAATTCCTTAGTGAAGATGAAGATAGTTTTTCTGTGGAACCAGGAGGAGTAAGATACTTAGTGGGTGGATTAGGAACTAAAGGTACCACACATTTTTTTCGCAAAAGTGACCCAAATGCAAATTTATGGATGAACCCATGGGCAAATGAGGAAACCGGAAGTCCAGTAAGAAATACACCGGTAGAGCAAATAAATGAAGACAATGAACAAGATCGAGGACCAGAAGAACAGGAGGGGGTTGAAGAATTGATTGAGCGAATTGAAGATAGAATTTCTGAAAAGCCAGGAATACTGAACTATTTTATTTGTGGACTGAAAATCAAAAACGACGTTGTTGCAACAAAATTACCCGAGACAATGTACGCAGAGGGAAACAGTAGGGAAAGAAAGGAATACAGTATTAGTAGATAAGGTAATTGAAAGGTCGCAACCGCCGTATCTAAATCCAATTGTCACTGTACCGTTTGAATGGAAAAAAACAATTTATTTTTTGGTTGAAGCTTGCTAAGTGGTTTCTATATTTGTTTTCGAATGAATGTTATTAATTCAAACTGTAATGGGAGCTTTAGAAAAATCAAAATTTCGCGCTAAATTATATGAGATTAGATATTTATATCTTATTTTTCTGGATAAAGGAATGGTTATTGATTATTTGTATTTAAATGTAATTAATATTAAGATAAAAAGCTTGAGTGTCTCAATAAGTTATCTATATATTCAATGGGAAAATATTTGAAATACACGGCATTTGCATTAATGTGGTGGAAGGGAATGACGCTGTTGTAATAACAATGTGCAGTTTTTAAGTCCGCCGCATAGAGTGAGCGATCACAAACAGATGCGTTAAGAAAGCCAACAGAAAGCGTCGCATAAAAATAAGCAGTAAGTGACATTATATAGTCACGTTACTCTATAAAGTGTGAAAATTACAAATACAGAATTAATTAACGGTGATAGAGAAGAAGTAGAAAATTACCTTCCTTATTAAAATAATAAAAAGTGACGTAATAAGTGAAGATAACGCGTTTTATATGTCTAAGAACCGTACTATTGATGTGTAAAAAAGACCATTCGCGGTTTGTAAATAGCTTGCATTTTGTTGAGCAGGCTATTTGTAGTTAAATCTGAACAATTAAGTAAAAACTGAATAGTGTAAATATATCGAACCATTATTTACTATAATCATTAACTGATGGGAGAAAATTAGAAGTGTATTCAACTACACAAAAGTATAAGAAAAGATAAGGACAACAATAGGTTAACGGTTCCAGAGTGCCGGTAGGTAACATCATCGGAAGAGCAGGCTCTAATCTATTTGAGGCCCCCTTCTATCGGCCAAAGAAACGTCAGCATTACATCATCAGTTGCAACGAAAATAAGTAAGAACCTTTTTTGTTTGTGTTAATAAATAAATATTTTTTGTGTTTGATTTCCCGAAACTTTACATTTGATTATCACAATGAAACGAGAACAATCGTTTGATTCTGATAAAGATTTTATTTGTTATATGATAGTCTTAAGAAGGTTATTGTACATATAGGTTTGATTTTATATATATTTGTAAACAACATATTGATACATTTTTGTTCAGATTTGGAATTTAATTAAATGAGCATAATGTTTGTTTTACTTTTATTGCTAAAGATTATTAATATTACAAGCTTACACAACTATTGAATATATAAATGCAGAAAAACGTCCACTCAATAGGAATCCAGATAAATAAATAAATCAAAATGAGCATAATTTTGGGCAATGATAACAGAAATCGTTTCTTTATATTAACTTGAGCTAGTCGTTGCCACCAATTAAGAACGGAGTTAGTAAACATAAAGCTTAAAATTAATTTACCCCAAACCTAAATTAATTAGTAAGCAAAGTAAAAATTAACTAGTAAATGATATCTTTATAAATTGAAACCATTCAGTTTTAATAAAACGTAACAAAAAAAAATCATCTCAGGTATTAAAGCTTATTCAGAAATGTTGTAAAATGTTTAAATGTAAAAAAGTTTAAAATAACTCAAATCTTATTCTTTGGAGCGGGTTAAACAAACAAAAGTAGTATCTAAGGTTACTACGCCCTTTGCACCCCAAAAAAACTTCAAAATGCATTTTGACATATTTTCAGTTTCATCAGATTTTGAAGCAAAATGAATGAACGATCGTTCTCTTTCTTTAATGCCCTCTAAACTTTTTCGTCGCTTAGAAACGTTAGTGATAGCAAGTATATATCTTGCTCGCCTTTGGTTATAAAATGAGTATGAACCTTTTCGAAAATGTGCTTTCGTTTTGCGTCGTTAAATTTTTCAAAGCTACATGGCACATCTAGAATACAATAAAAAAAATGAGAATCTTTGGGAATAAAAGTTTCTGACCTGTAAGAAGCACCACGTTTCCTGGCTAAAACTGTGCTGCCTCTATGATTAATAACGTTTTTCTTATACTTTTCGTATTTCGTCAACATCCGACACAACACCTTCCCTTTCAGTAAAATGTTCTCTTTCTTCGTCAGACATTATTGCTTATATACGTTGTTACGCACGTTATTTACTACGTATATAATAATCAAGGTACTTTCAGCAACCTGCGAGCAACTGATGTGACAAACTGACAATCAAATGACATTTTAGTAATGACAAGTGACAAGGAGACATTTACAGAGTGGTAATTTATAAAGGGTCCAAGTTCGGTAATTCTGAAAGAAACCAAGAAATAATTTATCTTTGTGTAATTTTTCTATGAATTAAGAAATCGCACAATTTAGCGTGCGCATAGTATTTTTTATAAAACTACCTTAGAATAAATTGTTTTTGTCTCTAAAATGCAATGTTGCCAAGCTCATCATCACATTTAAGATAAGAAAATACCCGTGTTAATTTTTTCCGAGTCGTATAATTTTTTTCTTCTAAAACTTAGTTTATGTTATAATTCTTAAAGCAATAGGAATCATCCACAACGGTCACCTAGCGAAAACATTAAAAAACCAAATTTATTTGTAAAATTGTCATTTTCATAAATTATTGTTAGTTTTATTACATTTTTTATTAATAATGAAGAGAGAAGACGAACATATAGTTTTAATTTCTACTTAATTTAACATTTTTAACCTACAAAACCACCATAAACGAAATGAACGGAAACTATTCTAAAAAATGAACAACATAATTGCCAAGAATTTGTGCCATCACGCTCAAAAAATACTGGTACAGCTTGTTACTATAGACACTTCCAAAATTCAAATTTTGATGTTTTTTGTATGTAAATTGGACATCTCACGATTTTCAAGTAGGGGTTAAGCATTTGTCAACTGGCAAATTTGAAGGACATGCAATCGACTTTTTCTCTATCGCTAAATCTATTTATTAGCTCATTTTACAACGTTTGGCATTTTGCCAAGATCGTCGTGACGTCTGTGCGTGTGTGCTGTGTGTGTGTGTGTGTGTGTGTGTGTGTGTGCGTTTGTGTGTGTGTTGTGTGTGTGTGCGTGCGTGTGTGCAGTACAGGTCTTACGGACAGTACCGTTGTCGGATTTCTTGTCGCCTGCCACTATCAGCGAACAGAGAACCAGGTCCAGCACCAACGCTAATAACTTCATTTTAGGTAAACTGATAACTTTGATGGAAATTCCAGAGACACGTCGATTGTTGAATTTAATTTACTAACAACGAATGTTTTGTGCGACTAATATTGCCAACCCATAAGACATTGATGTTAAATGGTTTTTTTATAAAAAATATGCGAATAAAGAATTATTTAGTTACGTTTTTAATTTCCCACGTAAAATAAGAATCTCATCAAACCAACTATCATAGTAAAATTTTATTTATTTGATTGTATCAAAATGAATAAATTCATAGTGGTATACAGGGGAAGTAAAAAAGGTTAATTAATTAAATAGTAAACGATATTAAATATCACGATTATTGCACTCGCTTGAAGCCCCGATTTGAATTTCTTAAACTCCATACCGCGCGTATGAAATCACTAATGAGACTAATATTTACATTTGCTTTTCATTTCGTGTTAAATTATGTTACAAACTCATTAGAATAATTTACATTCTACTTATACGGTATATGTATCGTTAATGTATTTTAAATATCCACATTAAGAAAAGATAAAGTTTGCGATAAACAAAAATTTATTAATGAAAACATATTCTTGAAAAAGATTTAAAAAAATGTTTACTTAAAAACACGAGTTATCACTCTTCTAAAAAATCTTGAAAACAAATTATATGTAAAATTATTAAATTAAATTATATGTAAGATAATATTTGCGTACGTTGGTTGCTCAGACATAACTCGATAAGATCGATAAGTGAAACCCAACCTCAAATAAACGCCAGCCGATAACACAAGAAATAATGGTTCTATTATTGAAGGATGTAGGTAATTAATTAACATCAAATTAAAAATTCTTAATGTTCTTCTTCAGATGAACACGAAGACTAGTTGCAGTTATTGAAAATCCACACATTTATACTGCAGTTACTACAATCTTTAATTTCTACCCCTGGAACTGATTCAAAGCTCTGTAGTGTAATTGTGGAAGATACTTGGTTTTGTCTGTGAATATTGAATGTGGTAGATGATGTAGATGGGCTGTTGATCAGTGCCAAGGCTTCGGTGCCTGCATTATTTTAAATAGTTTAATTTTATTGCGTAGGGAATCTTGAATGGATGATTCACAAACGGGTGATGATTTCCATCCCCCAACTTGTCTAATTCCAACCAACCCCTCTCCACAACTTGCCAACAAGGTTGCTGAACTTCTACGAAAACTATGACCAGTGTATGTCCATGAATTTTTAAGTTTCAAGTATTGAACAATTTTCATTGGGATTTTCCCATTGGAGTGTTTAACCTTTTTCCATTAAGGTAAATTAGGAAAAAGCGTAAGTGGTTTGTTTTTCTTATATTGTTATATTTTTTTAGTTTATCGATCCATAAAGGGTTTGTGATGGCAAATAACCTGCGAATTCCTGTATTACAGCTATCTAAAAGCAACATTTAAAATGTTAATAAAACATGTACCGTGTGTGCCAAATTCGAGGCGTATCATTGAGATCTCGAAAA
The DNA here is from genome assembly GCA_036346205.1 of Vesta saturnalis. Taxonomy (NCBI): domain Eukaryota; kingdom Metazoa; phylum Arthropoda; class Insecta; order Coleoptera; family Lampyridae; genus Vesta; species Vesta saturnalis. The sequence continues at coordinate 2,896,888 of JARFJB010001603.1, read as the reverse complement.
CGGTAAGAGATAGAGAAACGGTTAAATTGTGGCAAAGTTGCGCATTTAAGGGAACAATAATTAAACGCGATCAGATTTCAAATATTTTCTTTTTTATGGAGATAATTGAAAACAAGTGATTTCTCGGATTTTTGTTTTTATTTTTTTGTAGAGCTATTTAAAAAGAAATCTAAAAACAGTTTACACTTCTTCATTGTTATTTTTATTGTCTTTAATATCATATCATCTACGTATCCATCTGATGTTTCGGATTCCCACGTTCATCATCAACTTCATTTTTTGAAATACGGACCTACATTTTTTTTTAACTTTACAAATCACTTATTTCATTGTGGTTACCATAACATATACAAGTTAGGTTGGAGTATTTGGTTCGTACCCCAAACAGTCATCATCAAGCTCCTAATCTAATTTTAATTGTTTTCAATACGGCCCTGTAATTTTTTTAAGATTTCTTGAAGATTTTTATTTTGATGGTCATCGTATAGAAAACGCAATAAGAACATTGCAAATATTAAAAAAATGAAATTCTCACTTATAATTGCACAGGAGGTTTGTATTTTACCGAGTAAAGTTGTGTTGTTTAATGAAAATATGTTTCCCAGCAATTCGACGAGAAAAACTGTCAACTATTAAAAATGCTCCAAATGTCCACAAGGCAACACTACACGGAGCTTAGGGTGTCAAGGATGGTCATTTGGAGAACACTTAGATGTAGAAAATATAAACCATATAAATTACATGTGAGATAAGGAGTTAACCTGAGAAGGTTATATTTTTGTAATTGGATTAATGATCAACTGACCATTGACGACAATTTTGTACACAATGTTCTTAATAGACACAATGAATACTACTGGTCAGTAGACAATCCAAGGCAAAACCGACAAGTTCGAATTCAGGGTAGGAAATCGTTTAATGTCTGGGTAGGAATATGGCAGCATAAAATTATTGGTCCTTTCATCTACGATGGTCGTCTTACCCATCAAAAATACTTGGTACAAAATGATGTTCTGGATGCTTTGGAAGATGAACCATTTAATTTAATTGCTCAGATTTGGTGGCACCAAGATGGGGCTCCTTCTCATAACGCCAGAAGGGTTACAAGATATTTACACCGAATTTTTAGACATCGTGGATTGCGAATAAAGGTTTTGTAAAATGGACCCCCAGAAGTCCAGATTTGAATCCTCTGGATTACTTTCTTTGGGGGTATTTAAAAAATCGTCTATATAAGGATACACCCCAAGATATAGGCCTTTTAAGAAATAATTTAATTTGAGAAATACGAGCCATTCTACGTAGGCATCTTGAAAGAGCTGTCAATAAGTTAAAAAATCGGCTGCATTCGGATACATTTTTGAGCAGTTGCTGTAATGGTTTTTACGTGTTCTTTATGCCTTTAGTGTTTAGTAGTTTTTATTGTTGCTGTAATGGTTTTTACGTGTTCTTTATGTTCTTTAGTGTTTAGTACCTTTCATTGTTTTTTATTCCATATACCTATGTTCTTATTGCGTTTTCTATACAAAACGAATATTCAACTTCCTTCTAGTAGATCTTATAATGACCATCACAATAAAAATCTTCATAATTTAAAAAAAAATAACAGGGCCGTATTGAAAACAATTAAAATTATATTAGGAGCTTGATGATTACTGTTTGCGTACGAAACAAATACTCAAACGTAACTTAGCATATGTTATGGTAGCCATACTGAAATAAGTGATTTGTAAAGTTAAAAAAATCCAGGTCCGTATTTAAAAAAATTAAGTTGATGATGAATGTGGGAATCCGAAACGTCAGATGGATATGTAGATGACATGATATTAAAGACAATGAAATATGACAATGAAGAAGTGTAAACTGTTTTTTGATATCTTTTTAAATGGCGCTACAAAAAAAAAAAATAAAATAAAAACAAAAATCCGAGAAATCGCTTGTTTTCAATTATCTCAAAAAGAAAAGAAAATATTTGAAATCTAATCGCGTTTAATTATTGTTCTTCTAAATGCGCAACTTTGCCACAATTTAACAGTTTTCAAGATCCCAATTATACGCCTCGAATTTGGGACACCCGGTACAAGTGACGAGTAATTTATTACCTTCATCATCACGTGCTTCTTCTATAAATCTTGAAATTTGTATATCGTCCAACACGCCAGATATTTAAGGTTTGTTGTGTTCTGTCGATCTTTTTATTAATGCAATTAATTTATACAGTTTTGAAATGTCGACATTTTCGTAGACCATTAAACACAATTTTATCATTGTATAAATAGATCACATTGATTTTTGACTTTGTTCTTGGAAAAAGGCCAACAACAAATTTTTCGTAAATTTTGTCACTTTCTTCTTCTTACACCAATTAAGAAACCTCTTATAGGTGGTCACACACCTCCCTGAGGAAGCAAATTCAATGCTACCTTAATGGCTGCTTCTTTTAACATCAGGTGGCGTCAGAATTTCTTCGGAATCACCCATTCTTCACAAATTTGACAAAAATAATTTTAAAGAAAATGGCGACTCAACGTTTGAATTTTTGTTGACATGTAGCCATAACAACAATGCAACATTACAATGCCGGCTATGCTACCAACCCATTTAGAATAAAAAAACCAAACAATGTTAAATTATTTGTTTTTAATTTTAATAATTTGTTCGTTACACAAAACTTTGTACCTAACTTGTTCGGAATAAATTTCCCCGAATTCGCACTAAATGCAGCACGACCGCAGGGGTGCTCATGCGGGAAAATTATCTTTCCGAACTAGTTAGGTAAATAACTATTATGCACGTGATCAAGGTGTGAGGCGTAGTCGAACAGAGGAAGTCATGCAAGCAAGAGAACAGCATTTATGGAAGTGTAATTTTCACTATACCTCTCTGAAAACAAAAAGCAAGATAAAAAAATCGGCAAAAAAACTACTGAGTGTTAGAAACATTTATTTTTAAACGAACAAGAACCTATAAATTAAAATTTTTACTGAATGAAATATTTATTTTCCAATTTGTGTTGTAAATATGCAATTATTTAACATTTTGTAGAATTGTAGTTGACGAAGTGGAAGGTACATTAGTATTTATTTCTTGGTCTTCCCAACTACAATATCTTCTAGTGTTTCCTATTCTTGAACAGTTTACGAGAAACTTCAATTTTTCAGCTTACTGATACTTTGATGTAGCTACTGTCGACGAGCACCAACCTCCATGTCTTTTTAGTAAGCAAATCCCCCTCTGCCTTTGAGTAACATAGCTGCTGAAGGCGTCTCCAATACATTTTTCGGGATGTTTGGTTCAAATATTCAGCGCCCTGTTTTGTTGTAACACTATGGTATGCCAACCTACCAGTATTCACATTTGTAGGCCTTACATTAATATATTTACGATAATAACTACATGGATTAACTTTTTAATTGTAAAACTTCTTGATTTGTGAGTATTGCCATCTCGAAGGAACACCACCAAAAAACGTCTTTCAAAGTTATACTTTGGAATTTTTCGATGTGTAATCAACACTTTATCGTTTGAGAAATGTAATAGATTTGGGCAAGTTATTAACATTATCATTTTCTTTTACTGCTAGACAACTTTTTAACATTGAAAATCGACTCCATAAAGTTGGAGCTTTCATGAATTTGGCTTTTTAGGACAAATAAACGAGAAGAGTATCATCACTTACTGTGTTAACTTAATTTTGTTGAAGCCACTTACAGAATAGACGGTACTCAATTTCATATCTCTCAGAAGAGTTCCAGAGCAGTAATTCTGCACTTATTTTCACAGCTTCAAGTGACATTTTGTCTTCTGAAGAAATCATTTTAAAAATAATAAATTCGAAAAATTGTCCCAATACAAGCGATGTTTAATGTTGTTAAGGAAAATAGAGCATTTCTGTGCGTTTATTAAGGAACTTTCAATAGTATATTTTCTTGGAAGGCGTCTAATGTTATTAACACACGGGAAAGATTTTCCTGTACGGGCGCACAGGAAAACCCTTTTTCTGTGCGCTAAATAGACATGTAAACACAGTGTTTTCAGAAAGGTATAGTGAAATAGTTATTTGTACAACTAGAGAAGAAAGTGGTGTTTTTCAACTCCAGTTCAAAGTTTGACACACGAGCGTATCGAATGTGTCAATTGAACGAGAGTTGAAAAAACACATTCTTTCCTTTTAGACATATTTTTTTCTAAAACTATAATCAAAATTGAAAAATCGCAATGCAGTAATGAAGATCGCTACGGAACTTGTCACGTACGTAGTAGGGTAAAGTCGGGTAATTGTGGCCCCATGGGTAATACCGGACACTCTCTGTTGTCCTTATTATTTCTCTATGCGCAAGACATGCTACGTCACACCCACGCGGCCGGTTTAGGCAGTCACCCACGGAACTTTCGTGAAGAATGTAGCGGTTTGTCGTCGAAAATTTCATTTTGTAACCAACTGATCTATAAATTGAACGTTTTTGAAGGTAAGTACCGAATTTCATAATAGTTTTTTCATGTTTTAAATAGTTAGGCATAGAGTATTCATGCATTTTCTATGAGAAAATGATATAAAAAAGCCAACTACAATGAGGTAAAGTAGTGTATTAGATTCTTATTTTTGATCATGCATTTCGGCTAATTGCGGCCACCTGCTTCCGGTTAGTGGTGGACAGCAGGATAATTGCGGACGTCAATTTTTTATTTTATATTATCTAATTACACACGCAATACCTACTAAGATAAAAAGTTGCACAATTTTGTCATTAATTTAAAATTCATTTTGTGTACTTTTCTTTCGGATGGGAAAATACAAACGAATTTCTGGCAAGATATCCTATACCGCGGAAAATCTGGAAAAAGCTTTAAAAGAAATTCGTGAAGGTCCTTCAATGAGAAGTGTGACTAAAAGGTTTTCCATTCACAGAAGTACATTATTTGATAGATTACATGGCCGTCGTCCGCTTCCTCCTTCTTTGGGACGTAAAGAAGTTTTTTCAGAAAGGAAGAAAAAATTAGCGGATCACATTAAAAATTGGCAAAATTATACTATGGGATAACTTGCGTGAAGTTAAAAAATGTGCCTATGGTTATGCCAAAAGATGAATATTTCAACTCCATTTTCAGAGAATAAGAAGGAATCTGGCAAAGATTGGGCTCAGGATTTATGAAGAGAAATAAATTGAGCCTTAGGAAGCCAGAAGGTAGAAGCTTGCAGAGAGTAACTGCTTTTAATTGTGAAGAAATGGCTCTACTTTGGTCTAACCTCACTACCATAATGGAAAAATACCAGTTCCTTCCAGAAAGAATATACAACATGGATGAAACGGGTATTACCACGGTACACCTCCTTGGAAAGATTTTAGCTGAAAAAGGGCAAAGAAGAGTGGGATTTGTCACTAGTGGTGAGAAGGGCTCTACAACCACAGTTGTCTGTTCATTTAGTGCCGTTGGAACTTATTTACCACCCATGTTTATTTATAAACGAAAAAGGATGACTAATGAACTGAAACGAAACGGTCCTCCGTCAGCTTTGTACCGGTGTTCAGAAAATGGATGGATTAACGAGGAGTTGTTTATACAGTGGCTCCAACATTTTAAAAATTTCACCAAGTGCAATATAGAAGATTTGGTTTTGCTAGTTATGGACAATCATGCAACTCACTGCACATTAGAGGCATACAATTTTTGTACGCAGAATGGTATTGTTGTACTTACTCTTCCTCCACATGGAACCGATAAGATTCAACCACTGGATGTTGCTTTTTTCACCCCTTAAAAGTAGCATATTACGCAGAATGTGACAAATACTTAAAACAATCATCCAGGTGAATGCATAACAGCATATCAACTTGCAGAACTATTTAATGCGTTTATGAGAGTGGCTAATCCAGAAAAGGCTATTAAAGGGTATAAGACAACTGGACTTTATCCTCAAAATGAACATGCATTTACAGACGAGGACTTTTACCGTCGACTGTCTAGCAGTCAATAATGCAAATGAGACTGTAGACGAAAATGTTAACCAGATCGAGAAGGAAAACGAAACAACTCCAAAAATGGTATCCAGAACTAATTAGAAAACTCCTGAAAATATAGTATATGAAAAGGAACTACAAAATGAAGAACACAGCCATGATGGAAAAGATGAGGGCAGAGAGGAAGCAATATCAATGATTTCTTTTGATGCGTTCCTACCGTGCCTGGACCCTCGAACGTGAATACAAAAAAAAGAATTCAAGAAAACAGCATTCAGTAATTTTTACATCCACGCCCCAGAAAGATGTATTAGAAGATAAACAAAAGCGAAGGAATGAGAGAAAATATGAGAAAAAACGAAAGATTAAGAATGTGAAAAAAAATTTAACGAGTCCCAGAGCAAAGTCTAGCAGAAAAACAAATACAATAAATTATGCGGAAGAAAATTATGAACAGGAAATCTTGTCTACTGATGATGATATTCAGGATGAAGTTAATGAAGACATTTGTTTGGGATGTGGGGAGTTTGGGAAAAACAATGAACTGTGGCTAAAGTGTAACTTATGCGATCGTTGGGCTCATAAACTTTGCACAGACTCCACGAGGAAGCAGTTCATATGTGATTTCTGTATGTGAACTATGAAAGAGGCAAACTGCGACCACCTGCCGCAAAGGAAAAGGAAAGGTCACGTTTGATTCCCTCACCAAGTGGGAGGGCGGGCTGCTCGAGCTTTGAGCTCCTTCAGCCACAATCATGGATTCAGCATACATACATACATTACGTATATATGTATGGTGGGATTCAGGATTGTGGACAGGATAGGATCGGAAGGAACAGAGTTAGGGTTCTGAGAGGAAATACTACCCCAGCATTCGCCTAAGCAGCCGCACATGGTGTGCATATACGCAGTGACCATGCTACATGTGTATGAGGAAAACCCCTGAAAAACCTCATAAGGTAGACGGTAACGGAATCGAACCCATTACCTCCCGAATGCTAGGCAGATCGTATCACCACTACGCTACCAGCTCGGTCCACCTGCAATTACCGCCAAGAGCGGATAATACAAGACACACATACATGTTATTGTTCTGAATCTCATTTTTTAATGTTCATTTTCTTTGTTAATTTCTCATTAAAATTTAGTTGATTGAATCTTTGTCTTTTATTTAAACCCATCTTGAACATATTTGCTTTAATAATTAATGATTGAGGGTCGTTCAACCTTAGGCGTCCGCAATTACCCACCTTTACCCTAAGTAATCGAGATTTGGCAACTATATCATTTTTTAGGTTAGTTCCTGCATAATTAATGGTTTGGTGGTTATTTGGTACAAAACTGTTGGATTAATATTTAGGAAGTAGAAATTAACTAAAAAGAACTAATTTGTCGCTTTTGTATGTTAGGTGTGTAGACATACAGAATCGGGCAATGGTAGGAAGAAAAAAATTGGTACGGGTATGTTCCAATTTTAAATGTCATTAGTAACGCGGCATCATTGGTTTTTACTTTCCTCACTAGAGAGGAAAATCCCATTTTCCTCGGCCTTTTTAGTTTTAGAAAAAAAAAATTTGCAGACATAGCTACTGTACTATTCCAAATGCTAGTGTTATTACTACTTAATAAACTTACAAGTGTTTATTACTAAATTAGTGACTTCATGAGGTATTGTTACAGTTTTAGTTTCACCGTATTAAACATAAATATTACAGAATCTTGTGAACTGTAACACTCGGATCATTTCTATGTAAATTTAAAAAGTACGTAATACATTCTTCATTTATGAATGAAAAGTGTGAAATTCATTTCCACCTCACGTTTAATAAACTACTGGAATGTACAACCGGACTTAACAATGGTAAATTCCCTTTTTTTATACCTAGCTTTTGAATATGTTGTTTAAATATTTGCAAACAGTCTGCAATGAGTAATTAACAATTAGAATTCAACGAAACCACATTAGAATAATTCACACTATAAAATCAGATGATTTCAAAATTTAATTAAGGAAAATCTATTTGGTTACGCGTGATTATTTACAACTATAAAAGAAATTATTTACTCAAATATTTAACTGTGACGACGTGAAGTTATTATTAATCGTGCATAAGTAAATTCGCTTAAATTTATCATTAACCATCTAATTTAATATAAGGACATAAAATGTTTTATTGGAAAAATGGTATCGGATATTGTCCTTGCCCCCCTCACTTTTTACATATGCGTATGTGTATATAATCTGAGAGTAAAATCTAAAAGAATTATTTTGTAAAAAAGTTTTCTGGATTACGTAGTTACAATGTTGTCTACTAAAGTAAGATCTCTATACAAATTTTGTTGCTAGTGTGTGATTAATCAATTTTTAGGTGTTATTTATTTTAAGTTTAATAATTACCTACACAGTAGCTGAACCCCTTCTTGGATTTGTAGTTGGCAAAAAACTTGGTTTTTTGGGTGGATTAGCAGTTGGTAAACTAAGTCATGGATACGGTTATGGACACGGCGGATACGGTGGTTATGGTGGATACGGTGGTTATGGTGGGTATGGTGGTTATAGAAGTTATTACGGAGGAAGGTATGGTAGAGGATATGGGGGCTGGGGGAGTTATGGTGGCGGATATCGAAGTTACGGTTGGTGATAAAATTTAGTGTTTAAAATATTTATTATGTACATTTTTTTATTATTCACAATATATAAATGTAAAAATAATTTCTTTTTTTGATATCATCGGTATGAATTATGTATGTAACGAAACATACCTGTTTAGCTAATGGAATTTTACATGCAAATGTGTATTCGTTTTCACTTTTAACTGAAATAATATACTTAAAGGAAGCCTTCAAAGTGTGAAATGTCAAGAATATGTAACATCAAGTTCAAGCATTATAAATAAAATGTTAAGGTGAAATTAAGATTAACTGGATATTAATAATAATGGAAAAGGTAATCTGGTTATAGTTTGTTTTTTACCTTGAATAAGAACTTCTTTGGGTGTAAATGTGAGTGGTTCGTGTATACTAAATATAACTAGGAATTCAGGAAATTAAACTATTTTTAACATCATTCAATTTCTATTTTATCTAGAAATTAATAGCATCTTAAATAGCCGATTGGTTATTAGTGCAAACAATAATATAATCTAGAAAATTTATTTACTGTTTGCAGTTCCCGCGTAAGGAGGATACGACATATGCAGCCCCACATAGAGCATTTTGAAAATTAACTGATTACTTTAGCTAGGTTTTATTTTAGGACGATAACATAGTGTAATAATTTAAATTAGTTGAGTTGATCGGCCTATTTCCACAGTTTTTGCTTTTGTTGCACAACGTTTCGGACGCTGACTCCGCTTCCATCATCAGGCTTATTCCTGAGAAGGACTGATTTCGCACATGAGTCCTACTCATTTACTATGATTTTTCTCTACTGGTAAGCTTCGACATCGTGAGCCTATTCACAAATGTGCCCACCGATAAGGCACTATCATAAGGGGCAGGTTGAAAAACGATGAAACGTTAGACGAACGCACGCTACTCTCGGTAAAAACTATAATGGAACTTCTGACAGTATGCAATAGAACAACATACGTACAAGTAGAAGACAAATTCTACCAACAAGAGTTTGGGACGGTGGCGATGAGTTCCCGCCATCACCCATAGTGAGCAAAGAAACTCAAAAAGCCAGGTACATCGTACATATGGCGAAAAATTCGATAAGCTAAGCTAGTGTAGAAATGAAACCCACATGGATCCCAATATTGCGTGCAATACTCCTGCCAATATGCGCAGTAAGCTACTGCGCAATCACAAGTCGCACTTGAGTCGAATTCATTTATTATGATTTTTTCTAAGCACTCGACTACTCCCAGATTCGAAATTGGTACCTTTCACGTACAAGTCTGACACCTTTATCGCTGAGCCACTGAGTAATCCATTATATATATATATATATATATATATATATATATACATACTGAGATGATATTTACAATGATAACTATCATGGTAATATAGAAATACGCTCAGTATAAAAGATACATTAAACATTGTCATTGCGTAGTCATAATGCAAAACTAGGCTTTTTGTAAAATACCTAGGGGTTTTATGAAAATCCGGCAAAACGCGAACCAACGGTGCAATTTTCGTTATGACTGCACCAATTCAGGAAAATTGATAATATGCCGGCAAAACTTGAGCGAAGAATGTATCTCTCGTTCTGACTGATTATTTTCAGGCATTTTATAATTTGCCAAAAGCGATGTAGTCAAAACCAAAATGAAAAGATAATAAAATTACTAGTTAAGTATTCTGTAAAATAACATATGAAATAACAACAAAGAATAAATCCCTTTATTAATCATATTAAATAATTGCTGTTTACCTACAAGTAAACAATATGAACAAATAATAATATAATACATATTTTTTACGGTACATTACAGAAAAAAAGTAGGTTCGCTCTCAAGATTATGAGCGCAATGGGAAATTGAACGATAACCGCGAGGAAGTGACAATCAACAATGACAAAGGAGATTTAGAAGTTATGAAATTACAATTTAACGAACAGTTGCAAAAGTTTTATAGTTAAAGAGTGGAGAAAGATGTAATTAAAAAGCCTTGGTTTGCTGATAGATATAGAAGCCATTGGAGACATGAATTAGCTGTTTCAACAGTTAAGGAAAAGCAGTAAGCAGTACCATTCAATGAGTGAATGCAACGTTTTCAACATCGGTATTGATGAACCAAACTCTCTTGACCAACCCAATGTTTACGTAATACCTACCCATAGAAAGGTACTTTGGCGTGTTGTTAGAATTTCAACGAACTACAGGGCATGGTGGGAGGGATAAAATGCTATTTGCCTTTAACCGTAATTATAACATTCCTAGAATAGCGATAGAACTTCTCAACTACCAGGACCATGCAACACAATTTTTTCATACTAGCCCTTTACATACCAAACGTGTAACAGGAGTGGCTATGGAGTTGGTGAAAATGTTTTTGGAGTTTGGAGCATCGCACATACTGCAAAGTGATGCGAGAATTTACTGCTTCGGTAACAGAATAAATTGTCAGCTACTGTCCTGATTGCAAAATTGTTCACGGCAGATCACGTCACCCTGAAAGCCAGGGTAGCGTGTAAAGAAGTAACCAAGAAGTTGTGAACATGCTTCGATCTTGGATGTCCGATAACTCCTCGACAAATTGGTCCCATAGCGGCTATTTTGTACAGTGGCAGAAGAATCCCTCGACACATCGCATTATTGTAAGGACTCCGTACCGTGTATTATTTGGAGCTGACCCGAAAGTTGGATTCAAATCAACAAACCTTCCAAACTCTGTAATTAAAGAGCTTCGAACAGAAGCGGAACTTCAAGATATAATGTGTTCTTCACAGACAAGTAACAGTGAACAGGATATATGAGCGATGAAGAAGAAAATGTTAATGATACCTTCAGTGATAGTATTCCTGTGCGTGTAGCGACAACATCACAGATACACCTAAATTCACTTGTGAGATATGTAATGCTACAGTTCAATTAGATTGTAGTTAATGATCGCCTTCAAAACCGGAAATAAGAATTATATCTCTTTGTACAACCGAGAACAAAATTGAATATGAAAGACAGAAGTCTTATTATGGCCAAAAAAGAGCAGCAGAAAAAATCACAGAAACACCAAATAAAAAATTTAAACCAATTGAAATCGGATCATATGTTTATTTAGCAGTTCCGAAGGTAGATCGAGGACCTCTAGATTCAAAGAATCTAACTGGAAAAGTGTTGGACCTGAAAATGGTCTCTACAAATTAGATACATTTAAAAGAATTCTCAAAACTTGGTATTCCAGACATGCCATTAAAGAAGCCTTAGTTGGTTTTGATGATGAAGTTCCTGATAAACTAATAACTGTAAGAGAAGCAGTTGCATATGATTTTCGATTCGGAGGTCAGGGTTTCAAAATGTTAGTGTAAGACCAGTAGCAAACATAGAAATACAAAAAACGTGTTTGCATAAAAAATAAATATTTATGTTCTTCGAAATGGCACGGAAGTTCAACATGTAGTAATAAGTAAACTTAGTACCTAGAATAGAATAAAATAGAAACTGCTATCAAGGTTAAATAAAATGGGCAGAAGAGTAAAGGAGAAGTCAATGTTGGATAAGTGTGGAAGCGGTACAACACGACTTTGACACGACACATAATCTTGAGAGCAAGCCTACTTTTTTAACCATAATAAAATGTGTATTACATTATTATTTTCCAAAGGATTTGTTTTATTTTTACTTATAGGAAACAGCATTTATTTAATATGCTTATTATTGTTGTCATTTGATATGTTACTTACAGAATACTACATCGCTTTCGGCAGATTATAAAATGCCTGAAAATAATAAGTTAGCACGAGAGATACATTCTTCTGCTCACGCTTGCCGGCATATTGTCAATTTGCCTGAATTGGTGTAGTCATAATGAAAATTGCATCGTTGGTTCGCGTTTTGCCGGCTTTTCATAAAACTTCTAGACATTTTACAATATATATATATATATATATATATATATATATATATATATATATATATATATATATATATATATTGTGATATATTTAATTGCTGTCCCCCGTTGCGGCATCATTAATTTATTAGAACGATTAATGTTTAATATCTTTCATCCACGTTTGGGTTCAGTAAATAAGTGATATAATCTATACTTTGATTATGTTCACTATTTAATAAAATTGCCGCGACTAGCATACCAGGGGATAGAGTTCAAGATTAGTTCAGTATTAAAAGTATTAAACATTTACGTTAGGTTCTTTTGCAAAATAAAATCAATTATAATTTTAAAATAAAGTTGGAATTGTATAAAAATTATTTTATTCAAACACCTTGTATCATATGCAATTACCCAACATGTTGCACGCATGCGGTTATTACCGAGTTGAATTTGTGCGCACATTGCATCATGGCTAAACAATGAAGAACATATAATTTCAGTAAGTATACTTTGCTTTTTAATATAATATTGGATCAATATAAAATCAATGAATGGTTGTACTATTTGCAGACTGGTATATAGTTTACTTGAATCCTTTATACATAGGTGATAAGTAATAATCATCAACATAACCTCGAATATTAATATAAGATTCATGAACTATTGTGCTGCTGAATTATATTCTTTGATACCATCTCGAGCTATCTTTGCGAGAAACACTCGGTTCGCTCATTCACATCATCAGTATGCAGTACAAATCTCCACTTGTCGTACCAAACGAGCGCAATCTACATTTTCTACACGGCTTCTAAACTCTGGAACGATCTCCTAGTTTCTGTTTTCCTCTCACTTATGATATGAGAAAATTTAAGGTAGCTGTACATAGGCATCTATTGGTAATTCATTATCACTCTATCCATCCTCCTAAGTGTTCCTGAGTGCTTTAGCACGATAGGCCAAATTAGCCTGTTCAGGTCCACAATCATAAAAAAAGAACTTACATAAATATTTATCTTCTTTCAGCCGTTCCAATTTTCTTTATTGAAGTTCCAGTATCCAAATCAGATGTAATTTCAATCCCACGGTGGTTGATATACAGCTTATTCAGGAATATTTACTAAACTTTTCGTAAACACTTTTAATTTTAATATATTATGTAATTAAATATAACTATTTGATTTAAAGTTATTGTATAAGTAAATATAATAATTTATCTGCATACAAATTTTATTTAATCGAAATTTTTTAATTTTATTTTTATTGAAATAATAACACCATGTTAACTTTGTTAAAATAATTTTATGTAAAAATAATTGAAAACAAGATTTAACTTCGATTGCTAATGATAACACATCACTCGTACAAATAATTCATGTTAACGTTACTTATTATGTATTTCAAAAATTTCAATTGTTTTGGTATCTGAATTATTTTAGGTTATACGAAGCATACGATCGATCTTAAATCTGAACCCAGGTACACATCGAGTGACATGCTTTCAGTTTGAAGGATTGCCTAACAACGAATTTCATTGGAACAATTCTTTTATACAAACATAACAGACTTTAATTCTGATTGGATAATCATATTTCTGAAATTTACAAATTATTACTTTTGCACATAACGTTTTTATATGAGGACATATCTTAAAACTTGATCATTTTTAAATCTACACAAAATTTCCTTTCAACCGATACCTCATATGCCCTATTTACTTTTAAAATGCTTAAATTCATTTAAATTTCAATAAGTATGCAGTTTTACATAAACAAATTTTCTTATATCTAACTTATCTTACTTTCTATAGGAAAACTATAAACAGAAATGGATAATATAACCCAAAAACATAAGGATTCATCGGCCTCTAACACAATTATAGTTTATTTTGAAATTTTCCATCTCAACCTCTTCTTGCTTGACATAACCTGGTTTCTCATTTACAATGTTATTTTAAGTTTCAACCCTTTCTCTTCGCACTAACATATAAGTTATTTCATAATTGTTTAATTTCACATTTTACACTTGTAAGTTCTATGAATCTTTTCTAATTTCGTCTTTTACTTTACAATTTAACATATACTTTGCTTCACGTACATTATCTGATCAAAATTATCTTCTTTTACTTTCAGAACAGAAGCAGATTATGCTACCAGAATAGGATTTCCTTATTCAAATGGATAACATGAATTTTATTGAAGCAAATATATATCCTAACACTTCCGAAGATGATCGGAAACTACTATCGTGAATAATTCTGTTGTACAGCCATGATTAAAATGTAATGCATGTGAAACTTGAATTAAATAGCTAACAACATCACGTATAATTACATATGTACTTAGTTTTATGTTAAGTTGAATTTATGCAACTTGCGGTTTACATAAATGTTTCATCAATTCCTTCGCAATGACAATGTTTAATGTATCTTTTATACTGAGCTTATTTCTATATTACCATGATATTTATAATTGTAAATATCATCTCAACGTGACTAATATGAGACCACAGTTACAAAATACTTATAATAAAGAAATAATTTAAATTTTAATGCAGTACGTTATTTTCGTTTACGCTTGAGTGCTGGCCGTACTGTCCTACATTCTTTAATAGTGATGGGACTACCCGAGTGAAACAGTACTCGAGTACTCTATTATTCAAACGAGTACTCGATTACCTATTCAAACAGTGAATGGACTACTCACTTGAATTACTGAATTTTTCCTGTAATTTAAAGTGTTTATTTTTTAGGAGGGGTCCGTGGAAACGTTGTCCTACACATACTCAATTATGTTGTTAGACTGGCTCTGATTGTAAGCTTTGCAAAATGTTTTAGTTTTGATAAAACGTTCGTACATCTTCTTAAAATAAAACATTCCTCGACAATTACGGGGAAAAAATTTATGTATTAATTTTTATCCAAAAATGCCAATCCTGACCAAATTGGTCCAATTAAAAAAAAACAAAGGTCGCTTCCTAAATATCTCAAGGTTGATATTAATTTAGGAATTAATGTTTTGAAGGTTGGAAATAAAAAGTATTTTTAAGTTTTTCCGATTTAGCTTAAAATGAGTTCAAACCTTAGTTTCACAGTAGGACCCACTTAAATTGTTTGTTGTTTTCTTAACTTCTGGAAGACTATAAAAAACTGACAAATAGTTTGCCCTATTTTGTGCCACTAAAGTAAAATAAAATTATTATCCAGGATTATTATAAATGATGTTCATGATTTCAAGTGTACATAAATATTATTTATCGTACAAAAATAAAATGGTTACATTTCAATAAAAATTCAAAAAGTTTCATCCCAGGTGCCAACAATTAGAAATGTTCGATATGGGAACTCCTTGTGATACGATCTTGCAATAATTTGTTAACAGTGCCTTGGTCGATTGTTTCGATGACCTTGGTAATCCTTTGTTAGATCTCAGGTATGCTTTCTGTTAATGGTGGTGTATATGCTTTATGTTTGATGTATCCCCACAAGAAAAAATCACATGGGGTGATGTCCGGAGATCTTGGGGGCTAGTTCAAGAGTGCACCATCATCATTTGAACCAGCACGACCGATCCATCTGTCAGGCAGCCCTAACATCGAAGTGGAAATGTGTACGTGCACCGTCTAATTGCATAATGAAATTTTGGGATTCTTGTTCTAATTACGGTAGAGCCATTCCATCATCATGTCCAAGAAAATTATTCCTTTTATTGTTTGTCCAACAAAGAAAAAAGGTCCATACACTTTGTTGTAAGTGATAGCACAAAACACATTAACTTTCGGAGAATCGCGCAAGTGCTCCATGTAGGTGTGTGGGTTCTCCGAGCCCCATATTCTGACATTATGTCTGTACACTTTACCACACAAGTGGAATGTGACTTCATTACTAAAGACTAAACATTTTACAAGGTGTCCATTTTCATGTCTTCATGTTCTCACAAAAAGAAAGTCTTAGCACTTTGTCACTTGGTTTTAATGCTTGAACAAGCTGAAGTTTGTAAGGCTTGAAATTTTTACGTTTACGTCAAATTTTCCAAACTGTTGGCTGTGGCATACCAAGTTCTCCGCTGCATTTAACAGTAGATTTCTGTGGACTATGCGTAAAACTTACCCTTACCTGCTCTACAACTTCATTGCTCACTGACGGCCTTCCAGTTGATTTCTTTTTAGAAATGCACCCATTTCTCTTAAAATTCAAGTACCACTTGCGAATAGAGTGATTGCTAGGAGGATCTTTATTAAATTTGGTTCTAAAGTACCATTGCATACTAATTACTAACTGGTTGATGTGATAATCCAACCACAATACTTTCTTGTCTTCAAATTCAGCCATTACACAATTGACAACAATTGACTTTAACCAACTGCTGATGCATACCTAAACCAATGTAAACAAAACTTCTTTCTTTCCAGTGTTACCAACTGAAATGGTTTTAAAACAGATTAATCCAGTAGTACTTATAATTGAAATCGGGAACATCATTTGTAATAACTCTCTATATTAAATTCCAATTTCGTCTCTGAAAAAAAGTTAAAAGTTAATATTGAAGTTTATATAATACAGACACCTTTTTAATGGTCTAATAGTAAATGAACCGAATCTCGAAGCGAACAGATTTATTTTGTGTGGAACCGAATCGAACTTGCCTCCAACATTTTCGAAACGAACACAACCGAGTAGGAGGTTCGCTTCGAATCCATCCCTAATACCGACGATTATCTTTCATTTGTCAAATGTAAATCAAGGCTATATTAAGGCAGATTCGACGGGCTGAATTTGAAACGACTACAAGGGTTTCGTAGCAGTCTAATTGCTACGTAACTAACAAATATATTAGCAAAATCTTTTTGTATCTTAAGGAAGCATATAAAGGAATGTTTCTATAGAGCTAAATTTTTCCAGATCATTTTAATTATCTTTTGACACTCCAGAACACATTAATCAACACAAACTTACATCAAATCTAAACCAACTTTCAAAAATTTAAGTCTATAGAGACCTTTGTTTATACATTGATACCAAAATTTATTGTAAAATTGTAATTGTGACGTGGCGCCATCCTGAATTAATTACGGTTGACGTTGAAACTAAAATCGAACGTATTGTCTTTTTTGTGTGAGGGCCCCGGTTCACTTACTTGGTTTAGAATTCCATTGTGATATTCCTCGTAATTTATACTGCGCATTTGATTTAAATATTTTCTTATATGTATATACATGTTGTAGTAAAGTGTAATGTAAAATTTGTTGTACAAAAAAAACATACTGTGTCATAAATTGGATGGTCACCATTGGTATCTTGGAAACGGTAAGAGGTACAGAGTCGGTAAAATGCAAAAAGAATACGGATATTTGTTTAGACCTTTTTTTGTTTTTCCGTTAAAGTGTGTCGACTACAAGATTTAATGGAAAAATGAAAATCGCTATTTTATTCAAATTTAAACAAAAAATTGTAGACAATTTTACTTTGTACAAGACGTTTTACAAAAAATTGCTCGTTTTCCCCCTTCTTAAAGATATAAGGTGTAAGGTATTTATCTTTTTTAGTTTAGGAGAAAAATAGGAAAAACATAGTGAGAAAATCAGATTATCTTTGAAATTGGTTGCGAAGACAGAAGATTGTCTATCTATTAAATTACAAAAACGGTTATTTGATGAGCAGATGAGATAAAGGCCTCCATATTCTTCAATTTAACACACTTTGCATTTCTTAATGTTTCCTACACCTACGGTAAACATCTAATTTGGAACACACGGTATAACATATGTCGCGCTATATAATGCATAATTGATATGCAAAGGAATGTCGCAGTATAAAAGTGTCGAAAATTTTGGAGTGAAAAAGGATACTGTCCTACTACGCAAGGTACGAAGAAATAACGAAGTTGTATGTTTTACAATGTAAATTTATTGAGCAAAAGAAATTTAACAAAACATCAACGAATAAAAATAACGCATTATTTTGAAATAAAATACCAGCTGGTTTCGAAGAGGCCACTGTCGGCGTCAAATTTTTGGGTATTGGTCGCAGTTCCTCGGGTGACAGTCGATTCCACTGACGAACCAAAAGTTGCTTCAATAACTCTTGTGAGCCTTAGTACAGACTCTGGCCTCCAAAATCGACCACCACCGGAAGATGTAATAAAATCTGGAAAATGTGCCTAACACCACTCCTGAATTACTTAAGCCCTATGCGCCATGGCAGAGTTCTGTTGGAAAGTCCATTTCTCGTCACTGGAGTACTGCTGCGCTCATGGAGACGTCATAGTTGATTTTAGACCCTTCGTCTACGGTGAGCAACTTCTCGTACGTGAAAAGAATTTGTCGGCATCGCTGATTATCAGAAGTTGGCGACATTTTTCAAATCTTGCGCGCTTGTTATGGTCCATGCTTTATATTTCTGATGGGCATATTACGTGTTACTCTAGGGTCTACTATTTTTGGTAGAAGACACAATGTAACTTTGCATTTCGCATGACCAGAAAGAGCTATCTGTAAATATTGTTTCTGTTTTCACTTTGTGTGGTGTCCAAACACCAAAAGCGCAGTATATCCTTCTGGTTATATGTAGATGCCCTTGTAACTTAGTAATACCACTTATGTTTTTTATTAAGAACACCATTTTTGTCTCAAAAGGTAATTTTTTAATACCCTCTTCTGGAGTCATATCTCATGTGTTATTTCTACAAGACCCTTTTCTTCAATTAACCCATCTGGAGATGTTGCTAGAAATGGTTGTTCTTCATCAATAAAAAGACCACATGGTTCGATCTTTTTACTAATAATTTGGCCAAGACAATTCGAGCAACTGGTTCAAATTTGTTGCCATAATCACAAGCAACAGAATGTAACAGTTTAAAGTACAAAATGGTCTCAACTAAAGATTTACAGCCAGTAGTCGTTTTTTGACGGCAAAGCAGGCCGAACATTGAAGCAGTCAGACGCGACGCTTTCGTCTCTCCAAATACCATAAGACAGAGCTTTGCTGCTGTCTGGTGAGGCATTCAATGATTTAAATATCTTCAGGGGATTTACGTAAGCCTTCCATAAACTTTTCTTTTGCAGTTTCTGTCTTCCTCGGACATCTCTGGTTTTTCACATTTTGATCCATAGGTACTGGTATACACATCTTCATTTTTTAACAATAACTTTTTTCGTATACTGCGTTTTCTATTTTTATTTATTTCAATTCCTCAATTTTCCAATTTCTTAGTGTATTTCCTTGGACTTTTTCCCGGCGACTACAGAAGCTTTCGTATAGTGTAGATAGGTCTCCTTGTATTGCAGTTCACAACAGCAACTGCACGCATGCTTTGATAGGATCGTGGTTGACAATACTTAATCCTTTTTCCACCGATGAATATTGCATTAATAATATTTTTACTTCACACGTACCTGTTAACTTTAAGTCATTTAAGATATTGTTGGGATGTAATCCTTATCTCAAAAATAGGCTAAAGCTTTGCAGTCTCGATGCTCGTCAAAAACTAAGGGAGTCATCGATATCCCGTTTTAAATTGTTTATTTTTCCTTTTTGGTATGACCTTCATTACCCACCGTAACCTTAATTGATTTTGCTGCAAAAATTAATATTTAAAAATACTCCTTTACGCGAAATTGCAAAAAAGGAACGTAATTATTACTCATCTTTCTTACCTCAATTATTTTCCGTAAAGTAACAGACCCTGCTTTTGTGTCCTTAACAAGTTTTGTTATTTTCTTAGAGTAACTGCGCAGTACATAGTTTCAATTTCTCTCATACGGGTGTCCTTTTTAAAAAAATTTTATGTGTTACTGTCTCCACTCTGCTATAAATTAAGCCATACAACCGCTCTATAAAAATATTGGCCTCCATATTTGCAGAAGAGCCGGTCCAATTTTTGTAACAGTGGTATTATTTTGTTTTTTTAGCCACAAACCATACAAAATTTGTTTCGGACACCCATAAACAAAACCTCTTTCGTGCGATACCCCACAATAGCCGCAGCTCCGGATAGGGAGTTGTACCTATTCCAACAGGACAAATTACTGTAGATGGAGAAATCCGGAACCTACTGACATTATGCCCAGAACAGCGTTTTTGTTCATATTATCTTTAAACGGTTTTGCAGTCGGAATTGTAAAAGAACCATTACAGAACCTACATTTAACATTTAAATAAGACGTAAAATCGTTTCGTTTCTCATTGATAATTTCCATATTTTGAAACGTACATAGAAACTGTGGTGCATGAATAGTCAACAAGGGATGTAATGAAGTAGCGTATACCCACAATCCTTCCACCGTCCAGATTGAAAATAGAATCCTTAAATTTTTACAAATAGATAAGTAAATGTTATGTTTTATGGATAACTTGTCATACCTCTTTATCGTTTTTACTTTATGAAAACAGTTGTTCAAACATAATTAAACAAATACAATATAAAATATTAAATATAATAGCAATAAAACCTACAATACAACAGGTGACTTACAAAACAGGTAAAACTCTTAATAACTAATGAACAACATTTTCAACTTCTGGGATGTCAAAAGTACCATAATCTACTTCATTAGATTTATATGCTCACCTTCATTTAATCGTCATTATCAAATAATCTGGTGTCATCTATTAATTAGAGTTAACTCTGACATTCCTCATTGGGCACATTCATATTTTCACTATTATTGATCAATGATCTTTCTACTTCACTATTCGGTAAAATGATTTTTAAAATAAAAGATCAATTTTAGATAAGTGTTGTAATATGCATAATTCGGAAACTTTACAAGCAGGATAAAATACCTATTGCACCCCTGTATGATAAAGTGCTGGTGGAATTTTAGCCTAATATCCAACTATTTATTTTTATCATGCAAAGGTACTTAATATTGTGAAGTCTTGATGTTGGAAAACTTTTTCTCTTTAATCGCTCTGTATTTAACCTCAACCAACGTTTACTGCCCCGGCGATATTTTGGTTCTTTGTTATCTTTTCCCATCTTTTGAAGAAGACGCAATGTCCGGCAAGGTATAGTATGAAAATATATATATATATATATATATATATATATATATATATATATATATATATATATATAATAAGATAAGTAAACAAAGCGTTGTAAACAAAACTTTTAGGTAAAGTATAGTCTCTTCTTATTTTTACCCTGCAAGCTTCCAAACAAAGTCGCAGCTAATAGCAAAATGAAAGAATTATCGAATTACGCGGTCTTCGAGTCCTAACCTGTCGCATGCATGTGATGTAAGCAGGCATTGCTCCGTCTCAACTTAGCAAGAAATAGACTAAACATACGGTTTCGCCTTTCTCATACATCCCGCTTCCTACCTCTTCAGCTGTGATGGTTAGAGCTTGGCAGTGGATCAGCCTTAAAGTTAATTCCTGTTTCCGTTATTCATATGACTGTGGATATAAGATATTTGAATTAAATTTTAAGGCTTATTTATTTTCATATTGTACACTTTTGTAAGAAATACTTATTTAAATTAAATTATCTTTAAAAATTATCTATCTATACTTGATTAATTTGTAGTACGTACCCTGATGGTGAAACGGTAAGGTAACTCATGATTCGTAAAATTTTGTCTTTTATTCTATTAAACCGTTTTGCATACGATCTCCTTAGGCTACGTTAATCAATTTCTTGTCAGTATTCACTTCAAAATTAACCCGTAGTTTGAGTACTTAAAGTATAAAAGTTTAACCTGGTTGTGTGTGAATTTTGACGTGAATTAATTTTTCACGCTACTAGAATTTTTATAAGCGTGAGTACGTTAACGGCCGCAAAATTAGTTTTGAATAAACAGTTTCGTATTATAACAGACAAAGACTTTGCGTATGTTTGTTACCTAAAATGTTTACTTCACCACTTTAGCGGGGTGTACACACTTATTCAACAGATTATTGATATTATTTTCAAGTGTTCATAATTTCTTAAGCTATTTCGTACTTTGGAGAAGCGCGTGATCATAGGGGTGAATGCAAGTTAAGCTAATATTTTTCCCTGTCGCTCAAGTTAATTACACGTATACGGTCAGACGACACTAACATCTGTTAAAAACGCTTTTAGAAGCTATATTATAACGCATTCATTCACAGTCCGCTATCGGAGCAGTGAGCATCTACTGTCGACCTCTTACGCTTACATTTGAAACCAAACCACTTTCCGTTACTCTCCTCTACCAGCGTCACTTTCACGGTGCCGGGTAGAGAGCCGCTGTCAGAGCGACGACACATGTACATTCCTCGGAGTGACATGTTTCCGCTGTTAGAAGATCCAATCAAGTGGGTTCCTCTCTTCAACCAGGACAGCCCTAAGAAGCGCAAGAAAAAGCCGAAGAGAGAAGAAAGGAGGATTGAGGAAAAGAGTGCTGCCACACCGTCACCAGCAGCGACACCGACCGGCGAAGCACTAAAAAAGTCGTCATGGCCTAGCGGATTGAGGCTACAGAGGAAGAAGCCAAAGAACGACCACACCTACTCCGGTAGTCAAAGCGTTCGATGCCCTTGCTGACACCATGGACCTCTCCGACGTAGAAGTTTCCGTTACCAGGGAGAGGGTGCCTTTGTGAGATGGAGAACTAGATCAGCTTCTCCCTGCAACTGCCAAGGATCGTGACAGTGTAATGCAGTATGAGGATAGGCATGGTACACTGTACCATGCCTATCAGGCAGATTGAACGTACGTAAAGTACCTGTAGAAATCTCCGAGAGCGACGTTTGATCGGAGTTACGAGAGCACAACATTATTATCAGCGCTGGTTTCAGAATGAAGAAACAAGGACGATTGATTCCGCGTTTGCTGGTCCAGCTACCATCCGAAGAGGCCAAAGAGGACCTTCAGAAGATCCGGCAGGTGGATTACGTGGTTCACCGTGTTTACATCAAAAACTTGAGATGGAAATCCGGCATCGGACAGTGTCACCGGTGCCAGAGATTCTGTCACGCACAACGTTGCTGTAGAGCGAGGGCAGGTTGTAACAAGTGCGCAGGACATCACCACTCCATCAAATGGATTAAACCCCGTAACGACCAGCCAAAGAGCTCAAACTGCGGTGGTGATCATTCAGTCCGCTTTAGGGGTTGCCTGAAGTTTCCACGTCGCCCGCAGCCGAAAAAGACTGGTGCACCACATTAACAGCGTCAGAAGAGGACACAGTTGACAACGGCACCCTCTTAAGTCCGAACCGGCGTTAGTTACGACTAAACGACGGCGAGCGGTAACGAGATGGGTGAAGTGCAGAATGCAATGAGCGACTCAGAGGAGAAAAAGCCCACGTCACTCGGTTTACTCGGAGGCTTAGAATTGGCGATGGTCCTACCTATCATCCGAAAGGTGGTAGTGACACTGGCTATGGCACAAACTGCGACTGTCCTGTGGGGAAGTGATTCTCACACACGGTCAGGACGTCAGAAGGTGTTTGCCCTTTTCGGAAATACACTTCCGGAACGGCTATCAGTAGGGATCTCTGGAATAAGAGTAGCTTAACAGACTATTAATACTGATAATCTTCTCCATTTAAATACACGTAACACACACAAGCATCTATACAGATGTCCAGGATCCCGAGCCCTATTGGTGCTCCGAGGGACCAGTCCACCTGCTTCCGAGGAAACACCATTCCATCCACCCATAAGACCCGTCCAAGTTAAATTATTCTAGAAGTAACTTAAAGGCCATATTCTAATTAATGTGTTTTAAATCAACTAACTATTTTGGTTTGTACATATTTAAAATCACATGTTGTAAACTTATATTATAATTAAAATTGTACGATGCAACAAAAAAAAAGTAAAGTGGCTGAAGAGGCCAACTTGTTTAAGCAGTCACCTGAAAAATATGCTACACTTAACGAATTGTAAATAATGAATGAATAAACTGTTATTGATTGATTACATTACAACCCGCGAGCTCCCGTTGAGTTAGACAGGCCTAATATTAACAGCAACAAATTGCACAATTGAAATATGTCAACTATTTGACATAAACAATAACCACTGATTTACCTCGCTCGAGTTTGTTTATCGCCTCGCTTTTGTCTATCTAGATTAATTCTGCTAATTTAATGGATCTTTAATATTTGAACATTAAGGCACTTTTTCTCAATTTTTTTCAAATGTAAGATATTGAAAATTGTATACCGTTGAAAAGAGAATAGAATGTACTATCGAAATCAATAATCAGAAATATAGGTTGTCATTTCAAAAAAATATCGATGACGTCGTAACTTAAAAACAATTGAAGAAAAAAATAATTCAAGTATTCTCAAATGTAGATAATAATTTCATAACAAACTTTTGTATTGAACATAATTTCCTAAAATGAATATTAACGACAATAAATCGCAGTCTCCATACTTTTAACTAACCCTGTATATATAGAAATGATTTAACAAGTATATTTCCCAATTTAGTAACTTGTTTAAAAATTTTTTTGACACTTCCCGTTTCCGTTTCTAGTGGTGAAAGATCATTTTCTAGATTAAAATTGATCAAAAATTATCTGCGATCAAGTATCTCGCAGGAGCGCTTAGTTGGATTGGCAACCATAGCTATTGAGAGTGATATTTGCGAAAAAATTAATATGGACGATATAATACATGAATTTTCATCCCTTAAATGTAGAAGAGTTAAATTTTTGTAAAATAGTGTACCGCCTATTTTATAGTTTATATAGTAGTTTATAATGTAATTTTAAGTATAAAAATAGTCGAATAAAAATATCATTAATTTTATTATCCTTAATTACTTTTATTGGAAGTATTAATGTTATTATTATCTTTTTTATATTATAATTATTACAAATTATTTTATATTTATACTTATAATTTTATAATTATACCTACATATTGATATGATATGTGCAATAATAAAGTGTTAGTGTTTATAAATTTCCTATTTTACTGATTAATATAAATATTGCTAGCAATAAATAAAATGTGATTTTAATTGTATTATTTTTCCTTTGCCAATACATGGGTGTAAAACTGTTTTTATTTCAGTATTGTACAGGTATGTATCTCCCAAAAAATTATGATTTGTGGACCGAAGGGGGGGGCAGCGGTTTGCATCCGGGCGAGTGGGCACCTCGAGCCGGCCCTGCATGCTTACATGTATTTGTGTTTATGAATGTTTACAATATGTAAATAACAATCTTAATTACATTTGAACAATATGGGATTATACATGAACTTCACATGAGATGTGGTCTTGTTATAAGAACTGACTTGCAAACAAAAATCACATGGCCACATTAAAATTAACCATTCAGGAGTACCTAATAAAGCAACTTTCTATAACTACATATAACCAATAGCTTACCTAATTACAATAATTTTTAGATAACAGCTTGTTAAAACTGTTTTAAATGTATCAAATACTCTTACTACATATATTTTTTACCAGTATCTCCCTTGACTGGTGCAAATGCATGTATGATTTCGAGCACAGTTTAATTTAACCTTAAGGTATTAATGTTTAGTTTATTTCGACTTCTGTATTTTAGCAAAAATAAAGTGATTATAGTTTATCAGCGCCAAATAAGTATTACTATATATACCAAAACGTAGGTTTTAAATTTCATATAGGATTCACAGATAATGGTTAAATAAATGGATTACCTGTTACATGAGCTCGATACTGCTACAGAATTTGGCTTGACCTGTAAAAGAAACACTACAACTAACAACATGCAACATTTGATGAAGTAGAAATTGACACTTTGCCTATAATAGGAAGAACTTGTGTGTAAACAAAATAATTTCATTAGAATTTTACTATTGGTACATCATTTATTTTCAACACAATACTTCTCTCGCAAAAGATATATTCTAGCCAATTTGGTTTAATCACTGGAGTCCACCTCTAGCTCCTCGGAAGACAATTGTGTAACGTTGATTATCAACTGTTCAATATCATCTTGCAGATTATCTGCTATCCACGTATATTTTTCAATAGTTTGTACGTGATTTATATAATGTTGCCAGTTTTCATTTGTCTCTTCTTTGTACCGAGATTTTATTAACTGTTTTTTACCTTAAACGTATTTTTAATTTAGTATGTTGTTTGACTTGTGCCCATACCATTTCTATCAGGTTTAATTCACAATAGTATGGAGGTAAACAACAAATGACAACAGAAACAGAATCTGCAACTTCACGGCTAAAACAAATATGGTCATTAGTAGCACCAAATATAAACAAAGAAGAATACACAAGGAAATGTGGATGCCACCGGGCTCAACAACGGGAACACAGATAGATCACATGTTAATAAAGAAGAAACAAAGTAAGACAATAAAAGATGTCAGAAAGAAGAAGAAATGAATACATAAAGGAAATTAACAAAGAAGCAGAAAAGCACGAGAAAAAAATAGATATAGAGAACGAATGGAAGGAGCTCAAGTGCATAATTGAGAGGACTTGTAACAAAACCATTGCGTACAAAGAATCTACAACGAAGAAACAGTGGTATAACGACGAATGTCAAGAAAAGATAAATCAAAAAAAGAGAAAATCGATAGTAACCAAAAAAGAAGATTTAGAACATCATAAGGAAAGTAAAAGGGAAGCACAAAGGACATGTAGAGACATGAATGGATTGAGAAAAAGATGGAAGAAATAGAGGATGACTACAAAAATATCAATACAAAAAAATTCTATAAGGAAATTAAAAACCACAAGAAGAACAACACATTAAGAAACAAAGGACTAAGAAATGAACAGGGTAATATCGAATATGATGAAGCAAAAAAAAAGAAATATGGAGGGAGTACTTTCAAAAACTACTCTACGAAGCAACAGAAGAAAGTGATACGTATGAGCAAGAAAGAAAAAAAGAAGATACAGAGGAAGAAGAAGAAACAAAAGTAGAACCAAGTCTCGAGGAAACCATATAAGCGATAGCAAAATAAAAAACGGAAAGAGATCAGGATATGACCAAGTAAACGGAGAACAGCTGAAATACGGAGGAGAGAAGCTACAAGAAACTATACACAGCCTGATAAAGGAAATATGGAGAAAAGGAAGGATGCCGACAGAATGGGAAATGGGGGTATTCAGAACAATAGCAAAAAAGGAGACCTGCAACAGTGCAACAACCATAGAGGAATAACACTATTGAAGACAACCTACGAAGTAATTACGTCAATATTAGAGAGAAAACTAATGAGTTATGCGGAGAGAGAGTTAGGAGATTACCAAATGGGATTTCGGCCAGGAAGGTCCAATATCGATGCATTACATGTAATGTTACAAATACAGGAAAAGAGCTATGAGTATGATTTAGAAATACATATGATATTTATAGATTAAAGGCAGGCCTTTGATAAAATCAATAGGCAGGGAAAAACTATTTCGAGAATATGAGGATCCCGAGAAAATTGAGAAACTGTATGAGCAAATTAAAAGCTATGGTGAAAACAGAAGCAGAATATACGCAACCAATCAGAACCAATCAAGGAGTAAGACAAGGGGATGCGCTGTCGGCAACATTGTTCAACCTGGAAAAACAATAACATTAAAAATACATGGGAACATAAGAACTAGAGAAGCACAAATTTTGGTATATTGCCCATGATATATCAATATAATCAAAGAGGCTAACAGAAATATTTAAGAAACTCGTTAAAGAATCAAAAAAGATAGCGCTCGAAATAAATGAGGGTAAAACAAAATACATGAAGTACCAGAGAGAGGAAAGGATATTGCCAAGAAAACAGTCAAGATAGAAAATTACGAGCTTGAAAAAATAAAGAATTTCAAATACTTAGGAATAGAAATAACATGCAAGAACGAACGAAAAGAAGAAATGCAAGCACGAATACAAAAAGGATACAAAAGCATTCTATGCAAACCGAGAAATGTTGAAATCCAAAAAATTAAAACTAACAACCTAAACAAGGATATACAAAACACTTATTAGACCAATAGTGCTATATGCTTCTGAAATAATGTGTCCCACACAGGCAGAAAAAGAACAACTAAGAGTTTTTGAGAGGACAGTCCTAAAGTCGATAACGGAACTCAAAAGTATGGGCAATGGCGTAAAACGACAATACATGAATCATGAACTCACAGAAATATTGAAAGGAGAAGACATAGTAAAAGTGATGGCAGCACAAAGAATCAGGTGGATGGAGCATATAATGAGAAAAAATGATCAAAACATACTGAAAGAAATAACATGGAAACCGGAGACAGACAGACCGAGAGGGCGACCAAGGATGAGGTGGTATGATGAAGTGAACGAAGACCTTAGGAAGATGGATGTCAATAGAACAGAATGGAGAGGAATAGTTGAAAAAGCTAAAACACATCAGAAACTGTAAGAAGCGTAATACCTGAGGAAAATGGGGAACAATCCACCCCATGAAATAGATTAACATACTCCGGAAAGCAGTGTCTATATTCTTATAAGAATGGAATGCTTTTATTATTATTATTATTATTATTATTATTCTTATTATTGTGGAGGTAAACGAAGTACATCATGACCTCCTTCTTGTGCCATAGTGCCAAGTTCATTTTTATCATATTGATGCCTTACTTCAGCTACAGAAGCCAGTAAGTCTCGCTTTAAAACGGTTTCTTCAATGGGTACTTCTTTCTCACTAAGCCAATCAACAATTTGTTCTTTTTGCCATGCCATCGTTAGAATCTTCTCTACTTTCCTACTGTGATAAGACGCATTATCCACAACGATAACTGAATTTGGTGGCATATTTGGAACAAGTTGGCCGACAAACCAATTCTTACACATCACCGTCCATCTGATTATGCACATCAGCTCAGCAGTGTTCTTTTTACACAAGAAAGTTAGTTCCACATTTGGTATAAAATCAGCATGCACTAAAGCAAATCGGGGTCCATGGCCACTTGATTTTAAACCTGTACTGATCCCTCGGATGAATGCCTGCCGACCATTGGTGGTACCATGCCATGCTTTACTCAATGCATGTCTTACCTTAATCCACGATTCAGCAGTATACATAATACTTCCATCTAAAAAGTAAACATTTTTAATTACGTGAAATTCGGTATTATTAAGCATGTAATTAAGAAATAATTGAATAATAATAAAATTACTGTGAATTATCTTCTTGTCTCAACTTTCTAATGGGTCGTAAATATTTATGCCTCCATCTTATAATATCATCAGGCTCAGTAAGAATTCTTTTTCGTCCCATCTTTTGAAATTCAAAACTAAAATTCGGTAAATCATCGTCACTATTAACAGCACAAAGGATACTGTATATCGTTGGTGGAATGTTTGCAATAAAAAAAATCATGCACTTGCCGAATAATCGTATATACATGAAGGCGATAATTAGTTTTTCACCTTGCGTTTTCGCACGTTTCTTCGGATTAACTATTGCTTCAGTTTGATGTTTCTTTTTAATAACATGGATCCTTCGTTCTGAACATAAAGCGTTGCTCTTCGTTAGCGGCTGCATTAACGTTCAGTTTGGCCGAGAAATAATTCAGTACGTTAAGAACGAGACGTTTCTCCTTAAGGTGCAAATATTCTCTAGTACGTTGTTTTGAAGGCCTAGCTTGAACTTTCACTTCCATATCGAAGAATTAAAGAAATTACTGCAAAATTAAGTCTAAGCGTTCTGAAAGGAACCATTTTTAATAAATAGAGTTGGTTTAATTTGAAAAATATCGTAGTGCATACGAACAACAATATGAAAGCATAAAGAGGTTATGTGTTCCTAAATGACATTTCACCTTTGACAAAATTTCCATTAAAGAAAAGGATAGCGTTATTTATAAGTAGTGATACAGGGCGGGTTCTGACTCACGGTATACGAATTTTCTATTGAAGGTCAAGTCAAATTGTGTATGTTTTTGTTTCTTATCGTCAGTAGAAAAAAAGTAGTTTACTTAAAATTTGAATGTCAGTTTAGTGAGCTAGTTTTAACATTTTTTGGTAAAATAAAAATGAAATAGATAAAGAACCACTTGTAAAAAGCAATCATGTTTGTAAAAATTTTAATTTCCATGTGAAATTAGGTGTTCAAAATTTCGAGAGCGCGTCATTTTTAGGACTTTATCTAGACCCTCTCGCCCGAGTCCCCACCACTCCCCCCACAAAAGCAAGTCCGCATCGAGTCGTGTTTTATCTCTTTATTAGTAAGCAGGTATGTCTTTTAACTATTCTTCCTAGCATTCTATACGTACACATACAAAATGAATGTCGTTCAAGTGCACGCCAATTACTTATGCAACAGAACTTGCACTTTTGCATATCATTCTACATTTCTTTTATGTATAGTTAAATTAAAAATTACACATCATACATAACTTTTTTTTGTACATGTACAAGCTTGATTCATCATTAAACATAAATACAAAACATGTTAAAATGATTTATTTACTTTTTTGAAAGCGTCATTCATTAAATTTTCACTTTTTTGTTGAATACCTTTCTTCATGATACATTATGCCCTAAGTACATATCAACATTAACAAGATATATTATCACTTAAGTTTCAGTAAATTTCTATTTCACCTTTCATGTATGTTACTTCTTAAACCCACATTTTTTTATATACATTATATATCTATGTTAAAGATTACAAGTTACACATGCTTATTTTTTAACTTGAAACTGCTTTTTTTACATACATTATATATCTATGCTAAACATTACAAGTTACACATGTTTATTTTTTAACTTGAAGCTGCTTCATTTTTCTATTTAGTTCATACAGTTCTACATCTAGTTATAATTCTTTTATTTTTTCACTAACTCCTCAAGCCTCTCTTTCTCTCATCAATATTTAATACTTTTGCTTTAGTTTCTCTTTACTGAATCATGCGCACGCAAAGAACGCCCTTTTATTATAAATCTGCATCCTTCAAAACCACCAACCTAGACAAAAACTTCTTGTTTCCACGAACTGATTCTATTTTTATATTTCTAAGAAATGTAATATGATACCACCGCAGGTAAATCATCTTTGACCTTGAAAACTATCATTTTCGATCTTGACATTTCAACCTTCAAAATACAAGAACCACTACTTATTAGCATACACTGAAGAGCAGTTCTCACGTGAGCCAGGATCGGCTCTATATGACTAGCCATGTGAGTCAGGATCGGCCCTATATGATTAGCGAAGGATTACGTACGTGCACGACAGATGAACTGACTTGACCTTCAATAGAAAATTCGTATACTGTGAGTCAGAACCGGCCCTATATCACTACTTTTATATATGACTAAAGTTAGTAAAAGAGACATTTAGTTCATAAGAACCCGTACTGCATGCACTTGGAGGTTTGGACAGACTACAGTAGTTTGTTACGTAATGGGTTCATGCAAAGTATCTAATCAAAGTACGATATTGGAAAATCCTGGTATTATAGTGGTAGTGGAGCATAGCGGTAGTTTTTTTTTGCAAGTATTGATTAACCAATACACCCTTCATCTACATTAATCAATTTTCAATCTTCTTGTTGCTAAGTTAAATTAATTTAAGGTTAGTTACCTCCCTTGTTGACTAAAAAATGTCTGAAGTTCTATATAACCAGATTTAGATCTTTTCACAAACTGTTTTAACAAATGGATGCTAATGAAGCTTTCTTGTGACAGTTAATAATAATAATAAACTCTATAAAAGCAGGTGTCAAATCACACTTATAAATATTTCTCTTCGGGTGCCCATAGACATTTCTGAAGTTGTTAACTGGAAAATCAGTCAGACTTTTTATTAAACCAGGAAATGTTAACACTTTCGTGTATTTAGAGAGCATTTATTTTCAACAAACCTCTTTAGTGTAAAAGCGAACGCAATTGCGCATTATATTATACTCTAGTTGAACAACTTGACATATGGCTACTGGAATATGTTCAGAATGGCTCTTGGATATTCGCTGGTGAAAATTCAAAATTAATTAATTTCAGTTTTGAAAATACGTTATATGTGTTAAACAACTGGTTTTAAGACAAAATATGACTGGCGGTTTAATTTTTATCAAAAAAATAATTTACATTGAGGTGATAGATTACTAGGATTTTTCCTTTAATAAAGTTGTTAACATTAACAGGACGCTTTATAAGTGTTTCAGCGGCAGATCTTCACTCAAGCAGTGAGCGGGAGAATGTATTTTAATTAAATAAAGTCTATCAGGTCTGATTGTTGTTTAATGTTTAAAGCAGAAGAATTATTATTTGCGTAAATAATGTATATTTCTATTGGGACTTCTATCACTTCTGAAACGACGTGATTATTTTGAATCACAAAAATTTGCATAAAGCTAATATTAATATTAATCAATTTTGGAACAGGATTTTATATCTGCATTTATTTGATCAAAGCCAATGATCTTAACCTGGAACACGAGGTGGCTCTTGATTAATAACGGACAATTCAACAATTTTCCCTAGGAGGAAGGGCGGTTGCTAGAGCTTTCCAAGCTCCTTTAGGTAAAGTGATGGATTCACGGCATACATACATACCTAGTTAAACATTAACTTCCTCGACATTAATGGTGTTATTTGTATTACTCAGTAAGTCCTGCACCCATCTCCAAAAAATTTTACTGACATGAACAGATCTTTGCAATCCAAATTCAAGTGTTTGAGTTATTTCGGCCAAAAGAAAAATTAAGTCTACCTCCCTTACTCGGTACCCCACAATTCGACTAGCATTTGCTTACAATTTAAATTGAATTGAATTTGAATTTCAAGGATTTTAGTTATTGTGAAGCAAAACAAAAATTTTACCGATTGTACTCCTTACGCCACGAATCTACAACTACCAAAAGTCACTGATTTAGATTCTAAACACATATCCAAATTTCAATATATTTCTTTTCAATTTTTAACTTAACTTAAACTTAACTTAACCTTCACGCCATTCCCTTGCCGGGTAGGCAAAACAATCCCTGCCTCTTATTTATTTTTCATTCACAATCTTTCTCCATGCTTTCCTATCTCCGTATATCTCCCTAGCTTCCGCAAGATTCATACATAGTCTCTGACATGCCCTTTTGTTTTTAGAACTCCTTATCTTTCTTTCCTTTATCATAGATTCTACTACATTCAGCCAAGTTTTACGCGGCCTACCAGCCCCGGCCTTTCCCCTAACCTGACCCACATATTTGTTTCGTTAATCTTGTGTTGTTCATTCTCTCAAAGTGACCAAACCAACGTAATGTACAACTTTTATATCTATCCATGATCATCTTTTCCTCACCACACTCCCTCATTATGCATTCATTTTTTATCTTGTCCCTTCTCGTTTTACTACATGCGCTTCTCAGAAATCTCATACCCACGGCATTTATTTTTCTTACTTACTCACTTAACCTTCATGCCATTCCCTTGCGGGGTAGGCAAAAAAATCCCTGCCTCTTATTTATTTTTCATTCACAATCTTTCGCCATGCTTTCCTATCCCCGCATACCTCCCTAGCTTCCGCAAGATTCATACATAGTCTCTGACATGCCCTTTTGTTTTTAGAACTCCTTATCTTTCTTTCCTTTATCATAGATTCTACTACATTCAGCCAAGTTTTACGCGGCCTACTAGGCTCGGCCTTTCCCCTAACTTCAACCACATATATTTGTTTTGTTAATCTTGCGTTGTTCATTCTCTCAATGTGACCAAACCAACGTAATGTACAACTTTTATATCTATCCATCATCGTCTTTTCCTCACCACACTCCCTCATTATGCATTCATTTTTTATCTTGTCCCTTCTCGTTTTACCATATGCGCTTCTCAAAAATTTCATACCCACGGCATTTATTTTTCTTTCGTGCTTTTTTTGACATACCCATGTCTCACTTCCATACAGTACTGATGGGACGAATACGCCATTATAGATTGCTCGTTTCGCAGCTAGGCTCATGCTCTCATTTCTCATTATCGTCCACATACTTCCAATCACTTTCCTTCCAGCATTGACCCTTCGTCCAATCTCGCTCTCAATTGTACCATCTGCAGTAAACATTCTACCGAGATATACCAGCTCGTACACTTGCTCCACAATTTCATCTTGCAGAGTAAATACTCTACTCTCCTTTCCACCTTCCCGATTGAACACCACAATCTTAGTTTTGTTCACATTTACCTTTAGGTCCATGCTCTCACAGACTGTATCAAACTTCCTCAGAGCGGTTTGCAGCTCATCCGCACAGTCACTTAATAAGAGTGTGTCATCTGCATACACCAGGAGTCGTACATTTACGTCACCAACCATTACACCATTTGCATCGTTGCATGCTTGCCTAAGACATTTATCCATGTATACATTGAACAACCACGGTGACATCACACAGCCTTGTCGCACTCCTTGCTCAATATTAAAGTATTCACTCACACCTCCTCTCACCCTAACACATGCTCGACTACCGTTGTATACTGCCCTTATTCCATTTATTAGACCTTTATTTACGCCATATTCATTTAATATTTCCCACAGCTTCTCTCTATTCACTCTGTCATATGCTTTCTCTAGATCTACAAACGCACAGTACAACTTCCTTTTACCTTTAAACACTTTTCGATCACCTGCTGGAGAGCAACCATCTGATCGACACATCCTCTCCCTGGAATGAAGCCACCTTGCACATCCCACATCTTAGATTGTGTAGTTTCTCGTACTCTATCAATCAGTATTCTTCCAAATACTTTACCAGGTACGCTGAGCAAGCTTATTCCTCTGTAGTTCTTACAATCACTCTTGTTCCCCTTACCCTTATACAATGGTACAATGATCGCGCTCTTCCAATCACTCGGCACTTTTCCACACATAAGGCATACATTGAATAATTCACGCAATCTTCGTATAAGCTTTGTACCACCATACTTGAGCATTTCACTAGTGATTTCATCTACGCCTGCTCCCTTCCCGTTTTTCAACCTTCCTACCGTTTTCTCTACCTCATTTATTCCAATATCCTTCTCAGTTTAATTCATCATTTCTTCTGTATTCTCCTTATTTAACCCTTCAGTCTTACGTTCCTCACTACTGTACAGCTTTCCGAAATATTCTTGCCAGCATTTCCTCATTTCACAATCGTCCCATACTATTTCGTTTCTATCATTCATAACTCCTGCAGCGTTCTGTTCTGGGCCACGTTTTGTATTTTTGACCCATTTCCAGAAGAGTTTTTTGTTTACCTCAAAATCATTCTGCATTTTCTATCCTTCCACCGCCATCACTTTCTCTTTACTTATTCTCACTGCCTCCCTCGCTTCTTTGTTTCTTAATCTGTACACCTCACACAATCGTTTCTTCTCACTCTCATTTTTTTGCAGCTATCATTGCCATATACGCATCTTTTTTCTTACTTACTGCCTTTTTTACCGACTCTTTCCTCCAAGCACATTTTTTCTGTCTACCTACAATCACTCTTCCACATATTCGCACGGCACAATTGACAACAGAGTTTTTCAAGCTTATCCATGCACTTTCAACATCAGTGTCTTTTATTTGTTCGTTCCACACTGCTTCATTCACATTCAACTCTTCATTCACATCATCTGCGTATTTCATTCTCGCACCATTATCCACTAGTTTGTCAACCCTAATTCTGGACGTTCGCAAACAGGCTTCTCTCCATGCAGATGTTCAGCAGGTGTTCACCATTCTCGTTGATTCTTTGGTCTCCGAACTTTCCTAGAACGCGTTCACTATGTTCTCTCTGTACACCCACCCATCCGTTCATGTCCCCCAATATAATCACTCTTTCGTTTGGCTTACATACGTTCAACACGTCCTCCACTTCATTCCAGAAGTTCTCACGCTCCTGGTATCTTTCTCCATTCACCGGTGCATGCAATAAGAAAAATTCTTCGAAACTCCACTTTCATTCCAACCCATATTACCCGGGGAGATACCAATTCGTACTGTTTAACACATCTTTTCGCTCTTTCACTTATGATCACCCCAACTCATTTTGCGCCATACACTTCCGTCTCAACTCCTGACCATAGTGCTAGGTTGCCATCCTCCATCTCCACAGCATCCTTTCCTTTGCGATTTGTCTCCGATACACACAGAATATCAAGGTGTCTTTCATACATTACATTCGAAATTTCAAATTCTTTACCATGCATACCTCTAACATTCCACGTACCGACTCGCCATTCATTCCTTGCACAGTCGTCAACAACGGGGCCTGTCTGTTTCGACCTTGACCGCCCCTTGTAGCCAGGTCGATCCGAGGCAATTGTATTGTTCTCTTGAGTAATACCCTAGCGAGTAGACCGGTTACTGGCCAAATCGTGCCCCGGACGATGTAGCATTCCCTACTAACGGTATCGTCCTACTACCGGACAGTTATGTCTACTGTCACGACATAATAGATAGATATAAATAATAGATCGTATACTTACTGTATGAATCTCAAAAATGTACATACACATGTACATTTTGTTTTTCTTTCTTACCTACCTTTCAATCATACCACGCGTTTCAACCATATTGCTCTATACGCAATTCCTGGTTTTGCGCCCCTCGCCAGACTTGCTGTTATTTATTAGCGACCAAACGATTCAATTATTATTTATTTATTTTTATTTTTTGTTATTGCAAACGAAAGAAAATAATATCTATCGCTCTTGCTTAGCAGTTCCACCCACCTGGGGTCTATCCATTCAGGAAGGAAGGACGGAAACGGCGTATATCATTCCCTCCCCAACCGGGCGGGCGGGCTGCTTGAGCTTTCCAAACTCCTTCAGCCACATTCGTGGTTTCCCAACATACATACATTATTAGGGGAAGGTACTACCACAGCATTCGCCTAAATAGCCGCACATGGTGTGCGCATACGCAGTGACCATGTTGCTGTATGTGTGAGGAAAACCCCCAGAAAAA
Organism: Vesta saturnalis; assembly: GCA_036346205.1. NCBI lineage: Eukaryota > Metazoa > Arthropoda > Insecta > Coleoptera > Lampyridae > Vesta > Vesta saturnalis. The sequence continues at coordinate 2,859,594 of JARFJB010001603.1, read as the reverse complement.
ACCTCATATAGAGTAGACGGTAACGAGAATCGAACTCATTGCCCACCGAATGCTAAGCAGATAGTGTTACCACAACTCCACTAGCTCGGCATGTGCCCGTAAGATTCATCAATTTAGTTTACGTATTTCATAACACCGAGAGAACTGATTCCATTCTCATTTTCAGTAAATCAAAAGTGTTGTATTAGTATCTCACAGATTGACCATCAAAATGTAACCTTAATCTTCAACGTCTTTAATAGTTTAATTATATTACTGTAATAAGCACTTGTGTCACGCTTGAAACATGAATTATTTGACCAAGAATTTGTAACATCTCGATAACTACAAAATTTGGGTATGGGACATGCTTGACAAAATTAAAAACTTGCATTTTAGGCTACAAAATTGTGGACATTACACAAAAATATTAATATTTTATTATTTATTGAACATCAAATTTAACGGATTAAATATAACACATACCATACAGTACAGAATTTAATATTTCTGGCTGCAAAAATATAAGAAAAGTGCACACAGAGTTATTGGAATTATCTTTGCAATATTCTTAATTAACTAAATAACATCTGTAAAAGGATTGATTTCGAAGTTTAATTAACTGAACCTGAGGATCACCTATATTTTATTGAGCTCGAAACTTGTAGATACTTTTACATTTTAAAAATAGGTAAATGAAGTAAAGATTACCTTAAGCAGTATATTAAAAAAAAATTTTTTTAGATATTTTATAATTAATGTATTTAGATTATACACATATCGATTGCTTAATTTTTAAAAGGGACATATTTTACTAACAGATTTCCCTAACGCATTTTAATCTTCACGATATTTTTAGAAAACACATGTACATATATTATTTTCGCTTAAATTAAAGAATATTTAAACATCATGAACAAACTTCCTAAACTAATTTTAATGCTCATTTTATAAATGAGTAAATACGATTGTTTGTTTAGTAAGTGGTATTACACTCATAATATTCCCAAATTTGAAGATAGAATATGAAAAAATTAAGCAACACTATGTATTTACATCTGCGTTTGTCTTACAGTTTATGTGTACAACACAGTTTTGTTAACATAACTCTAATTTGGTAAATATTAGAAATGTTATAGTACGTCCCAGAATATGAGAGAGTAATAAATCATTTGGACAGCGACAGGTCATTGGCGTACTTATTAAAGGAATATACTATAAGGTTTGTAAAATATAAAAATCTACAATTTTTAATACACTGAAATTCCAACCGTACGTTATGAGTTTTCTCATCTTCAGACTTAAGTCGAATTTTAAAGGGTCGGCTTTTGTTTTCCGTTTACCTGAACCGTCTTTATTTAACACAAGATTTTGCAGGCGGCACATTTACAGAACAATAACAAGATTTATTACTGTCTGATATTCTGGGACGTATTTTAGCAATTCTTGACAATATTGTGTAGCCCAATTATATCACTAAGAAGTATATGTTAGATAGAAATCTAGTGATGTTTGTTGTTTATTAGTTATTTGTAAAAGTTTCATAGTATAGGTGACAGTAAGTTCAGTTGTGAAGGTCCATATCCATTCTTATAATATACATCTCATCCTTCTCCACATCTCACGCATCGACTTTGATAACACTAAAATAAAATAAAATGCTTGAAACGATCCCCTCTTTTTAAGTCTCTAGTGTGGAACAACATTTCGACTTACAAAGTAGAAATTCAAGAAATTAAATAATTTTAGTAATAATAATTTTTTTAAGATAATTATGCAACCTCTGTTCTAATACGTTCATAACCAAATATGCAACCTTGTAAAAACAACAATAATAATCTGTCAGGTGTACGTTTACAGTTTCATGCCAGATAATGGTTAATAGACATCTAGATGATAATTTTAAACGAATTTCCAAAGACATTTTCCTATTAAGTAAATCGTCATTCAGATATCGAACAAATTTTAATAAACCTTTAAATTTTGCATTACGAATATTTATGCTCCCAAATTACGCGCCGTACCAAAATAATTGCATAAATATAGTTAATCGACAGGTATTTTTATATGAAATACACAGCTGACTGAAAAACTACCACTAACCCGCTAATTTAATCAGTTAGAGAAGAAATGAAATGAGACTTAAATACGAAATTTCAGTTGAAAAATCTTGGAACACTGAATGTGGATTGTTGCTGAGTGTGAACGATAAATTCTGAATTTCGTAACAATACAACACACAAAATTAAAAAACCGAACGAGTTTCGATACGCTATCATCAGCGGTTGACTATGATGATGATAGCGTATATCGAAACGCGTTCGTTTTAATTTTCTGCAGTACGTGGGTGTATTGTTACGAAATTTAGGATAGTTTTATCGTTCACCAATACGACGCACAAACTCAACCGCAGACGCAGATGTAGACGCAGACGCAGACTCAGACACTTTTCTTGCTATACATAAATGACCTCATTTCCCCAACAACTAACCCGATCCATTGCTTTGCAGACTACAGCACTCTACAATGGCAGCCTCAATCAACAGTGACTTGAAAGGGGAAGGAATAATCTACTCCCGTTCAACGCCGACAAAACGCAGTGTTGACTTATGTCCGCAAAGAAAGACCGACCATTTCCTGCTGTAAATATGAATGTCATAGTTTTCAAACGCTATTTCCATGTTAGGGATGCCCGTATCATTGAACCTCTCATGGGTTAACTTGTCAGCCAGCAAAACAGTTCCCCGTTAACTAGGATTTCTATAAAGATCTAAACAGTACTTCACAATGCAACAACTCCTTTTACTGTATAAGGCTCAAATTCGACCTCATCTGAAATACAATTCCCACCTCTGGGTCAGTGCTCCCCAATACGCCCTTGATATGGTAAACTGAATCCCAAAAAGAGCTGTAAGGCTTATAAATGACCCGTCTCTTGAGCATAGAAGAATAGTTTCGGTTCTTTTTTTGTTCCATCGCTATTAACATGGCAAGTGTGCCTCCAAAATGCACTCCTTAATACGTTCGCAGGCCATCTTCGCTAGGAACACCCGGTTTGCCCATTCACACCATAATTACGCACTCAAAATTCCATCGTGTCACTCTAAACAGGCGCAATCTACATTTTTCCACATGGCGACCAAATTGTGGAATGCACTACCCAGTTCCTATTTTCCTCCAAACTTTGGCTTAAGTCAATTTAAGGTAGCTATTCATAAACATTTCTCGAAAGCCTAACAATATCCCTAAACCCTCCAAGAGTTCCTGAGTGCTTTAGGTACGCTAAGCAAATCTTAGTCTGTTCGAGAATACTATAAATAAAAAAAAACACAGACACAGACACAGACACAGACATAGACACTGCCACAGACACAGACACAGACACAGACACAGACACTGACACAGACACAGACACCGTCACCGACACCGACACCGGTACAGAAACGGACACGGACACAGACACAGACACAGACACAGACACAGACACAGACACAGACATAGGCACATGAACAAGCACAAGCACAAACACAAGCATACGCACAAGCACAAGCACAAGCACAAGCACAAACACAAAGACACAGGCACGAGCACGAACACGAACACGAACACGAACACGAACACGAACACGAACACGAACACGAACACGAACACGAACACGAACACGAACACGAACACGAACACGAACACGAACACGAACACGAACACAAACACAAACACAAACACAATCACAAACACAAACACAAACACAAACACAAACACAAACACAAACACAAACACAAACACAAACACAAACACAAATTCATACACAAACACAAACACAAACACAAACACAAACACAAACACAAACACAAACACACACACACACACACACACACACACCACACACTTACACAAATACACACGCACACTGACTCAGACTCATTTCAACATGTATATCAACCTTCTAAATACCGTAATTGAACAGACAAAAATTCCATACAAAGCAATGTGTTTCTATAGATACGTTGAGATTACACACACGCACACACACGCGCGCGCGCACACACACGCACACACTCACACACACGCACACACATACACAATCCAGTTGTACTGTAACTTACTTACTACACTACTGGCCTCTACATTACTTTACTAACATAATATATCTGCCAAAAGGGGCCTCAGATTTATAAACAAGCTTGAACACACTAAGTCGTTATTGAAAATGCTTGGGAACAAATAAACAAGCTTAATTGATAATACACCTGTGATTTGAAACTAACATCGATTCCATCTCGTATGACAACAATAGGACGTGGTTTTTTAATTTACCAAATGTTTATCATCATCATCATTACACAACCATAATGGTAATCACATAACACTGTGGATTTACTGATTAAGGTATAAGTATGTGTGGTGATCTCGTAAAGGTTTACAACAGTTTTAGACCGAGATGCATTGGTGGTGGTGGTGATGAATCATAACGTTAAAAATTTGTACAAGTAATTAAATAAAGTAAATAAAATAAGGGATTAGGGTTAATATCAAAAACGATTATTATTTACGATTATTAATCACATTGAAACAACTTATTGGTAAGTTGACACAGCTGGCTTTTGTTGCTTACGTCATGGTACATTCACTTTCTGAGTTTTGTTTATAAATGAACAATATAAAGTACTTAAAGTTTCCAGCAATCATTAATATAAAGTAATTATTTTCTAGATTTCTCAGTTATGTAACCACAATAACAACCTTTCACTATTCAAATACCTCTAGGAGGTTCTTGGGAAAACACACTAATTAAGTAATTACATAAAAGGTAAACAGTTGTTGATGACGCCATCTAGTGGTGTATTTTAAAAACTAATGAATATTTTCTATAATTGAGGTTAAGTATGGCTCCATCTAGTAGTAAATTTTAAAATGCTTTTTATGGGCTACACAATTGGTGGCACTGTTACAAAACGAATGTATTTTGATATAAACACAACACACAAACCATAAGTGTCGTTGCTTGTAGTGCCCTTCAAAATTAATTTAAAAAAATTAAGCTTCAGTGGCTGCGCTTATCTCTACAAATTTTTATGGAAATTTATAACTGTTCATATTAGCTATCAACTCGGTTTATAAATTATCAATCATAAACGATTGTAGCAAGTGCCAACATACTATATTTTTTAACAATGAATTGGGTTAGAAGATATTTTGGAAAACAAAGAAGTATATTGTGGTCGTAACATATATTTATGTCTTTTGTATGGTGAAAGTTATGTGGATCGAATAAAAATGTGATTATAAATAAATACAATGTAAATGTGTAGGTAACGTAACAATTAGACTAGGTAACAACCAGTTTCGGTTTTGATAAGCTACTTTATCCAAAACTCCGTGATGGTGAGGTTTATACCGAAACCACCTAACCACCAGGCCCATAACCTCCATATCCTCCGTATCCTCCGTGACCAAATCCAGGTTTATAACCACCATATCCACCATAGCATATCCGCCATAGCCACGTATCCTCCATGACCTCCGTGTCCTCCATGACCTCCGTATATAGCCACCATATCCACCGGGACCATAACCTAAAACCACCATGACCGTATCCTCCATAACCATAATGACCACCAAAACTCCAAACCATGTTTCTTTCTTTCATTCGAATCTTCAGCATACACTACCAACGACATAACAACTAACAAAAAGAACACCTAAAAAATGATTATAAAATACTTCGTTAACGTTCAATACTGAAAATTACTTACTTTAAGTGCCATTGTAAGTAATTGTTTCTAACACGAACAACACTAAACTATATCATGTAACAAAAATTGAGCAGTTTTTATATCCAAATTGCATTCGGCGGGCGAAGGAGAGTTGAATTTTTTCCATTAAATGTATCAAAAGAGGGGATTAACCTTTTTTCTATATTTATTAATCTGTATTTACAATTAATAAGTGTGAAATATTTTAAAAAACATATAGGTCAAGTTTTAGCAATCATTACAAATCGTGACATTGAACGTTTTTGGGTTTTTACGTTTATATTACACACAAAATATGCAGACGTTAACAACGTCAAACTAGAATTACTGCTAAATTAAACAAGAAGAGATCAAGATCAAAGATACGTGGGATAAGACGATCATGACCTAAATGTGCATTGGGCTTACTGACATACAGTACTTACCTACGTCTGATTGATCCCAAACTTGAATTATTTTGGAAGAAACTTCCGCTTTTAAGTATGATTATATAATAATAAATTATATTAATACATGCATCCGATAGACTATAATAGAGTTAATAGTTAAATTAAGGATAGGTATTATTAATTAAATTATGTCACAATTTTATTGGCGTAGGTGCAATGCAGAACTACTTTTAAATTATTTACATTTTTGCATGATACATACACCTGTGACAGTTGAGATTCAAAATGTTCTTTTAAAGTACTGTAACATTCAAAAGATACATAGCCACATAAACCATACAAACAGTAATTATAAAATATATAATGAGTTTGAATTTGTAAATTAATCCATATACCGATTGCCCGTTTTCAAACCGGGCCATAGGGATTTAACATTGATTTTAACATTATTGTGTATTCTTGCTCGCCAATTCGGCCCACAGAAAATATTTTGGTATCAATGGAATGAGAAAATTATTGCGCATCGAACCATTAAATTATTTTATTCGATTTTTATTGAAAAATTCTAATTTAAAATTTTTATTTTTCTAAATATGAGTTGCCATGATTTATGTGTTTAAAACAATTAACAATTGTAGTCTACTTAATTTGTCATTTCTTGACATTCTGAGATAGGTTATTTGTTTTTATTTACAAAATGAATAAATTACTCAAATGAAGAAAGAGTTTTTATGGTTAAAACTTATTACAGTGGCGTTAGTTTGCGGAAAGTGAGAGATTTGTTTTCTGTTAAATTTAATAAGAGCCCAATACGCCACCACAATACGGAACTATGCGCGAAAATTTGAAGAAACAGCTAATATTTCAGCAGAATCAGAAGCTAGACGTGGTTAATATTTATTATTGTCAGCATTATTTTTTGCAAAAATTTAAATAATACGATTGTAATACAGGTAATCGAAGGACTATTGTGGCGGATGGCACTGAATTGGAAGAACGTGTTTGGGGTTTAAACAATGAACCTAATACCCTCAAAAATTTTATATTTGGGCTGGAATTTTTAATAATAAAATTATCGGTGCATTTTACTTTAATGATAATTTAAATGCTAAAACTTACGCATTACGGTATAGCTGTCAGAAATCACTTAATTTAAATGATAGATTTGCAAATCTTTGATTCAAATAGTAAAACTGACCAGGAATTTATAAAAAAACCCAAATATTAATTCTTTAAAGCAATTGTTGCAGAGTGTGGGTTAATAAACGAAAGGTATGTTTAATGTTCGAAATTCGTTTTAAACAGATAATTACCAGACACAGACACAGACACAGACACAGACAGACACACACACAGACCGACAAGATAAAGACACTGAAACAGACCAAGACCAAGACACTGACACAGAAACAGACTCAGACCAGACCAGACACCGACACAGACACAGACACGGACACAAGAAACAGACAAACAGACACAGACACTGACAAGACACAGACTCAGACACAGACACAGACATGACACAGACACAGACCGGACACAGACACAGACACAGACACAGACACAGACACAGACACAGACACAGACACAGACACAGACACAGACACAGACACAGACACAGACACAGACAAGACACAGAAACAGACAAAGACACAAACACAGACACAGACACAGAAACGACACAGACACAGACACAGACACAGACACAGACACAGACACAGACACAGACACAGACACAGACACAGACACAGACAAAGACAAGAAACAGACACAGACCCAGACACTGACACAAACAGTCTCAGACACAGACACAGACACCGACATAGACACAGACACGGACACAGACACAGAAACAGACACATACACAGGCACAGACACAGACACAGACATAGACACAGACACCGTCACGGGCACGGACACGGACACGGACACGGACATGGAAACGGACGCGGACCCAGACACAGACACAGACACAGACACAGACACAGACACACACAGACACAGACACAGACACAGGCACAGACACGGACACGGACACGGACACAAGAACACACAAAGACACGGACCCAGACAAAGACACAGACACAGACACAGACACGGCACAGACACGGACACGGACAGTTACAGACACAGACACAGTCCAAGACACAGACACAGACAGGCACAGGCACAGAGCACAAGCACAAGCACAAGCACAAGCACAAGCACAAGCACAAGCACAAGCACAAGCACAAGCACAAGCACAAGCACAAGCACAAGCACAAGCACAAGCACAAGCACAAGCACAACACAAGCACAAGCAACGCACAAGCACAAGCACAAGCACAAGCACAAGCACAAGCACAAGCACAAGCACAAGCACAAGCACAAGCACAAGCACAAGCACAAGCACTAAGCACAAGCACAAGCACAAGCACAACAGCACAAGCACAATCACAAGTCAAGCCCAAGCACAATCACGAGCACAATCACAATCACAAACACAAACACGAACACGAACACGAATACGAACACGAACACGAGCACGAGCACGAACACGAACACGAACACGAACACGAACACGAACACGGACACGGACACGACACGGACACGGACACGGACACGCACACGGACACGGACACGGACACGGACACGGACACGGACACGGACACGGACACGGACACGGATACGGCCACGGACACGGACACGGACACGGACACAGACACAGGCACAGGCATGCACAAGCACAAGCAAGCACAAGCACAAGCACAAGCACAAGCACAAGCACAAGCACAAGCACAGAGCACAAACACAAACACAAACACAAACACAAACACAAACACAAACACAAACACAAACACAAACACAAACACAAACACAAACACAAACACAAACAGAAACACAAACACAAACACAATCATAACAACACGAACACGAACACGAACACGAACACGAACTACGAACACGAACACGAACACGAACACGAACACGAACACGAACACGAACACGAAACGAACACGAAACGAACTCGAACACGAATACGAATACGAACACGAACAGAACACGAACAACGAACACGAACACGAAACGAACACGAATACAATAAAACACAAACACAATAAAAAACACAAACACAAACACAAACACAAACACAAACACAAACACAAACACAAACACAAGTACAAACACAAACACAAACATAAACACAAACACAGATACAAATAAAACACAACACAAACATAAACACAAAAAACATAAACACAAATAAAACATAAACATAAATATAACACAAACACAAACACAAACACAAACACAAACACAAACACAAACTAAAACAAAACAAACACAAACATAAACACAGACACAAACACAGACACAGACAAACACAACAACACACACACACACACACACACACACCAACACATACACATTACACAAATACACACAGCACATGACTCAGACTCATTTCAACATGCATATCAACCTTCTAAATAGCGTAATTGAACAGACAAAATTCCATACAAAGAAATGTGTTTCTATAGATACGTTGAGATTACACACTCACACACACACACACACACACCACGCGCGCGCACACACACACACACTCACACACACGCACATACACGAACATACGCACACACATGCACACGCACACACAATCCAGTTGTACTGTAACTCACTGGCACTACTGGCCTCTACATTATTTTACTTACATAATACATCTGCCAAAAGGGCCTCAGATTTATAAACAAGCTTGACCACACTCAGTCGTTATTGAAAATGCTTGGACAAATAAACAAGTTTAGTTGATAATACACCTGTGATTTGAAACTAACATCGATTTCATCTCGTATGACAACTATAGGACGTCGTTTTTAATTTACCAAATGTTTATCATCATCAACATTACACAACCATAATGGTAATCACATAACGCTGTGGATTTACGGATTAAGGTATAAGTAATGTGGTAATCTCGTAAAGGTTTACAACAGTTTTAGACCGAGATGCATTGGTTGGTGGTGATGAATCATAACGTTAAAATTTGTACAAGTAATTAAATAAAGTAAATAAAATAAGGGTATTAATATCAAAAGCGATCATTTATCGGTGTTGTTGTTATTAATCACATTGAAACAACTTATTGGTAAGTTGACACAGTTGGCTTTTGTTGCTTACGTCATGGTACATTCACTTTCTGAGTTTTGTTTATAAATCAACAATATAAAGTACTTAAAGTTTCCACAATCATTAATATAAAGTAATTATTTTTAGATTCTCAGTTATGTAACCACAATAACAACCTTTCACTATTCAAATACCTCTAGGAGGTTCTTGGGAAAACACACTAATTAAGTAATTACATAAAAGGTAAACAGTTGTTGATGACGCCATCTAGTGGTGTATTTTAAAAACTAATGAATATTTTCTATAATTGAGGTTAAGTATGGCTCCATCTAGTAGTAAATTTTAAAATGCTTTTTATGGGCTACACAATTGGTGGCACTGTTACAAAACGAATGTATTTTGATATAAACACAACACACAAACCATAAGTGTCGTTGCTTGTAGTGCCCTTCAAAATTAATTAAACAAATTAAGCTTCAGTGGCTGCGTTTATCTCTACAAATTTTATGGAAATTTGTAACTGTTCATATTAGCTATCAACTCGGTTTATAAATTATCAATCATAAACGATTGTAGCAAGTGCCAAAACTATATTTTTTAACAATGAATTGGGTTAGAAGATATTTTGGAAACAAAGAAGTATGTTGTGGTCGTAACATATATTTATGTCTTTTGTATGGTGAAAGTTATGTGGATCGAATAAAAATGTGATTATAAATAAATACAATGTAAATGTGTAGGTAACGTAACAATTAGACTAGGTAACAACCAGTTTCGGTTTTGATAAGCTACTTTATCCAAAAAACCCTCCGTGATGGTGAGGTTTATATCCACCGAAACCACCTCCGTAACCACCAGGCCCATAACCTCCATATCCTCCGTATCCTCCGTGACCAAATCCAGGTTTATAACCACCATATCCACCATAGCCCCCATATCCGCCATAGCCACCGTATCCTCCATGACCTCCGTGTCCTCCATGACCTCCGTATCCCCCATAGCCACCATATCCACCGGGACCATAACCTCCAAAACCACCATGACCGTATCCTCCATAACCCCCATAATGGCCACCACCAAAACCTCCAAATCCATGTTTCTTTCTTTCATTCGAATCTTCAGCATACACTACCAACGACATAACAACTAACAAAAAGAACACCTAAAAAATGATTATAAAATACTTCGTTAACGTTCAATACTGAAAATTACTTACTTTAAGTGCCATTGTAAGTAATTGTTTCTAACACGAACAACACTAAACTATATCATGTAACAAAAATTGAGCAGTTTTTATATCCAAATTGCATTCGGCGGGCGAAGGAGAGTTGAATTTTTTCCATTAAATGTATCAAAAGAGGGGATTAACCTTTTTTCTATATTTATTAATCTGTATTTACAATTAATAAGTGGGTACGAAATATTTTTAAAAAGAAGCATATAGGTCAAGTTTTAGCAATCATTACAAATCGTGACATTGAACGTTTTTGGGTTTTTACGTTTATATTACACACAAAATATGCAGACGTTAACAACGTCAAACTAGAATTACTGCTAAATTAAACAAGAAGAGATCAAGATCAAAGATACGTGGGATAAGACGATCATGACCTAAATGTGCATTGGGCTTACTGACATACAGTACTTACCTACGTCTGATTGATCCCAAACTTGAATTATTTTGGAAGAAACTTCCGCTTTTAAGTATGATTATATAATAATAAATTATATTAATACATGCATCCGATAGACTATAATAGAGTTAATAGTTAAATTAAGGATAGGTATTATTAATTAAATTAGTCACAATTTTATTGGCGTAGGTGCAATGCAGAACTACTTTTAAATTATTTACATTTTTGCATGATACATACACCTGTGACAGTTGAGATTCAAAATGTTCTTTTAAAGTACTGTAACATTCAAAAGATACATAGCCACATAAACCATACAAACAGTAATTATAAAATATATAATGAGTTTGAATTTGTAAATTAATCCATATACCGATTGCCCGTTTTCAAACCGGGCCATAGGGATTTAACATTGATTTTAACATTATTGTGTATTCTTGCTCGCCAATTCGGCCCACAGAAAATATTTTGGTATCAATGGAATGAGAAAATTATTGCGCATCGAACCATTAAATTATTTTATTCGATTTTTATTGAAAAATTCTAATTTAAAATTTTTATTTTTCTAAATATGAGTTGCCATGATTTATGTGTTTAAAACAATTAACAATTGTAGTCTACTTAATTTGTCATTTCTTGACATTCTGAGATAGGTTATTTGTTTTTATTTACAAAATGAATAAATTACTCAAATGAAGAAAGAGTTTTTATGGTTAAAACTTATTACAGTGGCGTTAGTTTGCGGAAAGTGAGAGATTTGTTTTCTGTTAAATTTAATAAGAGCCCAATACGCCACCACAATACGGAACTATGCAAAATTTGAAGAAACAGCTAATATTTCAGCAGAATCAGAAGCTAGACGTTTAGTATTTATTATTGTTAGCATTGTTTTTGCAACAATTTAAATAATACGATTGTAATACAGGTAATCGAAGGAATGTTGCGGATGGCACTGAATTGGAAGAACGTGTTTGAGGTTTAAACAATGAACCAATACCCTCAAAAATTTTATATTTGGGCTGGAATTTTTAATAATAAAATGATCGGTCCATTTGACTTTAACGATAATTTAAATGCTAAAACTTATTTAGAACTTTAGTAAATAAGGTACGTCCTGCTTTGGAACAAGTTGCAAGAGAAAATCAGAATCTGGTTTCAACACGATGCTGCGATTACGGTATAGCTGTCAGAAATCACTTAATTTAAATGATAGATTTGCAAATCTTTGGATTGGCAAAGGTAGTACCATAAACTGACCAGACAGATTTATAAAAAACACCACCCAAATATTAATTCTTTGAGAGGAGCAATTGTTGCAGAGTGTGGGTTAATAAACGAAAGGTAGTTGTTTAATGTTCGAAATTCGTTTTATAACAGACTGGGATATTGTTTATGGTAGAATGGAGGGCTATTTGAATACATGTTATAAATTTTGATTTTAGCCCACCCCTGTTATAATATTTATTATCAATTTCTTCATAGTGTGTGTAATAAAATTAGAATGTTGTTACGTATTAATAGATATTTATGTATTAAGCATAATCTACAGTTATGCCTGGTACATGCAATAAAGACCACATTACGCCCATTTGTATAAAGAATCATTATGGTGGCAAAATAAAATAATAGATATTTATATAAACATAATCAGAAGATTATGGCTCGAGGGAATGTTAAAGCCCGAGCGAATGCTTTATATTCTGAGAGCCATAATTAATGCGTGGTACATTAATGTTTTATTTTATTTTGCACCATGAAACTAGAACAAAATATTAAAAAGATTCAGTATTTTTGGCAAGTTTTAAATGCAAATGCAGTGAAATAAAGTCGACAGTAGGCTAATTTGTTGTTACTAAGATACTGTGATATTGTATTATATATCATGTCATGTGTTTGCTGTCAATCATGCTGCTTAGCATCAATGACATTTTATAAAGACCACATTACGCCCGCATTTGTAGGCGTATAAAGAACATTATGGTGGCAAAATAAAATAAAATATATTAATGTTTAGATTTAAGTATGCGCACCACATTATTCGTAGTTGTAAGTTACCCTTTCTCAGTCGTTTTTTGTCATTGAAGATGTAAACGTACAGTCCACTATTATTGAAATACATCACTAATTTCTTATAAGTCTGATATATTATTTATGCTTACTCGTACCAACAGAATAAACAACATTTTGGTCCATACGTGCGGACTTAGAAATTATAATCATTATTTTATTAAAAACGCGTTAAGACCATAAACTTTATTTTATTCAATAAGTGCGAGAGAGACGAAATACGTAGAAAAATTGGTGAAAGAAAGAATCTTTGCGAGCAGTAGAAGAAACAACTGTTGCAGCTACACAAGTAAGTCGTCTTCCTTTCTTAATAATTCATTACCGTTATTGTGCAAACACAGTTCTCACATCTCAGTTTAATTTATTAGCAAATTCTTGGTTATTATTTTAAAATGGCACATCAAGAGAAATTATTATTAAATAGACGTAAAAATACTAAATCCTCATTAAGTCGTTTTCAAACTTACGTTAACAATTTTGGTCCATCTAATATTACAGAATTAAGGACTAGGTTACAAAAGGTGGAACCAATCTTAGCGGAATTTGAAACAATAATGAATGAATTACAGGTATTAAATGAAGATTCCGATTATGAGGAGGAAATTGCGGAATTTGAAAATAAATATTTTAGTGCAACGTCCACCGCGCGTAACCTTATTGAAAATTGTTTTCAAACAAATGTTTCTTCCACCAATACTAATCAATCCAATTCACTAAATTTATTCGCATCTAATCATTATGATTAAGCTTCCAACAATGAATTTACCTGAATTCGCAGGCAGATATGATTATTGGATGAATTTTTATGACACCTTTGACGCATTAGTAAATAAAAACGATATGCTAACAAATATTCAAAGATTTTATTACTTAAAATCAGTCTTGAAAGGTGATGCAGCTAAATTATTAAATTCATTAGAAGTTACGGAATCTAATTACACAATTGCTTGGAATCTATTAAAAGAACGCTACGAAAATAAACGATTAATATTATCAGTACTCACGTCACGGGTATTTTTGAATTAGATTCCATAACAAAAGATTCATATAAATCAATGCGCTCGCTAATTGATAATTTCAATAAACATTTAAGATCGTTAAGCAATTTGGGTTTACCAACCGATAAATGGGATATTTTATTAATTCACATTGTTTGTACCAAACTAGATAACGCGACCAAACAGGGATGGGAAAAAATATCAATTAATACAACCGAATTACGGCTATTGGTGATTTGATAAAATTTTTAATAGAGCTGCCAAATTTTAGAAAATACGAGTTACGACACTACCAAATCCTCATTACAAAAAACATATTTTCTATGAGCCACGTCACTGTTGACAATTCAAATTTAAACCTCTGTTATTATTGTAAGAGAGATCATTTATTATATCGATGTCCTGAGTTCTTAAAATTAAGTGTTCATAATCGCTGGAATGAAGTAAAAAAATTTAAATTATGCCCCAATTGTTTCAGAAACAACCATTTTAATAACGAATGCCGCGCTAGTGGTTGTAAAAATTGCAACAAGAACCATAATACAATCTTACATCACAATCTATACAACAAACGCGAAGAAAACAATTTAACGAAGGAGTCAAAAAAACAGTCACACAAATATCCCGACAAATTAACACACGAATAAGTTCATTGCATAACGAGTACCGCCGCGAGTTGTCTTTCCTAGTATTAAGGGACATCACTGGTAACAGTCCTAGCAAGCATCGAGCATAACGTTCCTAAAGGGATTAAACTCGCAGATGAACAATTTAATATACCCAAAAAGGTCGACATGCTCTTGGGCGCCGAAGTTTTCTGGAATTTGTTATGTATAGGGCAGATGAAGGTCAATAACGAAAATGTTATTTTCCAAAAACCCGATTGGGTTGAATTTTCGCTGGCTCTATGACACAGATAAACGATGCCATTACAACCTTGCATTCAACAAATTAAGATGTGCAAGACCAATTGGAGCATTTCTGGAAATTAGAAAAATGCGATCACACACGCAAGTTTAGCAAGGAAGAAGTATATTTCGAACAGCATTTTTTATTAAACGTTAAACGCGACTTAACAGGCAGATTTGAAGTACGACTACTTATGCGCGAAGAAAATTTTGATTTTAAAAACTCATTAGACAATGCGATATGTAGATTCCAATCATTAGAGAAACGATTCACATGAAATCCTTGGTCACATGACTGAAGTGACAGCCCCGAATGATTATACCAGGTCAGTATTCTATCTTCCACATCACGGGTTATTAAACAATCTAGCGTGACAACAAAACTAAGAGTTGTGTTTGACGGATCTTCCAAATCAACGTCAGGAGCGTCATTAAATGATAAATTGTGTGTTGGTCCTAACATTCAGGGCGATTTACTGGAAATATTATTACGATTTCGCAAACATTCATACGTTCTAGTTGCCGACATCACGAAAATGTATAGGCAGATCAATATTTCTGAGGATCAAAGAAATTTACAGCGAATTATTTGGAGAAAGGATCCTTCAGAACCATTGCGTCATTATAAGCTAAATACCGTAATGTACGGGACGTCACCAGCGTCATTTTTAGCAACACGATGTTTGCGCCAGTTAGGATTGGACAACATTGAAACCTTTCCAAATGCAGGTAGCACAATTATTAACGACTTATACATAGACGACTTAATTACAGGTACTAATACAGTAGATGATGCAATTAAATTGAAAAACGATATAAGCCTTATTTTAGAAGGCGCAAGCTTTCAACTAAGACAATGGTCTTCCAACTGCAAATTAATTTTTAATGATTCGGATTTTAAACGAGACCTCGATAAATACTATGTTACGGGCGATCAAAATATAAAAACGTTAGGTTTAACTTGGGATGCAAATATTGACAAACTTAAGTACTCTTCGGATTTAGATAAAAAAGAACCCAAGGTAACTAAATGGTCCGTGTTATTTTTTGCATTTCAAAAATATTCGACCCTTTAGGTCTAATTGGTCCAGTAACAATTAAGGCAAAATTAATATTGCAATGTCTATGGCGAGAAAAATTGAATATGAATAGTGATTATATATATATATATATATATATATATATATATATATAATATATATATATATATATATATATATATATATATATATATATATATATATATATATACAGGGTGTTTCATTAAGGCTGGCCACCCATATTTCAGAAACTAGTGGACATAAAAATTCATTATAAAAGTCGCCACGAGAAAATCCTGGAAATTATTTTTAAGTTCCGTAATTCATCAAGGCGCAATAGAAAATTAAAAATAAAATTATAAATTTCTCCGAAAATTCCCACATTAAGGCATACCTTTGGTAACATCGTTAGAAAGCTTAGACAATTCTGCATATTTTGGTCTAAGGCTCATTGGCGTACCGACCTTAATAAGAGTGGGGAAGCTATTGAATGTGTAATCATTTAAATCGCTGTTATTTTTAAACGACTTATCCGATTGTAGTAAACCTAGGCTTGTTTAGAAGAAAAAGGTAGTACTTTTAACTGTCGCATCCATTGGTACGCGATAGCTCATAATAAAATTGTTAGAGGGCGCAATTTGTAATAATACCAGTATTTTGATTTTATTCAGAAAAATTAAATCATACGGTATAATTATGACATCATAAGCGGAAAGTAGCTTAAATTTGTAACAAAAACGTAAATAACGCAATTTGATATCTTTATTTGTTCCAGAGTTATGGCGAAAAGAAGACTTTTAACCGTTTAATTTAATAATTGATTGTTGCTATGGTTTCTTAAGGTGTATAGGTTGGATTAGTAATGAGGAATCTGCATTTATCATAGTCTGTGCCTCCCTTCACACTCTATCTAGGCTTAGGACTAGTCCAAACTAAGCAAATTGCAAAATTTGGAGCGTGTTTAGAGGCCAACGGGCCATAACAACGATATCAAAGTAATGATTGATTTTTGTTTAAGAAACTTTTCAATAGAATGGTAAAAAATCATGAACAACTGTTAAAAAACTAGTGTAAATCTATAAATGTTCAAATTGACGGCCGTTTTGTAAAAACAACTATTAATTCTTCTTCTGTACGTTTATAACATCATATAAAACTTATAAGGCATAATTCTAATGTGGTGTTTTAAAATAATAATCTAATTTGCTGCGGAACATGCGTTTCCATGGAGGTAAATAAATTGAAAAAGTTGTCAACTTACTTAATTTTGATTGATGTTGTGTTGTAAAATTTTTTTCCTTCATTAGGTTTGGATTTCATTGTACCTTATCAGAAATTAGTGCTATCCTTCAAAAATGTCGTATACCAATGCCGAGGCTTACGACATGCTTGCCGTGTATTATGAATGTTTTCAAAATGCAGCTATTGCGGAACGACAATACGCTATCAGATATCCTGATCGAAGGTACTACACTAGAAAAGTGTTTCGGCGAATGGCAACACGTTTAAGACAAACAGGAAATGTACGACGTATTCCACTTCCTGTCAGAAGACGTCGCATAAGAAATGAAGACAATAGTATTAATGTTCTTGCGTACGTAGAATCGGAGCCTCACGTAAGCATCAGGGACATTTCCACAGAACTAGGTGTAAGTGTTGCTTCTGTGTTCAGAATTTTAAGGGATTTTAAGCTGCATCCTTATCATCTAGTTTTACACCAGGTTTTATCAGACACTGATTTTGACAGGCGGCTCGACTATTGCTATTGGCTGAGAGACATGTGTAGTGAAAATCTTCGATTCCTTTCCAAAGTTTTATGGACCGATGAGGCTACTTTTACTAGCTGCGGCAGACTTAATTTCCACAATATGCATTATTGGTCGCAAACAAATCCTCACTGCGTGCGCGAAGTGGATCACCAAAACAGATGGAGTGTAAATTTGTGGTGTGGTGTTTTAGGTGACAGAATTATCGGACCAATTGTTTTTCATGGACACCTAAATGGTGAATCTTATTTAAACTTTTTACAAAATGACTTGCCCAATCTTTTAGAAGACATTCCCCTTGACGTGAGAGCATCCCTGTGGTATCAACATGATGGATGTCCTTCACACTATTCCCGAAGAGTCCGTGATTTCTTAAATGTTAGATAAATCGCTGGATGGGAAGGGTAGTTTGTTTCCGTGGCCACCTAGATCCCCGGATTTAACTGTATTAGATTTCTACTTGTGGGAAGAATAAAAGATATTGTTTACGAAACGAGACCAACCACCCGAGAGGACATGATTCACCGAATTGAAATTGCAATAAATTCGATTCCACAGACGAAATCGAAACAGCTGTTTCCAGTACAAGAAGAAGAATTAATAGTTGTATTTTACAAAACGGCCGTCAATTTGAACATTTATAGCTTTTCACTTGTTTTTAACAGTTGTTCATGATTTTTACCATTCTATTAAAACGTTTCTTAAACAAAAATCAATCATTACTTTGATATCGTTGTTATGGCCCGTTGGCCTCTAAACACGCTCCAAATTTTGCAATTTGCTTAGTTTGGACTAGTCCTAAGCCTAGGTAGAGTTGAACAGCACAATCAATTATTAAATTAAACGGTTAAAAGTCTTCTTTTCGCCATAACTCTGGAACAAATAAAGATATCAAATTGCGTTATTTACGTTTTTGTTACAAATTTAAGCTACTTTCCGCTTATGATGTCATAATTATACCGTATGATTTAATTTTTCTGAATAAAATCAAAAATACTGGTATTATTACAAATTGCCCTACAATTTATTAGAGCTACTCTACAATGATGCAGTTAAACTTACTTTCTTAAACAAGCAGTTTACTACAATCGGATAAGTCGTTTAAAAATAACAGCAATTTAAATGATTACACATTCAATAGCTTCCCCCACTCTTATTAAGGTCGGTACGCCAATGAGCCTTAGACCAAAATGATGCAGAATTGTCTAAGCTTTCTAACGATGTTACCAAAGGTATGCCTTAATGTGGGAATTTTCGGAGAAATTTATAATTTTATTTTTTAATTTTCAATTGCGCCCCCTTGCGATGAATTACGGAACTTAAAAATAATTTCCAGGATTTTCTCGTGGCGACTTTTATAATGAATTTTTTTTCTCCACTTTTTATGTCCACTAGTTTCTGAAATATGGCCGGTGGCCAGCCTTAATGAAACGCCCTGTATATACAGGGTGGTCCGAATTTTATGCTCATAACTTCAAGGGCGTATTCTACTTTAAAAAATAATATAAGTTTTCGATATAAACATATATCCAAAAATCCTTCGTTTCCAAGATACAGGGTGTCAAAGTTTTTTAAAACTTTTCGATTTTTTTTAATAGCTTCCACAGTTTTTCAGATATTGATTTGAAATTTGGTAAAGTTATTACCTTATCAAGAAGCATTAATTTGAGTACTTTAAATTTTTTTTAATTCTACAGGGTGGTTCATTTTTGGGGGTGTCGGTACCTTAATCCCCCACAAATTTTTTAGTGGTACGCCCCTTGTGTATTTTGATTGCAGATTTAGATTTCTTATTCAATTTAGAAAAAATTGTGTTTATTGATTTTTTTTCGCAAATTGCACGATTTTCGAGATTTTTTAACTTTAATAAACGAAATTACAAACACCAATTATTTAATTAACTACAATAAATATGTACCGGGTGTCCCAAATTCGTTGCGGATGTTGCGAACCTTTGCTGCTTTTTTATAAAACCTAAGATGGCGTAATCAGATGTTTTGTAACTGTTTTAGTTTGGGAGATACAGGGCGATTTTGAAAAGTGTGTCGTTTTGGACCCCCTCGATATCTCGGTTACCTCTAAAGATATCAAAAAGATTTAAAAGCTATCTTATACATTTTTTTACGCCAAGTTCAGTGGCGTGCTCAATTTTTTTTTCGGGGGTACCGTTTTTAAGATATGGGCCAAACATATAATTTTTTAAATAGGACACCCTGTATTTTTTAAGATCAATAAATCCCATTTTGTTTTCTCATTTCAGTGATATATATCACTTGCCACTTTTTTTTTATTAACCATGTTGATCGTAAAGATTTTAAAATATAACGACATATGGTTCTTAACTGAAACATTCTATATATTTTTTAATTAATTTTATCAATACAGCTACTTACTTACACAACACATTTATCTTACAACCCTTGGAACATTATTATCTTACAAGGAAATTCAACTAAACAACTTAAACTTAATTATTAAACTTAAATATTAAAAACAACACTACATTCTAAATTGTTCAAAATGGTTCCCATTTTCTTCTACATATTTTTGGCAAACCTTAAATATTCTATTTAAAGCACTTAATATATATTTTTTGTAAATTCCTAAGGGTCTCGTGTGTAGCATTTTGTAATTGAAGGAGGATATCATACCGCCTTGAATACATTTCGTTTTGAATATGCCCCCATAAAAAAAGTCTAAAATGGACAAGTCCGGTGACCTTGGAAGCCAATTTACAGGGCCACGTGTGCCTATCCACAGCTTGGGAAAATGCTCATCTAGAAATGGTCTAATAATATGTGCATTATGTGCGGGGGCCCCATCCTGCTGAAAATAAACTTGATTTCTGTGGGCTAGTGGAACGTCTTCAAGTAATTCGGGCAACATATTTTCTAAAATTTGCTGGTAGCGAATAGATGTCAAACCTCCGTCAAAAAACTGATACCTTATTTTTGTTGAAAAAACAAAGCACGCAACGGAGAACCCAAAACGACCTTGTTGTTGCTGTTGAAAAATTAAGTAATTGTTTTCTTTTGACCAATATCTTGAGTTGTGTCGATTAAAAATTCCTGCACTTGTTATGTGCGCCTCATCAGACCAAATTACTTGTTTTGCAAAATTAACATTTTCGCGACACATTTGCAGGAACCAGTTGCAGAAATTCATGCGGCGTTCAAAATCGCCTGGAAGCAGTTGTTGGACTACATGATCTTTATAAGGAACAAAACTATGTTTTCTTAATATACGCTGTGCATTAGTTTTTGAAACCCCAACACTATCTTCGATTTTCCTGCAGGAAGTTGGAGTATTTACGGATACATGTGCCAAAACGTTAATTTCCTCATTTTCTTGATTTTCTTTTAAACTATACTTATGTTGTCTGGGTTTTATAAATGAACCAAAATTTAATAAATTATATGTAATTCGTAAAAAAATTGCTTTGTTTGGCTGCCTTCTCTCAGGAAATCTAAAAGTATGATTCTTTAATATTGTTATAATATTTACTTTATAACAATCTTACCGATTAAAATATAATTCGGAAGCCTCGTCTGAATTTTCATTACATGCTATATAACATTTAAGCATATCATACTTTTATAATATTCAAAGGGTTGATTATCTGCCATAGCAAAATAAATTAATAAAACGTTAGAGATAATAAATACGTAATTATTTAATAATGACGTATATACTATGATAGGTATACTAGATTTAACTATCTTTTATTTCGATTGGCATAGCCACCTATTTTTTTCTTAGGAATCGATCAACACCTCCAAGTTATAAAAAATCAGCAAAACCTAGCTTAGGTATATAAGTAAAGGGCAAGTAAGGTACACATGATTTTATTATTTTATTCATTTAAATCTAATATACAAAATACAAATACATATAATAATAACCTGTATAATTATTGTTGTTACGTTTTTTTCACTACTAATACCTAATAATTAAACAGAAATAAAAGTCTGTACATTAATAATTACTAAATATAGCAAGTGCTGGATCAATATATGACTTTTATAGAATTGCAATACAATTTATTAAACTTAAAATATATATAGGGTGTTCCATTTAAGAATCATATGTCGTTATATTTTAAAATGTTTAAAAAAATATGTTTAAAAAAATGAAAAGTGGCAAGTGATATATCACTGAAATGAGAAAAAAAATGGGATTTATTGAGCTTAAAAAATACAAGGTGCCCCATTAAAAAAATTATAAGTTTGGCCCATATCTTAAAAACGGTACCCCTGAAAAAAAATTGAGCACGCCACTGAACTTGGCATAAAAAAATGTATAAGATAGCGTTTAAATCTTTTTGATATCTTTAAAGATAACCGAGATATCGAGGGGGTCCAAAACGACACACTTTTCAAAATCGCCCTGTATCTCCCAAACTAAAACAGTTACAAAAAATCTGATTACGCCATCTTAAGTTTTATAAAAAAGTAGCAAAGGTTCGCGACATCCGCAAGTTTCTATCTTTTATAACAACCGAGACACCCCGCAATTACAACGAATTTGGGACACCCGGTACATACATATTTTTTAAAATTTTATAAATTTTGTTCAAAATGAAATCCATTTGAATTAATGCACATTTGGCAACGACGATATGTTGAGTTTACAGCATCGGATAATTGATGTGGTCTATTGCGCAGGGTCCCACATGCTTCCTCGATCCTCGCATGCAGCTGCTCTTCTGTATCAACTGGAGTAGCATACACTACGTCTTTAAGATACCCTCATACAAAAAAGTTGAGAACGGTCAAATCGGGAGACCTAGGCGGCCAGGCGGCTGGCCCTATTGCTGGTACACGGTCCACATCTCTTCCTAACCGTCCTATCCACTTTTGCTGAAAATTTATATCGCACCATTCGCGTACGTTTCTTCCAAAATGTGCTGGTGCACCATCCATTTGTAGCCAAGCTTCGTGACTTAAATCTAGCGGAACATCTTCCAAACAAATGGGCAAATCATTTTCAAGAAAATTCAAAAATAATTGTGAATTTACCCGGTGGGGAAGGAAAAATGGACCACACAAGATATTATCAATGACTCCCAACTATACATTTAAGCTAAATTCGGTCTGGAAGGACCGCGGCCTGATTTGATGTGGGTTTTGATTGCTCCAAACATGGAGGTTATGGTAGTTTACTACCCCTTGGCGAGTAAATGTAGACTCATCCGTCCACAATACTTTCCGTAAAAATGAGTTGTCTCTTTCAACCGATCTTATAATCCAGTTGCAAAATTCAATTCGTTTTGGAACATCTCCAGGCCTTAGATGTTGCACGGGTTGTAAGTGAAATATTTTCTGTTATCCTTATGCAATGTTCGTAAAACTTTACTTTTGGATACCCGTAGGTTTTGAGCATTCAGTTGTCTTGCAGCAGCACGAGAACTTAAGCGATCATTATTGTTAAACAAACGCAATATTTCAGGTTTATGTCTGTCATTCCGTATATCATGACCACTTATATGTTTTTTTAAACCACCTTCTCTAAATCGACGATGTACCTCCCTGAACACTTTTGTGTCAGGTTGTCTTCTATTGCGAAATCTCCGACGATATTCCCTAACCGCTTCAGAAGAATTTCCATTAGTGAAACCGTAAATAAAATGTATGTCCGCATATTCGACGTTTGTAAACACATTAGGCATTTTAAAAAACACGTAAACACTTAAATAAATTCAACTGAATTGTTTACACGCTAATTCAATTAAACTTTATTTACGTTTTAAGTTGTCAAAAATGTCAGATATCAAATGATTGCTATGCATCATAGCCTACTCTAATTATCTTTGCAGATTTACTAGCAGGGTGTCCTATTTTTTTGGGTTTCAGAACCTCTTTTCCCCCCAAACTTCTTCGGGGTGCGACACTCATTTAAAAAAAAAACTTGGTATGACAATTACATTTAAACAATTCTTTATAAGTTACATTTGTTCGAGAAACGCATTGTTTTTGAGAAAAATGCGAAAAAGCGGTAAACTAAAATTCCTATGTTTTTGAACAGTTTTTCTCATTTATCTCGAAAATCGTGCACTTTACGAAAGAAACTCAAGAGACAAAATTTTTTCTAAATTGAATAAGAAATCTAAATCTGCAATCAAAATATACAGGGGCGTACCACAAAAAAGTTTGTGGGGGATTAAGTTACCGACACCCCCAAAAATGGACCACCCTGTAGAATTTAAAAAAATTTAAAATACTCAAATTAATGCTTCTTGATAAGGTAATAACTTTACCAAATTTCAAATCAATATATGAAAAACTGTGGAAGCTATTAAAAAAAATCGAAAAATTTTACAGAACTTTGACACCCTGTATCTTGGAAACGAATGATTTTTGGATATATGTTTATATCGAAAGCTTATATTATTTTTTAAAGTAGAATACGTCCTCGAAGTTATGAGCATAAAATTCGGACCACCCTGTATATATATATATATATATATATATATATATATATATATATATATATATATATAATATATATAAATTTCTCTCTTTCTCTTTCTTCACTATGGTACGTGTGTCAATAAAACGAACTACAAACTTCAACATTTTCCATATATTTCGAATAGTTGTATTCATCGTCAGTGGAATTTAACAATAAAAAGAATATGTTGGAAAATTTAAAATAGTAACCTTGTACATTATTTGTCATAATTGTCAATTTTTAATATTAATTTTAGTTCTTTTTATTGTTAAATTCCACTGACGATGAATACAACCGTATTCGAAATATATGGAAAATGTTGAAGTTTGTAGTTCGTTTTTATTGATACACGTACCATAGTGAAGAAAGAGAAAAAGAGAAAAAAAAATTTTTTTATTAAATATTCGTCAAATAACTTTATATATATATATATATATATATATATATATATATATATATATATATATATATATATATATATATATATATATATATATATATAATATACGGAATGGAAACGTATTGAATGTAATTTATGTAAATTAGAAACAATATCCTTGCCCAGGCAAGTCACTATTAGAGATTACGTGGAGCTAGAGTTGCATGGATTTTGTGACGCCTATGAGGTCGCATACGCCTGTTGCGTATACATTCGAAGCAAGGATCGGGTCGGAAACGTCAAATCATTGTTGCTATGTTCCAAGTCAAGGGTTGCACTACTTAAAACAATAACTCCTAGATTGGAATTATGCGGGGCAGTTTTATTAAGCAAATTAGTACATAAGGTAGTGAGTTCCTTCAACGCAAAATTTACAAACACCTATTACTGGTGCGATTCAACAATAGTTCTGTCTTGGATAAAATCAGAACCAATAAAGTTCCAAATTTTCGTAGCAAATCGGATTACAGAAATACAGGGAATTAGTGATCCTTCACAATGGTATCATATCACGTCCAATGAAAACCCTGCTGATTTGATATCACGTGGTCTATATCCTGAAGATCTTATAAAGAGAAAATTATGGTGGTGGAGTCCGGAATGGCTTGAAAGTGATAAATTATAGTTTAAATGTAGTAAACAGGTTAAACGATCTCCCCGATATACGTAAATTTCAAACCAAATCGTTTATATCTAGTGTATCAAACATTAATGCAGTTGAATTATTGTACAAATACTCGAGTATAACGAAACTACAAAAGGTTGTAGCATATATATTGCGGTTTATACAAAACGTAAGTACGAATAAGGCAAACAAATTATCTGCTGATTTAACGTTGGATGAGCTAACAAACGGAATGATGAAAATTGTTATATTAGTGCAAGCCGATTCATTCACTGAGGAAGTTAAATTATTACAATTCGGTAGATCTGTAAATAATAATAGTAAAATATTAGCATTAAGTCCATTTATTGATAAACACGGAATTGTACGTGTTGACGGCAGGTTAGTAAAATCATTATTAAACTTTGACCATAAACATCCTATTGTTTTACCATCTAAGAGTCCATTTACAGATTTAATTATTAGTTCGGAACATATTAGAAATATGCATAGTGGTGTAGAAGGTACAAGTGTGCGCGTTTCAATAAAAGTTCTTGTCACCCAATAATGGGCGACTATCCTCATGAGCGTATACAACCCTCAAGACCGTTTTTACATACTGCAGTGGACTATGTCAGTCCATTTTTAATTAACCCTTTCAAGACTACTTTTTATTTATAAAATATACAAACTTTTTTTGATCTATTTCGTGATAATATGGACCAAAGGTATCGGTTTTATCAAAAAAATTGTAAAAAAACAGCAGGGGTTAGTGGGGGTGGTGGTACAAATAAGTACCAGTAGTCTTCTGTTGTGGTATTTATGTGTACCATCAGTCCCATAGAAAAAAAATATATGAAATATTAAATCTCTATATTATGTATAAGAACAAAAATAATTTTATTTATGATAATTTGCAAAACATTTTGAGCAAAGGGGAACATCACATTCCTGGCAAGTTGTCTTCGTACGGCGTTGAATTTTATTTTCAGCGCACCTTTTACATCTTCTTCTAGTAGCACCTTCTACTGGTAGATGTAAAGATACAATTTCCAGTCTCTGTCTTTTAGATGGCCTACCGCTCTTTTGACAAACGGAGTATAGATGCTACTTTTGTTCCTTCGGCTATCATTTCTTCAGCTAATGGTACTAGGAACTGAATAAATAGTAGTTTTTTTTTGTCGATCTTTTCTCTATAGATAATCCAAGCGTTTACGATGCTCATCATAAACAGACGAAAGAATACTTTTTTCCACCACTTGTTGGATTTTCTATCTAACTCATATATTTCCATCATATGATCTGCTAGATCTACCCCTCCCATAATTTGTCTATATGTAGCAACCATTTCCGGACAAGGAATATCGATTTTGGATCCATCTTTCTCTGTTTTAGTAACAGTTACCACGTTCGCCTTATGGCAATTAGTCAAAAGAAGGACCTCCTTTGTATCCTGCCATTTCACACACATCAGGTCATCTTCAGTGCATTTAAAAACATATTCACCTCTTTTCAATTTCTCCTTTATTTTCGGCAAGTTTTTTCTATTTTAGTTCCAACTGCGGCGTAATCTATATTCTGTAGTAAATTGACCGAAGTAAAAAAACGATCAAAACAGAAGGTAATTTCCTTTTCCTCTGCAGTTGAGTCGAGTTTATTTACTACTCGTTCGCCAAGAGTTCCATCTAGACGTTCTGTCTCTCGTCCGGTATAAATATTAAAATCATACGTATATCCCGTACAGGAATCGGATCTCAACCTCAACTTGATTTCTCGCTTTACTGGTTTTAGTGGCATGTATTGTTTGAATGACGAACGTCCTTTGAACTTTGTCATAGATTCATCAATGCTTTGGAAACTACTGTCCTGGCGGTAGTTTTGAAATGTACCTTTCAAACACTGAACTATATCATCAATGTAGTATGTTTTGGGCGCGTTGTTTGGTTTAGTCGGTGGCGCAAAATACATTTTTGAAGAAATAAGCTTGAATCTATCTCTGGATATTGCACTTTGTATAGACCTATTGCCCAACGAAGGATGAGTAGACCAGTAGTCACTTATTTGAGGAACACGATTATAGCACATGATCATTATACAACCAAGCACAACTTGAATTTCACCTCTGTCTGTTTCTTTCAAACGAGCACTCTTATTTGATCGTTTATGAATTTCAATTCTTTCATTCGTGCACTGAGAAATGTACATATATAATGATGATGGAAATACTTTTTTGAAGCTTTCATATGGAGTCAAATTGTCTGGTATATCTGAAGCTAATGAACAACTTCGTTCATTAGAAATTTGTTTTTTAGGTATGAAATTATTTGTTGGCTTTACCCATAACACAAATGAACTAGAGTGAGCTAAATTTATGTTTGGACACTCATTTTCCTCATTTTCAACTACTTCACTTTGGTTATTTTCTTTCTCACCTTCATCGTCCGTTTCGTATTCATCGGAAGGCTCGAATAGATCATCACTTCCGTCAGACTCGCTAAACAAATGTTCCCCTAACCTCTCTAGCTCCTCTTCGTTCAATGGCCTCTTTTTATTCATGCCTGAAAATAATATCAATAATTAATTATTATAACATCCCCCCACTAGTACACATACCGACCAATTTCAGACTGATGGTACACAGGTGTACCACTCTATAGGACTGATGGTTCATACATGTACCATTTAGTCAATTTTATGAATAATTTTCGAATTATAAAAAAGCATTATAAATTATAAACTCTTATTGTACTTACCGTATAAAGCTATAAACAAACAACGTTTTGAAATAGTCAAAATAATTTTACTAACAATTTCAATCAAAATAGATGCAAAATATGTTTCTCCTGCAACGTACTTGAGTAAACTGGGCAAACAAGATGGCACCGAATCGCGCTGTGAATTGGCGCAACCGCGTAACTTTGTTTACGATTTCCGAAGACACTACTGGACTGCGTGGTATCGATGTAAACCAAATTAAACGTGATTCAAAGCGCTTAGCCTTGTAAAATATTTGCTGGTACATACGGTGTACCAGGAGTCTCGAAAGGGTTAAGGATGGTACAACGCGAAATCTTAAGATTGTAAAGGCGTATTTATGCGTTTTTGTTTGTTTTACGACAAAGGCAGTGCATTTAGAAGTAGTGGGAGAGTTAACCACATTAGCATTTCTAAATGCCTTCAAGAGATTTATTGGCAGAAGAGGCATTTGCAAATCTATTCATTCAGACAACGGCACAAATTTTATAGGTGCTAATAATGAATTAAAACGAGTTACAAAATTATTATCAACCTCGCAATTTTTCTATTATTTCAAAACAAATTCTATAGATTGGAAATTTATACCACCAAATTCGCCTCATTTTGGAGGTTTGCATGAGGCGGCAGTAAAATCTGCCAAATCAATAATGAAAAAGGTCGTTGGTAATTCCCATTTAACATTTGAACAATTGACAACTGGGTTTGTACAAATCGAATCCGTGATGAATTCCCGTCCTATCACACCATTATCCAACAATCCTAATGACTTACTTGCTCTCACACCTGGTCATTTTTTAATTGGAGAAGTGCTTAACTGCATACCGCAGAAGGACGAAACGTATACCTCGTCAAATCGACTCATTAATTACACACAGTTAAACCAAATGTTCCAACAGTTCTAGAAGAGGTGGAGTAGCTAGTACATGCACACAATGCAAGCGCGAAAAAAGTGGTTTCGAGCAAACTCAAACATAGACGTGGGAACAATGGTTCTTGTAAAAGGAAATGCCACACCACCGCTATTATGGCCCTTAGGACGAGTCACCGCTGTACATCCTGGGGCAGATAAAGTGACAAGTGTTGTGACAGTGAAAACCGCTGGTGGTCTTATTAAAAGAGCTGTTTCAAAATTGTGTATTCTACCAATTGAATAGTGATTATTAGTTAATTACAATATCAATGTTAAACTGACATTATTGAAAGTAGTCCTTTCAAGGGGGGTGCATGTTACGTATTAAAATATATTAATGTTTAGGATTTAAGGGTGCATGCGCACCACATTATTCGTAGTTGTAAGTTACCCTCTCTCAGTCGTTTTTTTGTCATTGAAGATGTAAAGCGTACAGTCCACTATTATTGAAATACATCATTAATTTCTTATAAGTCTGATATATTATTTATGCTTCACTCGTACCAACAGAATAAACAACAAATGTTTCAATAAAAATCGATGACAATAATTTAATTTTTGATGTCATTCGATGCGTAATAATTTTCTGATTCCATTGATACGAAAATATTTTTTGTAGGCCAAATTGGCGAGCAGGAATTCAAAAAATTGTTAAAACCAATGTTTAATCCCTATGGCCAGGTTTGAAAACCGACACCTGGTATACCTTATATCGACATCATTTTACTGTTCTGTTAATATTTCTGTTAATACTAAATCCACTAATTTCAATACGACCTGATTTATGTAAATGTGTATGTTCACTGATTATTAAATTTCAGACCACAAGTATGTTCACTGATTATTAAATTTCAGACCACAACATATCAGATACAGAAAATAAACAAAGTAATATTTTATATGCATCTTATTTTAACTAAAATGGTAATAATTGCTAAAGAAATAGAAGTCATCTTTAATAAAAGAACTGCATTCACACATACGGTTTGAAAGAGTTTCGGAGAATCAAGACGTGCGGCGGTCTGCTCTCCGAGATTACTAGTTAAATTAACTATACGCCCTTTGACTTCTGGTGTCAAGTGCACCGATAATTGTGCTTATCCACATTAACCATAAAACGTAAGCATACTTTAAATCTAATTGAATTTAAAATAAATCAAACGTAAAATAATCTAATCTATCAAATGGGGCATAATGTTCCCTATACAAACGGGTAATTTAAATTCCACTTATGGATACGTTACTGATCTACCCGGAAATCAACCAACAATCTCCCATCAGCAATATAAGCTTCAGAATGGTAGTCAGCAAATTTATCAACCTCATTTAATAATTCATCATCCTACATATAATCCGCCTCCCGTAAATCCCAGTTTCACACCTCTTAATTATAGCTCCAATAGATCAACTCAATCTTCATCAACAGTAACAAACGAACAAATACATAATGAGCAAAACAAGACTGAAGAAGTACCCGTTAATAACCATTCTTGGCAGGTTGTTCAAAAACGGAAAAGATTTAGATTGAACAGATCTACCGAAAATTTAGTATTAGATCAAACAGCTGTCAGCACCAATAATAGATATGATCGTATAGCTAGACTACCACAAGAAGACTCAAATCATACGCAAGTAAATAACAACAACAACAATAATAAAACGCCAAAACCTCCCCCAATTTATATTTACGGCGTTACGAATGATAATAGTGTGGTGGAGTACATCTCAGCAGTTGCTGCAAGCGAACAATACTATACAAAAACACTAGGAAACAACGTAGTAAAATTAATCCACTCACATCAGACACGTACAGGCAAATTATTAGACATTTAAGAGATGAAAAGGTAATTCACCATACTAATCAACCAAAAGACGAGTAATCGTATAGAGTAATGATAAGACACATCCACCATTCAACATCCACTGATGATATCAAGGTGGAATTGGAAAAGGCATGCCATCAGATACGAAACATAATGAATATAAGACACAAGGTAACCAAAGATCCATTGCCACTCTTCTTTGTTGATCTTGAGCCCAACGAAAACAATAAGAAAATATTTGAAATTTAATTCCTTTGTAACTGCAAAATTAAAGTTGAGCCACCGCAGAAAAAAGACAGGAATTATTCATTACATAAGGTGTCAGAACTATGGGCACTCCAGGACCTATTGTACCAAACAATACATGTGTGTCAAGTGTAGAAAACCAAGAACCATACCAGCTAAGTGTGCATTATGTGAGGGAAACCACCCAGCAAACTACAGAGGTTACTCTGTTCATCAAGAAATAGTAAATACAAGAAATGGAACATCTAATAGACCAATTCAAAATCGTAACTCAGCTCAAATTTCAACCTTGATTCTTATTACAAGCTCCCCAACAACGAGAAATCACAAAACTACATGCCTACATATGCCACAGTTGCGCAATCCCGTATGAATGCTAGCAGTTCTAATGAGCAACAGGCCAGTACTGGAGAATTAACTGCTTTCCTAAATGAGTTTAAAAACTTGTTTACACAATTCATGAACCAAAACAACATCATGCTTAATTTACTGTCAACTTTAGTTACTAAACTAACCCGATAATGGCTAGTATACTTCGAGTAGCTACATGGAACGCAAATGGTCTGTTACATAAACAAGAGTTAATAACCTTCTTAAATCTAAATCAAATAGACATTATGTTAAGTTCTGAAACGCATTTCTCCGATAGAACAGTACTTCATATTACAAACTACGCCATATTTAATACAAACCACCCAGATGGTACTCCACATGCAGGAGTAGCAATAATTATTAAAAGCTCTGTATCACATCAATCGCTAAACTCATTTCAAACTGCAAAAATACAAGCTACAATCGTAGAAGTAAACACATTCCCTTGGTCTTTTGTCGTGTCTGCAATCTACTCTCCTCTTAGACATACAATTACTATGGACCAACATACTGAATTTTTCCATAACCTAGGAAATAGATTCATAACTGGTGGAGACTAGAACGCAAAGCATACCCATTGGAGTTCCAGGCTTTGCATAACAAAAGGTAGGAACCTAATTAGAGCAATAACGAAAAACAACTATAATCACCACAGTACTGCAGAACCGACCTACTGGCTCGCTGATCTAAACAACATTCCTGACTTGTTAGATTTCTATATTTCGTATGAGATAGCAACAAACTATATTCCGATTGAGCCAAATAATGATTTATCATCGGACCAAGACCCAGTAATACTGAATTTAAGCACCAGACAACGAAATAAAGAACTAACCCCTAGACTAACATCCAAGCAAACTGATTGGACCAAATATCAGCAATATATACAGGACAAAATTAATCTCAACATAAGCATTAAAACTATCGAAGATCTAGACCTCGCAATTAAAAATCTTGTTACTCTTATGCAAGAAGCTGCATGGGAAGCAACACCTGATAAAACTGAACATACTCTCGACATGAAAACAACACACCCCTCTGTATAAAACAGGTAATCGCTGGAAAAAGAAGTGCTCGATCAAAGTGGCAAAGATCTCGAAGTCTTGCTGATAAACTAAATTTCAACAGACTAGTCCAAAGACTAAAAGCTGTCTTATCGGATTGTCAAAATACTAGTTTTAACTACTATTTTACAAATCTTAAACAAGAAGATTATACTACGTGGAGAGCTACCAAAAAATTCAAAAGACCACAAGCTGTCACTCCGCCAATACGAAAACCTGGCCAAACCTGGGCAAGAACAAACAAAGACACTTTCGCGGAACATTTATCAACTGTATTTCAACCCTTAAATTCTAACATAATAGACATAAGCATTGATTAATACCTAGACATCCCCTGCCAAATGATTATACCAATCAAATCTTTTTCGCCAGCAGAGACACCACTCGAAACCAAGAAATTAAGGAATCATAAAGCACCAGGCTACAATTTGATAACAGTACTAAAAAGGCTCCCCAAAAAAGCTATTATACTATTAACAACCATATTTTACCTAATGTTAAGCTTGTCATACTATCCTCTACTGTCGAAATACGCACATATAATAATGATTCCTAAGCCTGGAAAGGCAGCAGAAGATGTGATTTCACACCACCCAAACAGCCTTCTATACTAGAAAAAATATTCGAAGAAAGGGCTCTTATCTAATGAATTTCGTTTGTTGTCAAAGTGTGGTGGATGGCCCCACGACATGCAAAAAATGGCGCACTATAATGCAATGCCATTTTCCAGAATTATAAATGGAGATACCTCTGTTTTGTATTAATAACGCATGCTGTCATACATCTGGTTTTGTCGTTTGATCTACATTTCTTTCACTTGTATGTGGAAAACGAATAAAAATTATTACCTTACCGTACGTTCTATTATGAATATTAACTTACCTTCATATATGGTCTACATTAATACGTTTAAGGAAATAACAAATCAGTATAGTGCTTTGATACGGTTATAAAGAAACAGCTGATTTCTGTTTCTAAAATAAAAACATTTGAGTTCATGACCTATAGTACTATAATATTTGTTGACGTAGGTCTCGTTTTATTATTAAATGCAGTGTTGATCATATTAGATTTTGAATTTTAAGTAAAAATAGCTTGTATAGTTGTTTGAATTTAGTAATTATTTAATATCGTAAATCTTTACGAGAAATACTATACGAGAAATAATATGAGTTATTTTATACTGAAATTAATCAGACATTTTGTTTTATTAAATATACACATAAATACAGTTGTTTAATGTTATTTACATTACCTATGCTATTAATGAACAACTTTCCCAATTTTTGTTGTATTTTAAGTATTAAACCTATAAAATAGATATCTCTGCATCCCTCACAGCTGAAAATAAATGAGTTCTCCACTACAGTAAGTTTCGTAAGTATTGTACCTTGCTGAGCTAGAACGTGGTGCAATTTACCTTTAATAACCCAATCACCCACACAA
Organism: Vesta saturnalis; assembly: GCA_036346205.1. Taxonomy (NCBI): domain Eukaryota; kingdom Metazoa; phylum Arthropoda; class Insecta; order Coleoptera; family Lampyridae; genus Vesta; species Vesta saturnalis. Next base: position 2,824,839 of record JARFJB010001603.1, on the reverse strand, counting down.
AATTTTTATTTGTTATAAAATTTACTTTTTTAATAAATCAATTACCGCACCAAAATTTTTTATTTGTTATAATAGAATAGTAAACGAAATATCTAAAATCATCGAGCAAAAGAAATTCTGTACGGCTGTGTTCCTTGATGCAACCCAGGCGTTTGACAAAGTCTTGTAAGCCACTTGCGTTAATTAAATTGTGTAATTTTATTTTGCTTCAGGTTGCTCAGTCGGTTCTTGTACTTTGCAAGAAGGGGGGGGGGGTGTTTTTACTCTATATGGGCCGAGCACTGTTCGCATTGAATGATAAGAATATAAAGGATTTATATTTATATTGCCTATTGTTTATATAACTAAATAATGGAACTATTAATACTTGATAATAAAGCTAAAAACAATGTACCAACGATAAATAAATTTCCCTGGGGATGCCAGGTCCTCGGGGTCGTCCTGGTGTAGCCCGCCGGTCATTGGGTTCTGAGACGTTTCTGTGGGAATTGGAATTAATGTTACCTTTATAAACCTATTAGGAACACGTATTACAACGAAAATCCTAACAAAATGACTTTTAAAGTTATTTAAGTAAGTCTAAATCCGGCTCTGTAAACGGAGGCTGCCCGGGTGTACAGGGTGGTTCATTTTCGATGTTTTCTTATGGGAAGTACCCGTTCTATTACAGATAGACAAAAAGTAATATGGGGTCCTTGTGCTCGATTTTGGTGTTAATTAAGATCCTATAGTCATAATCAAGATATCTCTGACCGTAATTGTGCAATTAGCCAAAATTGAAAAAATGGCGATTTTGAAAAAATTGAATAACTTTTTTATTTCTAAATGTATCAACAAACTGTAAAAACAAAATTTTTTAAGCAGAATCCGTTCGTGCATTCACATTTTTAATACCTCCTTAATGTAAAAAGATATGATATAAAGTTGTATTTTTTTATATCGAAACCATAGTTGACTATGACATTTTTAAATGACATTTTTTTGTGCTTTTCAAAAATATAAACACTTCTATGCTATTTTATTAATTAATTGATTTTTTAAGTTTTATATTAAGAATACACAGTAGGCATAGGAGGCTGAGATTTAATTAAATAAAAACAAATGATACCTATATGTCAAATATTAAATTAAAAATTAGAAGTGTGCAACAAAGTGATTTTAGAATTTAGTTATTAACATGCCTAATTATACAAATTCAGAAAAATTTTGCATGTTAAACTGTTTTATATTATCCGAAGGTGATAAGAAGGTGGCATTGTAATTATATATATCTACAAAATTTTCAGCAGCCAAATAAACATATTTTTGAACGGTATAGTTAATAGAAATTAAAATTTTTGCTAGCTTAAAACAATATAGTAGTTGAAATTAAGATTAAAATTAAAAATTACAAAAAACGTTCTGCATTATGCTTTTCATTGTTAATAACACTTGCATTTATTGATAAAGATATCTCTTTGTTAGATTTAACTGGATTATTTTATTTGATGTCATGTTTATATTTGTGAATGCTTCTATCATTTTGAAATTGAAGTTTTTCACAACTTTAGACTTACGTAATAACTTGATTACATTTTGTTAAATGTGTTTTTTGGCTGACATTTTTCATTGTTAGCTTTCTCCGTAGAGAGTGTTCTGATTTATCATCTTTAAGGCAGTTTAACAATATTTAATTCTTAATTAGCTAGTTATTCTTTACTAAAATTTAATTTTATAGTTGGCTTTATAAGTTTCTCAAACTGTTATATTAATAGCACGCTGATGTTTATGTTTTAATTTTTCAACTTAAATTATTTACATCTTTAACAATTTTTAAAAGATATTACTACTAACAAAGATAACTGTAAGTGTTACCGAAACGTTTAGATTGTATAATTTAAAATATACCATTAAAAAAACCCAAAAAAGATAAGTATTTTAAAATCTTAATTAATTTTAGGTTACAGAAAGATTTAATTGAATTCGGTTCTTTTAAAATTCCAGGCCAAAAACTTACTTTAAACGAAATTCTGAAGAAAATTCAATGGTCGTCTTAGGACAGCTCGAAGCAGACCCAACAACTTCATCTAGACAAATGGTTAATATAGGCGTGTCTCGAAGCAGAGCCCTTCGAATTTTAAAGAAACACAAATACCATTGCTATAGATTTCGGAAAGAACAGTTTTTGACTATAGACGACAGAAGGCGGCGTACTGAGTTTTGTAACTGGTATATAAATCAGTGCCAAAATGTACCTAATTTTTGAAACTCTATTGCATGGTCAGACCAGGCGCATATCACTAGTGATGGTATTTTTAATAATCACAATTTACCTTACTGGGAAGATACTAACGCTCGTGTCATTGTTGTCCGCTGGAGGCAAGGGAAATTTGGAATAAATGTGTGATGCTGCATTAAAAACGGACGTTTTTATTATCACATGTATGAAGGAACATTAAACTCAATGAAATATCACGATATTCTACGAATTCGATTGGAGGGATTTCTAGAGAGTCTTCCTTAGCACAATATTGCAATGTCATATTTCAGCAAGACGGAGCTCCCGTACATAATTCCCGTATAGTTAGTGACTATTTAAATTTAAATTTCTATGGGTTGTTATTTTTCTTTCATAAAATTTAACTTTTATAATCTAGTATGCGCGGTCGTGGATTGAAAGAAACTAATCAATTTGTATCGGTTTTAGTTGATTTAACTACTGACAATTTAATTAATACGGAATATCTATTTTAATCAACTGTAAAATAAGACTTAAGCTTTACGAAAACGCGTTTTAATGCATTAATTCGGTTTCGCGTGTAGTTTAAAACGTAAACGTTTCCTATTCACACGTGACATTCTAATTATTTAAAAGGAAATAACTGAGATTACTATTTACACGGAATTTTACCACTACGGTACCCGAATTAAACAATTATTTAAATTGTTTAGAATGAAATAAGCTAATGTTTATTACTTCCACGATTATCCTCCGTATTAAAATAGAATAATTATTAATACGTACACCGTTGGCGTTTGATAAGGGTACTGCTAAAGTGTTCAAACTTTCTGGAACGATTTAGTTTGCGGTTTTCTTAAAGAAGAATTTCTCCTTTAAGACGGAGGCGAGTTCTTGACGTCTATTATGAAGTGTTGCAGGGAAACTAACTTGGCGTGGATATATAACAATTAAGATCGGATATCGAAGCGATTACTCACGTTTGATGCAATTAAATATGACGGTCCCGGACGTGGACGCACAACGTTTTCCTATAGCTGGAGGACCACTCGGGCGATCTCTAAACGGTGTCTGGTGTTGATTTTGTCTGCAGGTTGCTGGTGCTGCTTGTTTTTATTGTTTATTTTGCCTCGTGTTAGACGTGTTCGTGTTAGTAAGTGTAATATGTATTTGGTGAAGAACCATTTATAAGAGTCGCGAACTAACCCGTTGTGTGCTGTATAAATGGACCCGCCGTGAGTTAGTAGAATTAAGGCGGCGCCCTTTCTTCCCAACGGAGTAAGTGAAAGATGACTATGGGCGTCTGAGCCCGGCGTAACACCGTCCTTTCTGCGTATTGTGTAATATTGTGCAATAAAACTTACGTGCTTTTAACCCCAGAGTACATCAACCAGCAGCTCGGTGATATGGAGATGATTCTCAGGCGGTGTTATCGAAGTATCTCGACAAAAGACGCACGACGGTACAAGATGAAGATTCTAGCGAACGCGGCGGTTGGCAGGTCGGCGAAGGAAACGCGAAACTGAGAGCAGCGGGCGCGCGGTCAGGTTTTCTTTTCAGTAGCGCGTCGCGGTTTTTTATAGCGGATCCGCGGTAGGCGGGTATGTCTACTGTGCAGGGATCTTCAGGTCAGGAATGTCGAAAATTACGGGGAAGTCTGACGTAGAAAAGCTTTCGATGTTTTAGAAATTAACGTCGGATAAAGTTCATTATTTGATGATTTCTGCAAACTTTGATTAACCCCGGGTAATTAAAAAATAATTAATGATGGAAAAATTTAGTAAAGGGTGCTGGGTCTACAGTCTAGCACACTGGGTTACTACACAAACTAAAGAGATTACTGCCAAGCTATTACTATCTTCTTCTTAAATCATACCTTGTAGAAAGATTGTTCTCAGTCAAGTATACCAACAAAATCTCCTACAAAATCCAGTGTCCCACAAGGTAGTGTCCTTGGTCTCCTACTTTTCCTGATCTTTACCGCTGAATTGCCAGAAACCATAAATATTCACTGCCACTTTTGCGGATAACACTGCCATCCTATCTACACATCAAGACCCCACTCAAGCATCTGAAAATCTCCAAAGACACCTAAACCTATTAAACGAGTGGGTCGATAAATAACGCATTAAAATTAACCAAAGTAAATCGGCGCAAGTGATATTTATCACGCGAACTAAAATATGTCCCCCAGTTACTTTAACAATGTTCCAATACCAGTTATGACTGAAATCAAGTACCTGGGCTTGCACTTGGACCAACGTCTCACATGGAAAAAGTATATCACAACCAAAGGCCAGCAATTAAATATTAAATTTCGTCAGATGCATTGGCTTTTAGGAAGGAAATCAAAGCTGTACCTATCCAACAAACTAATAATCTACAAATCTATATTAAAACCAATTTGGACATATGGTGTTCAACTGTGGGGATGTGCTAAGCCAACTCGAAGAAAAACTATACAGCAATTCCAGTCCAAAACTTTGCGTGTCCTTGTGATGCTCATGGTACGTTACGAATCAATCTCTACATGCGGATATTGGTATGCCATTTGTCGAGGAAAAATCCGCAGATTTGCCTGAAAATTTCACAATAGACTACAGAATCATCCCAACGATCTTGTTCATCAGCTGACCATTGCGTATTCACCCTTAAGAAGACTAAAGAGAAGCTGGTATTACGACTTACGATCACCCTAACATAGAAAATTTGCTATAGCAGTCTCACTAATGCGTGGTTTCTCCTAACAAAGTGTGTTCTATATCTATATCTCACATTTGCTTAATACTCCATGTAGAGTAGATTGTAAATTTAGTATTAACAAATCAAAAAAAATTCTCACACACTAACACTGTTCGTAAGAAACATTTGCTTGGGTTGTACATAGTTGCTATAGGTAGAAACATTCTTGTCTGCTTAAAATAATTTAAGATTATCACTTTGCTACTAAAATGCAATAAATTAGAGTGGCTATTAATAAAGTACTTTCTTAGCCAACACTGATTGAAACTATCACAGTCACAAATGCAGTTACTATATATCAGCAAATGTTTCACGTTTATAAACTATACTGTCACCGTGTGTAGAAACTATAGCAGAAAATTATGATATTCGTAGTTTTATTGTCTGATTGAAAATTTAAGGTTAATAAGTTGTGAAGTTTGGGAAGCACTGATGTAGTGCTGTTTTTATGTCGTATTTAACGCTATTTGGGTTTATTAGAAACATTATTGTTGTAATAACTTGATATTAGTCAAGTTGCTTTGGTATGTGTGAATACTTGCGATATTGCAGACTCACATTCCATTAATATAAGTAAATTGACTGTAATCTCATATTTAGAATTTACGTCATACCTAAAGACAAAATTTACATCGATTGGGGCTTGTACGTCGATAGCGCAGTTGGTTAGCGCTGTACTCTAGCAAAGTACCGGTCGTAGGTACAAATCCTAGTCGAGATAAACTTTTTATTTATGTATTTAATAAAATTAATAATAATTTTTAATTACATGTTCGTATTTAGTTTTATGGTTATTATGATTTTTTATAGGAAGATATAAAAGTTCTAAATTACAAATATGTTTGTCGCATATAGTTAAGGTGACAACTTGAGGAGTCCCGTGTATTAATGCAATAGTGTCAAAAAAAATCTATTTAATTTAGTATTTTACTTTGGTTTTTAGAAGTATGTTAGTTAATAGAATGGCAATTCATTTCAAAATTATGTTTTGTCATTAAAAGTCCTTTTAAAGTTCTTACAGATAGGCTAGTGTTTTCTCTGGTCCAAATTCTATCCATATCAGCAAAAATCCTCCTTGAACTGGTTAAAAAGCTCGATCAATAGAAACAGAAACTTTTTTCCATTCGCTTATTTTTTGACTGGTTGTATATTTTTTAATGCATGATTCATCAAATATTTCCGAATCATCTATATGAATATCAGGGTGTTGTTTTCGAAAAACAGACAATTTCAACATTGGATAACTGAGGTTCTTTTTTTAGAAATACCTAAAGAAAAGTTTGCGAATCTTCAAAGTGTTACGTCCCTTTATCTAAATAGGCTAAACAAGTAGTATAAAACACGGCACTGAGGTTTTAAATTGAGTTACGGCTAGGTCTTCCCTTCATTTATCAAAGCTACTAGCATAGTGTTAACTTGATTTGGCAAAAAGACTTCATTTTTTTCTATTAATTGTTGCTTTAAATTTGATAGAACCATGTGTACTTCTACCATTGAAGATTTTTCAGATTCCACTTGCAGCACACATTTATGAAATGTAGATGCTTGTAAGTAAAGAAACCATAAACAAACTTCAAAGAATTATTATAAGTTTTTGTCATGAACAAATAAGTTCAAAAGTGGTAGGTTTAAATCCTACTCGAGTAAAACTTTTTATTTATGTATTTAATAAAATTAATAATAATTTTTAATTACAAAGAAATTATTTTTAAAACTATTAAGAATCAATGTGGGACATTTTTCTTGAGAGAGAAAGTAACTGCAACGGTTTGAACATATTTAATATTCTCTCTGATTTTACTGTATCCCAACCTTAGATTATAGAAAAGAGAGGATGTAACATCTTTGTTATAATAAAATGCGCGAAGGCTAACACTTTTTTTTAGTTGGACGTCTGGAGGCGTGTACTGGATAGGAACGGACTCAGGAAATTGCAACAATAATTGGCTTTAGAAATTTACGCTAAATAATATATTAATATTGATTTCTCATATACGTACGTATATGAGAATAATAGGTTTAAATTTTCAAACACTATTTTTGCATTTCTCGATACTTTGTGGCCAAAACAACACAAAAAACACATTTATAGACAAAAAATTTCGTGTTTGACTGTATCGATAACTTTAATGGTTCACGTACACTCACACACAATAATCAAACAAAATTTTGTTCTATTGTTTAGGCCACAGAACCTCGAGATATGTAAAAAAAACGTGTTTCTTGTAGGTTAGAAAATAGTTCTAATTCCATGGTTAATTAATATTTTTCAATTTTATCTGTAACGTTACCATAAAGGTAATACTACCTACATTAACTTAATTATTGTTTATGGGTACGTCTAAACTCCTAAAAGGAGTAACCAATAGGTTGTAGCGA
>JARFJB010001603.1:2715000-2810000 GCA_036346205.1 Vesta saturnalis | reverse complement strand
ATGACAAATTCAAGTAGATATATAAATAATCGGAGAAGCTTGTTCAGTTCATTCCATAAGTTTTAGCATGCATATACGAGTAACTCGTCAAGTAAGATTAGATACCAATGATCTGAACATTCTTTTCCTAAAGCAAGCAAATTTATACTTAAAAGCTAATAATATAAATATCCTCCTGCGCACGATCGCGTAAACAGTAGCTCTTGAAATAGTATCAAATAGGGAAGTTAAATGCTAACACATAACTGTGAGTTTTATTTAAAAGTTCAACAGTAATTACCTCAATCTTGGTTAAGCATGTGCACAAATTGTTTAGTAATGGATTGATCCAGTTATAACAATTCTACGTTATTGAAGTTTTTATAAAAGTGAAAGGTTTTCGGATTGTAATATGATCGTGAAATTGTAACACAGGTAAACAGTTCAGTAAAAATAATTTATAATATGGTTAATTTAAATGCACTCAATCTTTTGTAGGAGCTACAGGTGTACGTAACCAATTTGGAAACAAACTTGACAATGTAATTTTTATTGATACAAGTGATAGGGAACGCTCTGACCTGCTCGTCGAATGTGCTTTAGGTGTATAGCTTAAATTCCATCCTCATAATCCAGCTACTTGTAGTCATTTACGAGCATTACCAGTTAAAGCATCTCGTAGTACCCCAAAAGCGAGACGAAAGGTACATAACATATAATCTTAACAGCAACCAGTACGCGAAGAGGGAAAACGCAGAACGAAAAGACCCAAAACGAAAAAAAAAAGCTAGGAAAAGGTAAGGGATATAATGTCAGTTTATTAATCTAACATTATTTTACCTCTACAGCTATACTGTGATAATTTACCACGAACTGGTTAAATATATTTCCTCCAAATTACATATCGTAGTTTAAGCCTAAAAGAAAGATTTTAATTATAACAAGCTTGAAGAAAATCGAGCCAACTCACCATGGGTGAGCAACATGTTTTTTATATCCGCAATCAATAGCGATTCTATTACTTCATCAAATGAAGAAATAATTTTTGAAACAAAACTTCTCCTCTAGAAATGGTGATTTACACCGACAAAACAGAAATCAGAGAAATTTTCTAAAATATAATTTTACACTACAACAAAATGGCCGTGTTAAGAGAACCACACCTTCGGAAAAAGGTATTCAACAGAATTGTCCTTATCAAATATTGTAGAAATGTTAAACAGATGCTCGTTTTCAAATAAAATCTAATTCGTAATATGCAATTATTCAATGGTATCCGTGGTGATTTAGCAAAGTGACAGGTACCTATAAAAATGTAAGAATTTGAAAATAACCAGAACCTACGTATAGATGGCACTAGCAGGTTTATTTTAAGAATGTTTGTTATGGAATACAAAGTTAAACACGAAAAGAAATAATTCCTCTATAACGTAGAAAAGTAAACGCAATAAAAGAAAATCATTTAATCCATTATACTAAATGGCAAAGGCAGTAAATACAAAAAAGTTAAATCATTAAGGTAGAGAAATAATTAACAAGTAAATTTAGGTAAATAACAACCCTAACGATTTAGGCTAAAGATAATTTTTGTTTTTCCAAACAGTAATAATTAGAGAAAATTTATAGAATCGATCAGAAAGTATCCGATATCGATTTTAGACGTTACAGTATATATATATATATATATATATATATATATATATATATATATATATATTATAATTATGTCGGAGAATGAAAGCTGCATATCTCGTAGCTGTATATGCAGACAGTGTAAAAAGAGCAGCATAAACTACACGGGTATAATTATAAAATGCCAGGATTTGTGCAACAGAATGTTCCATGGACTTTTTTCGGAATTAAACAGTAACGATATTCGTTTATTAAATACAAAAAGTTGTTTAATATGGTTGTGTTCAGCATGCCGCCATATTATTAACGAAGGTCAGTCCTTTTATATTCTAGTATTTAAACTTCAAGAAAGAATTAACACCCAAAATCAAATATTATCAGCGCATTCACAATTAAACGATAGGTATTGCTAATAAGGTGTTACCTTCCGGAGAAAATCAAACCCAAAATAAAAACTAAAATCCAAAACCAAATAAAAATGCGCAAAATAACAATAATGCCGCCACCTGTGACAAAACGGTTAAACCCAAAGTTGAAAACGAACCAGCGTCATCGTCTATACATATAAAACGTAACAATTAAAATACGATATCATAAGGTGAAGATAAAATGGCGACGGTATCGAATGTACCATTGACAACTCAAACATTCGAATAAATACAGAAAGTACATCAGAAAGTGATAATAATTCTCAGATTGGTACATACAAACGTAGGAATAAAAATGTGATAACGGGTACCGGACGGTCTTCACCAAATCAGACAATATCTGCGGGCGTCGTGATTAAAAGAAGGGCATGGTTCCATGTAGCAGGTGTATCACAAGGAATGAACGAAAACCAGCTTCGTGAAATCTTAAATATTAAATACAATCGGAATGATTTTCATTTTGAAAAATTCTCTCAAAACATCCCAATCCACCTTTCTCAAGTTTCAAGGTTGGTTCATGCTTCTCTTTGCTGGAAACTTTGAAAAAACCAGACTCATGGGAAAAAGGTATTTACGTAAGCCGTTTCAATTTTTTTTCAAGAAACCGTACCCAAAAAGCAATAACGTAGCATCAAATTCAATCATCAAAAAAAAAAAAAAAAAAATATTCCATCAGAAAAACAAATAAATTCCAATCTATTGAAATACTGACCTATGACGTAAAGCCCGATATTATCTTAATAACAGAACATTGGCAAACCGCTGATAATAGCAGTAATATAAACATATCCAACTACGTTTTGGGAGCCAAATACTGTCGAAAAAGTAAACATCATCGTGGGGTTGCAATCTACACACTTGCATCCATGGTTACTTACTCAAGAACAGATATCGATAACGTCGCATTAGAAGGTGTTTTTGAATGCTGCGCACTACAGTTTAATCACGTTATATTTGTGGTATTATATAGACCTCCCGGTGGAGATTTTAATTTGTTCTTAAATAAATTAAATAATGTACTAAACAAAATTAATAACGGAAAAAACAAAGGTCTTATCGGTGGTGACTTTAACGTCGATTCCTACGACTATTAAAAAGTGCGATTTATGTAATTTGTTTTTAATCTACAACTTACATACAACAATAAAATCGACAACAAGAGTACATTACACGGGTAAAAAAAACTTGTATTAACAATACTTTTTGTAATTTTATTCCAAAAATTATCTCAGCCGATAGTGTTCAAACTTGTATTTCAGATCACCTCGGCCAAAGTGTAGCATTTGATAATGCTCTTTTAAAGGATGCGAATACAGTCATCTATCTACTCACGTAAAGTAAATAACCTAAATAATATCCAAAGATTCTGTCAATATTTACAAACACAAAACCGGTCATATCTATATACAATAAACTGCCCAGATAAAGCATTTGATACGTTTGTAAAACAAATTCTTAAAATATTTCATTTCTGTTTTCCACTTAAAAGAATAGCAAATAGAAATTTTAACAAATCTCGTTGGATAAATAAATATCTTTTGGATTTAAAAAAACAGGTAGCCGCAATGAGTGACCTTGCAAAGCCATATCCAATTTTCAAAAATGCTTACAAACTTTTAAACAATGAATATAAATCGCAACTAATACTTGCAGAAAGATGACTTAATCTTCATGTCATCCAATAAAAGCAAAACAGCCTGGAAAGTTATAAAATCTAACTGTTGCACCAATAACTTGCCTCAGAGTATTCAAAATTATGGGAGCAGACAATATACAAAGGGAAGACCATCACACAGCAATTAGTTTAATAAATATTTCAACAATGTCTCGGAAAAATTAACAGAAAACCCTGCACAAGATGTAAAGCGACAACTCACTACACAAAATTTCTCTATAAATCATTCGTGCATTTACTTAAACCCTGTTACTGTGCAAGAAATTTTAAGACAATATGCCTAGCTTTTCGTAGTAACCGCTTAAGTAATCCAATCCCTGACTCGAGTACTTGGAGATAGGGCTTTGGAACTTTCTGAAAAGACCAACATATTAGGCACATGACGTGGCCAAAACATATAAAAATTTTAGAAACGAAACTTAGTAAAGTACTATTTCTATTAAAAACGTTATCTACAAAAAATACAATGCTTTGGTGGTCAAGTCTTTATATAATAACCAATTTCATGCTACCATTCGATATGCGTCATTCATTCTTCAAACCGAGAGATTCCTGTAGGTCTTTCTTTAAGCATTATCAAATACTTACTTTACGAGTGTGTACATTTACGAGGTTATCATGTGTTCCTATAATAACCTTAATATTGGTAACTTAAACCAACATTATCATAACTACTCTACAAGAAAAAAGGCTCATATATCAACAGTTGTACATAATTCTAACGTGTACAAAAACAGTGTAATGTACAATGCTGGAAAATTCTATAATCCTCTTCCCAAGAATCAGATCCATAAAAAATAAATACCTTTTTAAAAACAAATTAAAATAAATTTTATTGTTGCATGAATGCTACAATATTGACGACTATTTTAACATACACTTCTCGAACTATTAAAATATTTTAACTTATTTTTTTGTAAAGGATTTTTTTTTTGTTATTCCTTACGTGTATATATATATATATATATATATATATATATATATATATATATATATATATATATATATATATATATATATAACTCTTGGTCATTTTATTGAATTAGCGTTCATGATTTTATTTATAAAATATAAAATAGACAAATTTTATATACACAGAAAAGTTCCTCCGAATGGAATTTGAACCCTCGATATGCGGGCCACATGATAATAGTACATATAGTAACTGTTACCATGTACGTTAACACAATATCCTGTTGTTAGTAAATTATATACATATTACGTGTCTATAGAATGGAATTCAGACTCCTGTAGCTCATTTGGTAGAGCACTCGTTTAGTCAACGAGAGGACAAGGGTCCAAATCCCATTCGGGGGAATCTTTTTATGTATATACACTGTGTCCCATTTTGTAAGGTAGTTCGTTTGCGAGCAAAGATAAAAAGATGCGGTTTTCGCGACCCTGTTCTACTTTTTAGTGAAACGAAAGATGTCACAAACAGAACTGTCATAGTCCTATTAGTATTTGAGACACAGGGAAACATTCAAAATTTGTACATTTTACGCACCCCTTGTAACTGCTTTGCCTTGTAATTTATCTAACAGTGAAAAGTGGGTTGTATACAGAATTTTCCGTGAAATTTAGTGGCGTGTATAGTTTTCTCCACAAAAAGTCAGTTTCTTCGCAAAAAACTAAAGTTTTGTTTTTTTAAATGGAACACCCTATATATTTCTTTATTATATAATAGAGCTCACACTCAGCTTTCAAAAAATATATATTGTGTGATACTTCTTTTGCATTATTAACCTCAAAAATGAATGTCACGTTAATTTAACATTTTGATGATATAGTTGGCCATAAAACCTATAAACTCTTCTTGAACGTCCAAGATATATTTGAGTATTAAAAAAGGCTACTAGATTATTGCTGCTTTATTATAATTATAAGTATGTAAATACGTGATTATAATAAATCTAAGTACCTTTACGCAGAAATGCAAAAATAATAACAAAAAATTATGCAAATTAGGTACAATAGTTTTTGAAACATGTTCAAACTGGCAATTTTTTTTTAATTGGGTAAAATGCATCTTACAGCTTCAGAAAAAAATATTAATGGCAATACAACTTATACAGAATACCTTATATCTGAATTTGTAAGTAGGTGGGCCTAATCTGATCTAAACGTAATTGACCTGTCAATTCTGATTAAAATTATTTTTGTGCAAAAATCGTATTGTTTGTTCATTGTGCAAAATATGGCAAAAAATCTAAATTGTGAAAACTTTGAAAAATATGATATGCAGGTGTGCTTTGTCAGAATAATGAAAACGCCGACGCAGCAATAAATTTGTATTTTAACAGGTAAATATAGTTTCCTTGGTATTAATTTTGATAGTTATGTAACTTTACATCTTTGTAAGTTTCCAGAACAGAGACAACTTAGTAAAATCACGTTTAATAGATTAAAAAGGAATTTAATTAGCTATAGATCATTTTCTAACCGCAGGTTAAAAAAGTATAATGAAGAGAATTATGAGGTTACCGTTTTAGCCAGTGTGGAGGGTAATCCTATAAGTTCTTGCAAGAACTATAGAAAGTAGTAATCGAGTTTCGAAAACAAGAATCCAAGGAAACCTTCTCCACATAAATATAAACCATATAAATTTAGGCTTGTTCAACATCTACATCCTGGCGACGCTGAACGTAGATTAATATTTTGTAATTGGTACTTAAACTTAGGAAGAAATGTCATATGGTTAGACGAGGCACATTTTAGCATTTCAGGTGTTTTAAACAGGCACAATAGCAGATTTTGGTCTCAAGAAAATCAACACCAAATATTTCCCCAAAGACAAGGACGATTTGGACTGCACGTTTCCTGCCTTATATTAAGATCACACATAAAATTTGACATTTTCGAAGGGAACTTATCCGCTCCTAGATATTTTAGAAATGGTTGTGCTTGAATTATTAAATGACATTCCTTGAATCAAATTCATTTCCAACAGAATGGAACCCCATCTCACAATGCGAAAATTATACACCCGGTTTTGGAAAACAATTTTTTTAGATGGATTGGCACTAATGGGCCGATAAGATGGCCTCCTAGGTTTCCGGACTTGCCAGTCTTAGATTTCTTTTTATGCGGTCACTTGCAAAATAAAATGTACCAAACTCAAAATGATAATATTGAACGTTTGACAAATGTAGTTAGTAAAGCTTTCAGACATTTACAAGATCACCCCATTATTGTGATTAATGCTATAGAACGAATTGGAAGAGTGTGTGAATCATGTATAAGACAGAATGGTCATCGGTTCGAACATCTCCCTAACCCTTAACCTTGTTTCTTCATGGCCAACTATATCACATTCATTTATGAGGTTAATATTGCAAAAGAAGTGCCACACAATACATATTTTTTGAAAGCTGACAGTAAAAATATCTTAGACGTTCAAGAAAATACGCGTTTATACCGAGTTTATAGGTTTTATGGCCAACTATATCATCAAAATGTTAAATTAACGTAACATTCATTTTTGAGGTTAATAATGGAAAAGAAGTACCACACAATATATATTTTTTGAAAGCTGAGAGTGATCTCTATTATATAATAAAGAAATATATAGGGTGTTCCATTTAAAAAAAACCAAACTTTGGTATATTGCAAAGAAACTGACTTTTTGTGGGGAAAAGTATGCACGACACTAAATGTTACGGAAAATACTGTATAAAAGCCACTTTTCACCATTTCAATAAATTGCAAGGCAAAGCAGTTACGAGGAGTGCTTAAAATGTGCAAATTTTGAATTTCGCCCTGTATCTCGAGATACAGAGTCGGTTAAATTACCAAAGTTGGGCAGAATTACATGATAATTCAAATACCGATAAGAAAATTCAACATTGTTGCCAACGTTCTAAGATAACTGAAAATAACTAAAAATAGTCCAAATTTTCAATCGGCTATATCTTTTTTAATATTCAAAATACGAAAAAGTTATAAGATAGACTTTTGATAGCTATTTTTACGCAAACTGGGAAAATGCGAATAAAAAAATGTTTTAGTAGCTATTTTTTGAGCTACAACCCAAATATATATTTTTGAAATGGCAATTATAGGTGGCTATGGACTCATTAGTTTGCTTATTTTTTTCTGATTTCAAAAATGTATAGCTTTGTATTTGAATTATCATGTAATTCTGCCCAACTTTGCTAATTTAACCGACTCTCTGTCTCTTGTAATAACAAAGATAGCCACAGAGCGTGGATAGATTCTAGACACCTATATATATATATATATATATATATATATATATATATATATATATATATATATATATATATATATATATATATATATATATATATATATATATATATATATATATATATTGTGTGTGTGTGTGTGTGTGTGTGTGTGTGTCTGAAGTTTCACCTGGAAGACCTTGAACTTCCAAAAGTTTTGCTTGAATGCCCTTGTCTTTTACGAAATATCTTAAGAGTATAGGTCAAATTTTTATGCTCCCGTGATTTGAACAATTGGTATAGATTGTTACAAGATTGACCGTTCCAAGATCATTTTGTATAGATTTTAAAGATTTTTTTTATAAAATGTTACACACAATACTTCCAAATTTGGTTCTAACACATGCAAACTTTTGTTGTAAGTAACTTTTTATTAGCTTACTAGTGTAATCCATAGAACGGTAAGACAGATTGTGGATAACATTGTGGTGTGAGAAAGAATATTTTTTCGCAGTTAGCCCTTGGGCTTGGTTTCCAGATATGTCCGTACAAAAAAAAAACACTTTGCTACTACTAGAAGTGGCAATATCTGCCCTTTTATGCTTAAGTGTTGATATCTGTTGAACAATACCAGCCTTTCCATCTTGTGCAAGTTAAAACTGTGAACAACATTTTAATCACTTTATATCACTACCTCAGATTGTCTTTTTAATAAATGGATATGCACCTTCCAAATCTCTATTAAATGTACACCTTATTTTTGGCATTTTATGATTTTTTCTTAATTAACACTTAACCTTAACTGACGAACTATTTACACTATATTTATTTATACACACCGGTGTATTTATTTTCCATAGGATACTTCATACTTTCTAGACTTTGATTAATTTCTTCTGAACAATGAAACGTTAGAAACGGGAGAAAAAAGGGACTTCTTCAAAAAATACGAGATATTTACCTAATTTATTAAAGTAATTAGATATATGAAATGATGTGTTCAAAAAAGGAACTGTCCCGTATTATACGAGATGAATGGTCGCCTTAGGTATAGTTATTTACGCTTAATCCTTGTAGAAGAAATAAGGAAAGGAAGCATACTGTTAACTTATAGTTTAATGTTTAGTCGAAATTACGTTATGGGAAACTGTTTTTAATTAAGATTAGGGCAGAAATCGTACGTATTCCGAGTCAGGAGAATAACATGTCGCGCCTAGATTAGATAATCAGAGTTTTTTAATACGTTAAAGTAGGGTTGACTTTCCAAAGTATAGCGACGACGAAAACAGATCAGGTTACAATTTTTTTTGGTGTGTAGCCTGATGCTGCAAGATTGTGCCGATTAAATATGTTCTAGACCGTGTTTATGATCATTGTTTCGGTTTTACCGCTACGGTTTCACCAAGCGTATTTTGTTAAAGAGTTTACAAAGCACACCTTAGTTTAGTAATTTTTTTTCCAGCTGCGTTTGAATCACCTAGGGTAAAATAGTCGTAATGGCTTTAGACTAGTAACTTTGAGGGTTTGATTAACAAACGAGTGTGTTGAAGAGTATCTGGCTGAGCACTGGTGTTGGTTGATATTATTGAATGTAACTCTAATGATCAAAGAAAATTGCATAGAGCCTTGCTGACGGCAATTGTATGCTAATGTAGGAAAATTTTGGGTGTGTTGTTAAATATAATTGGTGAATAATGACTAACTATCGTGCCGACCGGGGAAACCGTGTCACAGATCCGGAGCATCCCTTTACAGTACATACCATGGCAACCTAAAAGCGGAAGGTAAAACTATTCAAGTGTTTATTGTTAATTTGGAGGACAATAAAGATAAAAATTGTTTGGTTATTTGTTTTTAGTAATACTAGAAAATACGTATCACTAGCTTTTAGTATTTATAAACGTTACATGTAAGTATGTTTGTTATAGACATATCCACTAGATTAGTCATTTATTTGTGTATACCTTGCTATTTTGAATTTCTTTACTCTATAATGAGTGCTAATCAAGTCGTGATCGTTTGGTTTGTGATTATTTCTTTTTAAGGTATAATTAAATATTTATATCTAAGTAATAGGGCATGTGCCGAAAACCTTGATTTCTAGAAAGCGTTTTCGTAGGTGCAAAAGAAAGGAATTTTTAATTTTGTGAGATTTTAAAACGTTTCAGGAGTGTTTTACCTTCACACCGTATCCAACGATAAAAGATCTTGTTATATATGTTGACATTGATTGGAAACTTAGACAATTATTTTTTTTAAAGTAATATAAATTGAACGATTGAGTACTAAATTTCTTTTGTAAAGGAATAGTATACCGATACAAAACTAAGTCATTAACTTTTAAATGTATGGCGGTTATATTTGAAATATTGCAATAAGCGTCAAAATATTAAACAATCCTTGTATAATAAAATTGGTTATAAATCAGTCAAATCAAGTTTCTTCAGGTTTTTATTGAATCACTTACAAAAGTTGGAAGCTGTAATAATACCAAAAGTAATACCTTTTGATGTTGATTAGTTTCTAATATTGAGGGTTCTATTAAATTTTATCTTTTGACACTGCAAATGAAGGTAGACATGAAACGATTAAAACATTGTGTAAAGCCAAACCTCCAAAAAATAATTTAGCGTCTGTCAACGAAGAGGTTTATTAGACCTTAAAATCATGAAATGGACGACATAATATGAATGATTATAAATTTAACATTGAATAATTACTGGAACCACAAATATACCGTGAATTGCCTAAAGACCCTACAAGCCTAAAGATTAAAATATCTTCTATTCCTGAAAGCGCAAATACTCCTACACTAACACCACATGGTTTACTAAAGATTCATAAACGGTATGTTCCTTTAAGGCCAATTGGTAGTGTAATTGAATCAGCTATTATAACCTTGCGAAACATCTCACCATTTTGTCAACCTACATAAACATATGTGGGTATCAATGGTTATAGAATCAACTTCTTTGCACTAACGCTAAATCGACTTATTAGCTCATTTTACAACGCTTGACAAAGTTTCGTGCCTGTGTCTGTCTCTGTGTCTGTGTCTGCGTCTGCGTCTGCGTCTGCGTCTGCGTCTGCGTCTGCGTCTGCGTCTGCGTCTGCGTCTGCGTCTGCGTCTGCGTCTGCGTCTGCGTCTGCGTCTGCGTCTGCGTCTGCTTCTGCGTCTGCGTCTGCGTCTGCGTCTGCGTCTGCGTCTGCGTCTACGTCTGCGTCTGCGTCTACGTCTGCGTCTGCGTCTGCGTCTGCGTCTGCGTCTGCGTCTGCGTCTGCGTCTGCGTCTGCCTCTGCGTCTGCGTCTGCGTCTGCCTATGCGTCTGCGTCTGCGTCTGCGTCTGCACCTGCACCTGCGTCTGCGTCTGCGTCTGCGCCTGCGTTTGCGTCTGTGTCTGTGTCTGTATCTGTGTCTGTGTCTGTGTCCGCGTCCGTGTCCGTGTCCGTGTCTGTGCCTGTGTCTGTGCCTGTGTCTGTGTCTGTGTCTGCGCCTGTGTCTGTGTCCGCGCCCGTGTCCGTGTCCGTTCCGTGTCCGTGTCTATGTCCGTGTCAATGTCCGTATTCGTGTCCGTGCCCGTGCCCGTGTCCGTGTCCGTGTCGGTGTCCGTGCCCGTGTGCGTGGCCGTGTCCGTGGGCGTGTCCGTGTCCGTGACCATGTCCGTATCCGTGTTCGTGTCCTTGTCCGTGCCCGTGTCGGTGACTGTGTATGTGCCTGTCTCTGTGCCCTTGCCTGTCTTTGTCTGTGTCTGTGTCTGTCTGTGTCAGTGTCTGGGTCTGGGTCTACGTCTGCGCCTGCGTCTGCGTCTGCGTCTGCGTCTGCGTCTGCGTCTGCGTCTACGTCTGCGTCTGCGCCTGCGTCTGAGTTTGCGTCTGCGTCTGCGTCTGCGCCTGCGTCTGCGTCTGCGTCTGCCTCTGCGTCTGCGTCGGCGTCTGCGTATGCGTCTCCGTCTGCGTCTGTCTCTGCGTCTGCGTCTGCGTCTGCGTCTGCGTCTGGGTCTGCGTCTGCGTCTGCATCTGCGTCTGCGTCTGCGTCGGCGTCGGCGTCTGTGTGTGTGTGTGTGTGAGTAGTGTGTGTGTGTGTGTGTGTGTGTGTGTGTGTGTGTATGTGTGTGTGTGTGTGTGTGTGTGTGTATGCATGCGTGCGGTTTGATAAAATGATGTCATGAACTGCATCGATATTTACGGGGGTGGGCACAGAAACTGGCCTTCCCGATCGGTATTCATCTTCAATGGAAAATTTACCACTTTTGAAGCTCTCAATTCAATTTTTCACGACCACATACGAGCGACATTGATCGCCAATGGTACTAAGCATATCTTCCTAAATCTGTTGCTGCAAATACAGGTACTTGATAATAGCTGGATAACCAAATTTCGGTCGACATCCATTTTTTCAAATTTTATTACGTAACTGTGGTTTGACTTTTTGACGTGAAACTATACACTGACACTTCAAATAAGTTGTTTTTCGTTGCTATGGTTCCTTCATTCACGTAACCCGCTAACTAGATATACATCCTCGTATATGTCTATTAACGTCTACCTGGCATGAAGTTTTAAACTCTATATGACAGATTATTGTTTGTGTTTTTACAATGTTGCCTATTTTCGTTATGAACGTATCAAAAAATGAGTTGCGTAATTATTCCAAAAAATGATTAAAATTTCATTTCTTTTAATTTCTACTTGGTAGTTTGGAAGGTCGTGCGATAACTTCATAAACAATACAAATCATCGTCCATGTGAAATTAGTGTAATCAAAGCTTTAATAGATCGAGCTAGACGAATTTGTGATCCAGAATTGTAGAAGATAAATTTATTCATTTAAAAACAGCGCTACAAACTATTGGTTACCCCGTAAAGAATAATTAAGTTAATGTTGGTAGTATTACCGTTATAGCAGCGTTACATATAAAATTGAAAGATATTAATTAACCATGGATTTGATTGTGAGAGAAGCCTGCCGTATCTGACCTGCATTAAATAATTTAAATCATAACAATGAATTTGATAATATGGAAATTTTATCAAGGCAAGCACATTACGTTCGTCTACAGCGAGAAGCTATTGAAATATATAAATATCTTAATAACTTAAAGTCCTTAAATATCAACGGAATCTTATTTTTTGTTGGATTTATGATTTACCAGATATTTAAGTGGTATGTTAAGTTTTAGCTGTGAATACTTTTAATGTTTTTCACAGCTTTGGAATCTAACTTTATTTTAGTAAAATTTGATAGATCTTTAATAGGTTAAATGTTACTAAATCTTAATTAACTTTCAAGAACTATTTTATTCACTGAAGAAGCTAACACTAATTATTGTCGAAACATTTAAATTTGTAAAAAAATAATAAAAAAAAAACAATTTCATATCCAAAAATTAAAATAATATTCATTTACACGTATTTACTTATTGGTATGTTAAATTGAGAATATATTCTCGTTGTTACCAAATGTAATAAGTTTTATTGTATAAATTTAATTCAGTTTTCAGTTTTTTCTATTTATGGATGAAAATGATTAATGATATGTGCTAGTACTGACCACATTGGACTCTAATGACAAATAGTATTCAGTTCAGTAAACCGTGATGGCGTCAAGTGGAGCTGTGGAGCTTTAAAGTACTTCTACGCATCGCCTACAATAAATTATACGTTAACAGCCAGTCAAATAAACGGTTAAAACGATTAAAATGGATTAATTAATTGAGTTAGTAATGCTATGCAGGTAAACTTATCCTTATACCTTAACGAATCTCGTAAGGGATCTTTAATAGCACCTATGTAAACTTTCCGGTTACGCCATTTGTAAACATTTAGGGTTGCGTACTGTCCATTTTTGTCACTTATACAGAGAATATTCAAATCTCACCCTTAAAAATTGGATTGAACTTCAAACAATACTCTTACTTAGAAATGAGCAATCAATATAAGGATAACGACAACCGGTGTAACGGCTGCAAATGGCATATACCCTACCTATTACACCCAGTACAACAGTATGGTTGTCTCGTTGGTATTGTATGGAAGTGAGACTGGCTATGTCGAAAAAAACACAATAGGAAAGGAAGTGGTGTCGGTATGAAGACAGTTGTAAGGGTAAAATGGGAATGAGTGGATAATAAAACAATGTGGCGCGGAAAAGACGATAGTCCATTAACGTAAGGGAAGTACGCTTTGGTGAAATTGAAAGAATATTGGCAAAGCAGATACACGCACACACACACACACACACACACACACACACACACACACACACACACACACATGGTGATGGTGATGGTAATATATATATATATATATATATATATATATATATATATATATATATATATATATATATATATAGCCTGTTTCAGAGTAAGCGCTTTATTTTTTTAGCTGCACTATGGGTACTACCTTCAAAATATTTGGCAGTAATGTTTCAGGACACTCTCTACACGATGGTGATATCAGATTTTCAATTGGACGAATTATGTCAAAATGGCGGCTTTCAACTTTTTTTTTAAATGGAATGCAGTAATTTTTTTTATTACTGACATCCTAAAAACATTCTTTTTACAATAGTATTTCGTTTTTCTTTCCCTATCAAAAAGCAAACTAACATTTTAATCTAGTAGCGCATGTATGTTTTACACTCGATGTTATTTTTGTCCAAATATTAAGTAGCGGTAGACACAAAAGAAACAATTAAATTTTAATCTAGTAGTCAAACGTCAATCAATGTAATTTAGTTGTCAGTGCTTGTTAATAACAATTGCGTTTTTGAAGATTATAATTGTTGCCGTTAAGTTATGCGAGAGATGAGTTAATTAGTATGCTCCTAATGTTTGGAAAAGCAGATGAAGATCCTTATGAAGCAGCCAGATTGTACAGAAAAAATTATCCAAACAGAAGGCACCCTGAACATCTAACATTTACTAAATTATTGGAGAGAACGCGTGAAACGGGAACTGTGGATTATAAGAAACCGGTACATGAAAACCCACCTGCTTGCAATGACGACAACGAAAACCAGGTAATGCTACGCATTATTGAGAATCTCCATGTCAGTAGTAGGTAGCTTGCAAATTTGGTTGGAATATCTCATAGTTCGGTCTGGAGGATAATAAAAAAAAACATATATTTCACCCATTCAAAATGATTCTTCACCAAGAATTAACCGAAAATTATGTTCTGTTAAGAATTAATTTTGCACAATGGGGTTTGCAACAGATAGGACAAAATAGAAACTTTTTTAACAACGTTTTATTTTCGGACGAAGCAAGTTTTCGAAATGATGCTGTCGTTGTAAGACATAACATGCATTATTACGATATTGTAAATCCACACTGGTCCTGTCAGCGACGCTGTCAACATCGATGAAGTTTAAACGTGTGGTGTGGAATTATAGGACAGCACATTGTTGGGTCAATATTTATTAATAGACTAACTGGAGAGAATTACCTCAATTTATCAAAAAAATGAAATTCAAAATCATCTAAATGAACTCCCACAAAATATCTGAAATAATTTGTTGTGGCAACAAGATGGCGCTCCAGCACATTATGCCCTTCCAGTTAGGGAGCTTTTAAATAATCGATACGTGAACCGTTGGATTGGTCGTGGAGAACCAGTTGGTTACCTGACATGTCACCACTGGACTTTTTTCTCTGGGGGTATGTAAAATCCCAGGTGTACATCGTTGAACCAACAACTATTGAAAATATGCAAGAGAGAATTCGTACTTATAAACGAAATTATACTTCGATCTATTTTCAAAAAGTAGATGTTTATTACAAAATAAAGTTTAATTGTTTCTTTTGTGTGTAAAACATTCATGCGCTACTAGATTAAAACGTTAGTTTGCTTTTTGATAGGGCAAGAAATGAAATTTTAAGAAAAACGAAAAAAGAATGTTTTTAGGATCTTAATAATAAAAAAAAATAATTGCATTCCATTTCAAAAAAAGAAAGTCGCCATTTTGAAATAATTCGCCCAACTGAAAATCTTATATCACCATCGTGTAGTAGAGAATGTCCTGAAACATATTACTGCCAAATATTTTGAAAGTAGTACCCATAGTGGAGCTAAAGGAAATAAGGCGCTTACTCTGAAACAGGCTGATACATATATATATATATATATATATATATATATATTATATATATTATATATATATATATATATATATATATATATATATATATATATATATATATATATATATATATATATATATATATATATATATATATATATATATATATATATATATATATATATATATTTCTTTAGACAGTAGACGTAAAGCAGTTGCACTCATCACCTTTCTCTATAAATTGTTACGCAACTTAATAGATTACCAATGCTTATTATCATTACTCATATTTCAAGTTTCTCCCTATTTATCTCGTAATAGCGTTACTTTTTAGTATGAAATACCTAGGACCAACTTACTATTAAAATTCCCTATCGTGTATTGCATTAAAACTTTTCATTCATTACAAGAAATTGATAGTAACTGTTGAACACTTACCGATCTACTTGCTGCACTTGAACTATAATTCTGTCATTCTTACATTTTTTACTTATACTTTTCTCTTTTTTATTATATTGTTCAAGTTTCATTTGCCTTAGTATGTATTATATGTATAATCTGAATTTTGTCTCTACTATACTATTCTAATTGTTACACGTCCAAACCGCACTAGGCGTCGTGTATGCTTACTAATGTAAGCGGGTTGCCAAGCCAGCTAACCGGGAGATGGGCGTGGTCGAAATAATAAGTAAAATGAATGATTAATACGCTCAAACACCTTACACCGATATTCAAACAGCTCAGTCCGGGAAAATATGTCTCTAGGCGCCACCACAATCGAAACTTTGCTAAAATAATTGTCTTAAGCTGGGTGTTAATTAACCCTACTTGATTGTGGAAAGTAGGATTGTGCTTACTCAGTAAACTCTCACACGAGGGTTCTACAACAAACACTCGTCCCAAACAATTCAACTCAAACTCAAATATATTTAGTACTACCCAGGTTATTAGAAACTTTTTGAATACACCTCGTATACCAAAACTTCCAAAATAAAATTTATCACTCAAATTAAACTGCATTCACGTAACCAACAGTTATATTTTCTACGTATCCCTCGTATACATATAAAGTTAAATTTCTACTTATTAATGAATAAATAGTTCTTCATTCAATTATCGATAATTAATTTTTAAAATTCCTAATCAAAAGAAAGCAATGTCATCGGCTTAATAATTGTTACTCTACTATAATAGTGACAAAGTGCTGCAAAACAGTCAAACGAGAATAATCCTTGAAGGTTTAATATTCCTAACATGAACGATATCTTTTAAATTTAATTTAATTTTTATAATACTTCTGAATCGTATTGGACATTCGTAAATATGTAAGTTCTCAAAACTGATCTCTTAGTTATACTTAATGAAACTTTTAATTAACAGCTGATCCGTCATTAGTGTACTGCGTTAATGAAACTAACATGAAAATTTTTGCAATTAACCTGGCAAATATAACCTTTCAGGTTGTTCATTAATCTTAAAAATCCAAAATATGCAAAGTTTACATTCAATTTATCGAAAACTAGGTCACCAATTAAGTAAACGTCACAAATGTATCTCATAACTGGCTAAATAAACAACAGAATAAAAAGGTAACGATAAATATATATTGTCCTGCATAAAATAATAAACAAATGTTTACATACACAAAACAGCGTGGTTGAAAAACCACTGTCAATACAAATTTGCGTTTTTGCCAAAAAAATTCTTACTACTAAAACAACCAATACAACATAACTCGAGACCGATTATCTTTTTCCTTCAACAATAATTAATTAACTAAACATTACGCAAATTACAACTAAACAAAAAGATAGTCGTGCTTATCTGAGTTTTTAAAATTCTTAAATGTAATTAATTCTTACTTAAAATTGTCCATTAATCCTACGCTTTTCTTTCTTCTTTCTTACCGTAAATCAATTATTTGTAGTCCATTTGTATTCCTTAGATTGCCTGAAGGCACATAAAACAAGTACTCCACAATTTCACCAACACTTATTCCTTTCTGCACTCGCGATTAGTCCAACTATGCGAGGTTATTACTCCAATAACGTAATAATCTATACACCTTTGGTTGCCTCTTAAAAGTATCTCGCAACCTTTAGGACAGTTAAGCCCTTCCTTAACACAAATAAACTTTTAATGTCACATAAAATTACCTTAACATTGGCTTAATGCATTACGAAAATTTCGTTTACTTAAAGGTGGTCCCATAAATAATTCTAACTAAATATCGTTACAAGAACACGCGCCGCACTCAACATTGTAACTTTTTATAAATCTGCTTACGCACTTTTTCTTTCTTGAAAATAAACAAACTGATTTTATCTTCAATCTCAATTTAATTAACTGTTTTATTTATGAATGTCTTATACGATTCATCCCCTTTCAGGTTACGCAGTTGTTTAAACAATGACTGCCTTCAATATTATTCACAAATATAACTCCAACTCAACCCATTCTAATTTGACACATCACCTCGCGCGCGTCTCTCACCGAGCTCACACCAAAAGCCAAAAGCTAAAAGCTAACTCCCCACGTCAATCTGTGACTTTCCTATTTATACCTTAAGCCATCCATCTTTAAACATGTCCTACTTCTCGCTATATTCTCCAATGGTATTCAATCAAACTTTCTTAGTCCCTACTGATGCTACCCTCTGTACAACCACGCTCATAACTACAATACATCGCCATGTTTGTTCTTACTTACAAATTTTACAATCACTTTATGAAGAAACCATTTCTCGTCATCACATTCATTCAGTAGCCACTCTGGACCATTACACAACTCTCAACGTTTATTTCCCACATGCGCTCGATCTCCTTCCGCAACATTTGCAAAAATAAGTACAGTCTAAGGTCTCAAATCCCATATACATACATGTATTCTCAAAACAAATTGCACAACATTACGAAAACTTTCTGAAATTAACACTTAAACATACCCAATCTTTCTCTACATATTTTTTAAAACATTCTACACTTATACACACATCTTCTGGCAAAGATTACTCCTCTATCTTCCAACATTCCATTTCTTATCAAGTAGCTCAACAGCAGCAACCATTATCGTCCCATCGACAAATTTCTTTTCACATTTACATTCATTAGAATCTATTTATTCAAATACCAATGTCTCTATAACATTCAAATACCCGTATCTACATACAGAATTATATTTCTCCTAAATTTCCAGTGGCGTATCACCCACCCACATACATTATGCGTACACACAAAAAATTTTTTTTTTCGTTCAAACTCAATACACTCGCACTCAAAACACGTAATACACGTCATTACAACATCCTACATACAGAGTGCGTCATCGCAACCTGACATAATACGCATATAAGTTTCACACAATATGGTAATAATAAATTCAATTTTAGTTATTTGTAGGTGTAATATAATACTGCTTCTGTTTTCAATGGACCTCTTTATTTTACTTATTTGCGTACAATATTGTTATTATTATTATTATTATTTTTTTTTTTTGTAATTCTCGGCTTCGACTTCTATGGTCATTTGCCGTAACTATTTTGTTATGTATGTCTAAGGTGCTTGTTTTTGTTGTTTATACGATTATATTTCTATATAGAGTTTTGTGGTTCTTAAGAAATCGAGTAGTTGTTTTAATTTGGCTGGATTTGAGAATACTTCCTTTTGGAATGGGTATGTTATCTTGCTATGGCTTCTTTCTTTACCCCATCAGCGACATTCATTGAAAATGTGTTCCAACGTTATTCTGGTGCTACAATGTTCGCAACTCGGTGCAGGTGAGTTTGTCAATAGGTGGGTGTGTCAGTTTAGTGTGGCCTATCCGTAAGCGGGTCATTATTACGCTTTCTTTTCTAGTTATTTGTAGTACTTTTCTACGTTCGTTTGCTATTGGTTGATGGTGTTTTAATGTTCTATTTTCTGTTGTCCAATCGCTTTGCCATTTATTTTCTATTTAGGTTTTGATTTCTTTTATGTTATTTAGTTCGTTTGTTTGTATATTTAATTCTTTGCATGAGTCGTCGATGTTCTCTTGTATAGTGGGGTTTAACAGTCGATTTGCATTTAATTTGTTGATTATGTTGTGGTTGATATGCGTCTGGTTCATATATACTTTTGAAGCGTACTTCAGTAGTAACCACATTCTTCGGTGGCGTAGTGGTAGGATTCCTGCTTCTACATGTAGGCTGTTGGTAGGGCTGGTTGGGAACGCCCCAACCGCGTATCTTATTGCTAAATATTGTATGATGTTTAGTTTATTAAGACGTGATTTGCAAGCTGACATATATGTGATGCAACCGTAATCAAGTCTTGAGAGTATCAGTGGTTTATATATGCGTAGTAGTATCTCTCTATCTGCACCCCATTTGCAGTTTGCTAAACATCTTATGATGTTTAATACTTTCCTGGATTTGATCTCTAGTTCTTCCATGTGATTTATCCACGATAAGGTAGTATTCAACGTGACTCCCAGAAATTTAAATTTTTGTATACATTCAATTTTATGGTCGTTTAAAATCAAGTTAGGCTCGTGGTGTGGTGTCCTGAGTTTGCAAAAATGCATACAAACGGTTTTTGTGGCTGATATTCGGAACCCATTGCTTTCAGCTTGTTTTAGTATTGAATTTATTGCGTTTTGTAGTATGTTGTTTGAAGTTTGTCCTTTTTTACATGAGTGGTATATTGCGATGTTAAAAAGTGTGCTGCTGATAGGGGAGCCTTGAGGTATTCCGTTTTCAGAAACATGTTTATGTGACGGTGTATTTCCTACCCTTACTTGAAAATACCTATTATTTGTGTAGGTTTTTATGAAAAACGCCATGTTTCCTCTTATACCCCATTCATGTATCTTTTGTAAGACCGTGTATCGCCAGACCGTGTCGTATGCTTTCTCTAGATCAAAGAAAACCGTTGTGAGGTGTTCTCTTTTTGAAAAGCTTTCTTGGATGTTTTGTGTTAACATTACCAGGTTGTCGTTTGTTGACATGTTCTTTCTGGAGCCAGTTTTGTGTTTTACTAGCCAGTTTTCCTTTTCAATAAGTTCAACTAGTCTCTAATTGATGATTTTTTCAAGCTTTCCTATACAGCGTAATAGTGATATCGGGCGATAGCTTTCTGGGTTTAAAGGGTCTTTGTTTTGTTTGTGAATTGGAATTATTATAGAGAGTTTCCAGAGATCGGGATATTGTTTTCCTTCCCATATTCTGTTATAAATGAATAATAAGTCTTCAAGGCTTTCATTAGGGAGTTTTTTGATCATTTCATTTGGCATTGTGTCGATGCCAGCAGCTGTGTTTTTAAGATTTAGGATTTTGCTTTTCAATTCATACATGGTGATCGGAGCGTTATACCGTTTAATGTCGTCTGCATCAAAATTTAGTGGTATTTCCCTTTTACTTTTGGTGGCTTTGAAGTTTTGATTATAACTTTGAGTGCTGCTTATTTTTTCGTAATGGCAGGCGAACTTTTCCGCTATTTCAAATGGTTCTATTATAATATTGTCATTTTCTTGCAGTTTCGGTTGAGTCGAATAGTTATTTTTTCCGGAAATGGCACGGATTTTGTTCCAAACCATTTTAGGCGGTGTATCAGTTTTTAATTCGGATACATACCTTTGCCAGGATTTCTTTTGGGCGGCTCTGATTAGTTGGCGAGCTATAGCTCTGTGTTTTTTAAATGATATTAGATTTTGTATTGTCGGCTGTGATCGAAATCTTCTCAATGTTATTTTTCTGTCTTTTATTGCCTCAGAAATTTGTGTGTTCCACCAAGGAACTGGCGTTCTATTAATTTGTGTTTGTCGTAAGGTTGTAGTAAGCTTCGCAGCATCTGTAATACTTTTATTAAAACTTTGTACCAATGCGTTAACATCTGATTGTCTGTTTAAAGGTGTGGTTCTTTTCCTAAATATATCCCATTTGATGTTTTTTAGATTCCATGCTAGAGGTAGCTGAATTATAGTATTATTGCATGGTAAGCTTATTAGGATAGGAAAATGGTCGCTGCTGTGCAAGTCCTTTATAGGATTCCATGTGAAACTAGATGCGATGCGTGCTGTGCATAAGCTTAGATCTATAGCCGTAAGCTCATTAGACTTTCCGTTGAAAAACGTTGGCCTGGTGTCATTAAGTATAACTATTTCTTTTTGGTCTAACAGGTTTTCTATTTCTCGCCCTTTCATGTCGCGTTTCTTTGATACCCATAGTGGGCTGTGCGAATTGAAATCTCCCACAAGCAGGTATGGTTGAGGCAGTCGTGATATTAAATCCTCGAGTTCACGGGTTACCCAATTTTGTTGAGGGAGGTAGACGTTGCCCACTGTTAATTGGATAGGGTGACTGATAAGCACCGCAACGATTTGTAGACTAGTCTTAATTTCTAAACGTTTAAATATATAATCTTGTTTTAAGAAAATTGCTACACCCCCTTGAGCTCGCTCAGTGTTAAGTACATCTTTTCGTACACATAGGTACTGAGGTAGGTTAAAGGTATTGGTGACTCTAAAATGTGTCTCTTGTAAACAGATTATTGATGGTGTGTACGTTTTGATTAATAATCGTAATTCGCTTGAGCATCCATTACAGTTCCATTGGATTATATTAGCCATTGGAATGTTTTTTTTTAAGTGTGTACACAAATCAATAAATTAACATATGATGTAAAATAGACAATAAATAAATAACTAAACACAATAATATATGACGTAGGTTAGACAAACAAACAATACATAAATAAACAAATAAATGAATAGACAAATAAATAAATAAACAGATAAATAAATAAATAGATATATGGACAAATCCACAATTAATATGTATCAGAGATTTTAAAAATGACAGCTATGGAATATCACAGTTTTACTAGCTTTTCGCTTTTAGGGGTCTTCCCCTTTTTTTCTTTTCTTTTTGTTTTGCGTCTGTCAGAGCTTCCTCATCAATGGACCCAACACTCGATTCATTTGAGACAGTTCTGCTGAGACTTGGTTTTCGTTTAGCTCCGCGAGATTCGTCTTCCATTTGTTCATTTTCCAGTATAGCACCTGGTTGTGGTTTATTTTGCGGTGCGGTGAAAACTGAAAATGGGTTGTGTATTACGTTTATTTCATCTCTGATCACCTTTTTGATTTCAGACAGAAGTATCGTTTGTTGCGTGATGTCTGGTGTCGGTGGTTTAGAGATAGCTGTTGTTAGGGCTGTTATTTCTTCTTGGATAATTTTCCTTATTTCTGGTATGAGTGTAATTGGTGAAGGCATGATGTGTGCTGATGCTACTTGGGCGAAAGTTGATTCACTCGTTACCGCTGATTTTTGCATCTGCTTTGCCTCTTGGTACGATATTTTGTTGGTTGTCATGATCTATTGTATCTTGTATTCTTGTTTGTATGTGGGACAACCTTTCCAGTTCGCAGATTGCTGGCCCTTGCAGTTTGGACAGCATTTTGGGTCTTTGCAAGGTGTTTCTTCGTGGGGGGGTTGACCACACGTGCACAGCTTGGTATTTTTACAATATGTAGCTGCATGTCCATATTTCTGGCAATTGTAACATCTTCGAGGCGTCGGTATATAGGGTTTTACTATTAACGGATATAAGGCTGCTTTTATCGATTTTGGTAGTTGGCTCTTTTTGAAAGTCAAGATGTGGGTAGGTGTGTCAACCCACTCTTCCCCTCGCTTGATCTTAATTCTACGAACCTCTACGACATTTTCGTGACAAAGGCCTTCCTTAATTTCCTCTAGCGTGCTGTTTAGGAAATCTGGGCAGTAGATAACACCTTTTCGGTGGTTGAGTGTCGGGTGTGGTATTATTTCTATCTCCATGTCTGCCATTCTACTTATTCTACTTAATCTGTTTGATTGGGATTTAGTTGCCGTTTCAATTAGTAACGAGCCTTTTACTTTTTTAATACTTTTAACCTCTCCTACTAATCCGTATAAAGTTTTAGATATAAGGAAAGGGCTTACTTTCGTAAAGTCGCTTTCCCTTCTTTTGATTAACAGGAACCGGGGACATGAGTCCTCCTTTTCCTGCCTGATCTTAGTGGGAATAGGTGTTCCACTATCACCACCCTCATTTGTGAATAAGGGCGCTCCAGAAAAAGAATTTGTGGTTGTCATACAGTTCCCATGAGTACTGGTGAAATAAAGGTCAGCTACGCAGAGCACCATACCGCAGCAAGGCTACATACTCTCAGGGGCCGCCTATTACCCAAGAGACACCGTTAATGACCACGTGACGTGTGGCCATTCATCCCTCAACACGGTACGTGTTACATTTTGGATTACGCCTTTAAAAGTGTGTGGTCTCCGGACATGAAACAAAAGACAGGTACAGAAGAACAGTCACAGGGCAGACGAAGACAAACGACCTGGGATAGCTTAGCTTCACCACTGCTGGCAACAGTGGCTACTGAGCCCCCCCACCACGACAAGGTGTATCCCTTGGGAGGGAATATTATTATTATTATTATTATTATTTTTATTCTTATTATTATTATTATTATTTAATGCCAAAGGCACATAATTACTGTTCATACACCAACATTGTTTGGAAAATGACTCAATCATAGCGGACCAGGGACGTTCTAAAAATTCATTTATACGGTTTTAAGGCTAGTCATCACTTGGAACCAAAGATGACCTAGAACTTTATTTATAAACCAATAGGAAAATCGGCTAACTGCATTTCCTCGATAGACAAGAAACGAATATTATGGTTGTGCGGTGTTAGAACAGAAACACTCTCCCCTCCACTTTTCACGTCACCTTCACCACCTTTTTATACATGCCCACGTGGGGTCATATTTTCACCTTGAGATTGAGGTTGACCTCAAGCCCGGTCTTGGAGTAGGCCTTGGGCTCGGTCTTAGAGTTGGCTTTGTGAATTTTTTCTATTCTAATAAGGAACCCTAATGCTATTGTAAGACAGTTATAAGAACTTGTGTTAGGGTCTGCGCCCCTTGTCGTGGCCTCCTTGGCTGGAAATAGTATTATAATATGGGGGCCCTAATTCTATATCATAAGACAGCTATAAGAACATGTGTTAGGGTCTGCGCCCTCTTGTCGTGGCCTCCTTGACTGGAAATAGTATTATAATATGGGGGCCCTAATGCTATCTCATAAGACAGTTATAAGAACATGTGTTAGGGTCTGCGCTACCTTGTCGTGGCCCCCTTGGCTTGAAATAGTATTATAATAAGGCGCTAATGCTATGTCGTAAAACAGCTATAAGAAACTGTATTAGGGTCTGCACC
This sequence comes from Vesta saturnalis, assembly GCA_036346205.1. NCBI lineage: Eukaryota > Metazoa > Arthropoda > Insecta > Coleoptera > Lampyridae > Vesta > Vesta saturnalis. Next base: position 2,784,767 of record JARFJB010001603.1, on the reverse strand, counting down.
CTCTTGTCGTGGCCCCTTTGTTGCGAAACTTGAATTTGTTTGTAGGACCATTTAGTGGTGTATGGACTAATGAATATTTTTTTTCTGTAATAAAGGTAACGACACCTAGAGGGATATTTCTAGGACTAATTAGGGTTTGTTTGTGGCGCCATCTAGTGGTGTGTGGATTAATGAAAATTTTCTGTAATGGAAGATGATCATGCACGCCTCTCTCGTTTCTTGGCTCTTGTTACGGAACTGCTAATTAAAACAGCTAAACTACTAAAAATTCTTTTATTTATCAGAGTAGAATGGTTGAAAAACAAGCATTATACAGTAATTTGATTATCTCATCATTTATAACTAAACATGTGGTGAAAAACTTTTTTCAAAATCAAACATTGGTAGATTATTTATTCTAAAATACAAAAACGTTATCGTATAAAGTCCACACATTCGAATGGTAATCCTGCAGCGTCGTTTTGTTGTAGCGGAACTATCTAGAATTCTTGTCAAGGAAACGCAAATGGTAACCTAGCGGGAGTCTTCCAAAGGAATCAAAATACTCCCCGTTACCATTCTCGTCAATGTAGATAGCAGTCCAATGCTGATCTGGTTTGTTTGCAGGATCCGTGTTCACAATAACTGCGCAAGGTCTAGGTGGGTGCCTCAGTAGCTGATTGAAACACATTCTTGTGGCTGGGGATCGATTTTAGACATTTCAACACTTGTACCGCATACATATTTGGCGTTGGTATGCGTCCAGTTTCATCAAGAAATGCGTTTTCCAGTGCACACATAGGATCCTCGATGTTATGGTTTAAACAACTATATGCCTCTGCTTCTTTTTTCGATTTTTTAATCAACGGATAACCAATCTTGTCCAAGTTTAGTATTCTCGGCCTCAAAATATTACGATCTCATATAACTTGCTTTAATAAATATTGATAATAAAAAATACACAGGGTGTCAAAGCTCTAAAAAAATGTTGATTTTTGAAATATCTCTGTTGTTAATTTAGAATAATTTTTATGCATTTTAATTATCAAAGATGGTTTGTAAATTTTTCTTCATTCGTATATCCATATTTCCAATAATTTGTATTTTTGTGCACCTGCTCTGCGTAAATGTAGCCTTACATCTACATTAGTAGAAATAAAAAAGTGTAGGTCGAGTCAGCTACCAGATTTATCGAAGTTTCTTCTAATTTTCAATAAACAAAACAATCTCCAAAACGAAAAAAAAAGTATTTTTCTCATTCTTGGTATAATAAATACAGATATAAGGTACATTGTTTTTAGTTTATTAATTAGTTTTTATTATGTACAGTGGCATAGGGCGCAAATGGTGGAGCAACCTTTCAATCCCTAATTTCTGCGCCATTGAAGTAAATTGATGTTTTTCAGATAAAAAAGGTATACTTTGTCTAAATCGATAACTTTAATAGTTTCTAAGATATTTGAATTTTTAGGTATTTATTATCAAGTGCTTAGGAATGTTCTTAACTGTACCTCGAAAACGAAACACTATTGAACTTACGTTTATATGAAAGTTTCGTGTTAAAATGACTAGATCTATCATTTCCTGAAGTTGTGCGTATTCTTTCCGAAACACTGATTTTCACGTTTTGATGTTATTTCCCAAATACTACAGAATAATAATAACCTACCTAAGCAGTTGGTAAAATGAATACCTAAAAATGCTCTGCCCCTTGGATTCTACAGCACTGTACATAATAACGACGTATTAATAAGCTAAAACCAATCTACTTTATATCTCTATTTATTATAATAATAATAATAATAATAATAATAATATGTTTTATTGCTGTAGTACATGTTATAGAAAAAAAAACACTTTACAGAAGTCTTAAATTACAAGATTCAAATTCTTGAACACTATAAAAGGCTTTATTTAATAAAAAGAACTTAATTTTCCGTTTTAGCAATCCAAAATCTAAGTTCCTAATTTCTGTTGGTAATAAATTAAAATATTTCACAGATAAATTAATAAAACTATTATGTGTTTTTGTTAGTCTATAAAAGTTTCTACATATATCACTACTGTTTCTCGTTCCATACTCATGAACAGTGGACCTAGTTGAATAAATATCAGAATGAGCTTTAGCATAAAGTATGCAGTTTAGAATAAAATACTAGGAACAGTTAAATATGAAATTTAATAAAAGAGATTTGCAATCTTCGGTATACCCAAGTCCCCTCAGTACTCGAACAGCGCGACGTTGAAGGGCGAAAATTCGCGACGATTGAGAGCAATTACCCCAAACTATGTTGCAGTAACACAGATGGCAGTGAATAAATGAGAAATAGGCCATTTTTAGCATATTTTCTGAAATACTATCTGCAAGGCGGCGCATGAGATATATATTAGAACATAATAATTTGGCTAAAGACTTAACATGTTCTGAAAAACTAAGTTTTGGATCTAATTTGACACCCAAAATTGCACAAAGTTGGGGTTATGAAGTGAATGAGGTTTCAAGGTGCTCATCATTTGAATGGTTTTGTTTTATTTAGAATTAAAAATTATTTTGGCACCACTGTTCTGCCGAAATTAAAGCATTTTGGGCCTTGATTAAAACTTTAAAAGGATCACTATCACTAATAATTAATGTTGTGTCGACTGCATACAGAAGACAATGGTTAAGGTTAGACAAATGAGGCGGTAAATCGTTAATAAATATTAAAAAAGGTGGTCCTAGTATTGATCCCTGGGGAACTCCCAAAGTCAATAAACGAGACTTTGATGTTTTATCATTCACTGTTATGACTTGGCGTCTGTTTTTAAGTAGGAATAAATTAATTTGCAGCTAAGAGTACCAAAATTATAAATTTGTCTTTATTTCTGAACAAGAATCTCATGCGACACACTATCAAAAGCTCGAGCAAAATCTAAGAACAAGGCTATAGAATATTCACCTTTTTCAAAACAATCTAGAGTATAGTTAATAAAATGTGGTACTGCATCTGAAGTATTTTGTCCTTTGCCAAATCCAAATTGTTGTTTAAAGAATAATGTATTAAATTCAAAGAAACCTGCTATTTGATTGTATATCACACGTTCAAAAATCTTAGAAATAATTGGTAATATTGATATGGGCCGATAGTTTTTAGGATCATTAATATACCCAGAATGCGAAAAATATCTTTTTTCGTTTTGGAGATATTTTAAAAATAAACATTTTTTTTGGAACTTTGACACCCATTGTCTTTTTTATTATAAATATTTTATTAAAGCAAGTTGCGCCAGATCCTAATATTTTGAGGCCGAAAATCTTACATTTCACTTTGGACCATTACTTACGGACCACCCCGTCTATATAAGAAGTAAAATACTGTTTTTGTCTACTCCGTAAGGGTATGGCGTAATGGTATTGTGTATACAATTACGAATTAATAGTTTTTTTTCTTTTTTTATAAATATTTATAAAACAACTTTTATGATTATTATTTTACGATAGCATTTTTTGAATTTATCGATATTTCTTCGTATCTTATTTAACAATTATTTTTCATTAACACTTATTTTATTAAATATTTCTTAATGAAAAATACAACCACAACTGCTGTTGAAACGTTTCAAGTTTGTTAATACTATTTCACAATATCATTTAAAATACAAAATTAAACTTAAAGTCTAAAGTGCAACGATTAAACCGACAGATTGCAATTCTACTTTTCAGACAAACAATAAGATTACATTGCCCTTAGCAACATGCAATACCATAGTTTACCTGAAATTTTTCTAATTTTAAATATTAACATACCGAGAAAATATTTTAAATTTACTCCAAGAACATAAAAACCATCGATATGGAGGTTCAAATACTAGTGGTTCAACTATCCCGCTAATCCCGATAACTTATCTCCGAGAGGTAAAATTTTCTTAGAGTGAAGATCGAAGATTCTCAAAAGAAAAAGAAAACGACTAATTAGTATAACTTGACAATATTATCTAACGCAGAAAGTTTAAATCACTACTAATAAGTCACAGTACTGTTTGGTAATTGATAAGAAAAAAGTTTACATAAAAAGAGTTTAAATTAAAGTTGAAATGGTTTTCGACTACCACCAGCCGCCCCATCCATGCCATCCGTGATGATGATAGTGTGGGTAAGCGTATACGTGGATAATTTTTTTCGGATAATAATGGTAATGTCCCCATCCATGACCAAAGTATCCTGGAAGTGCTGTTGCAAGTGCCAAAATTACCATGAGAATAACGAAGAGAGATAGCTGAAATTTGTACGGTTAATAAATACCTAATTTTTCTAATTAAACTTACTTTAAACATTGCAATTTTTGAGATTATGTAAAAACTAGTTACTTAGCACGCATTTGTTTGTGGTCCTTATATATACAAACGATATGTTAATATTTAGACATATGGGGGGTTGAATTAAATCTTCAAACTAAAATTTATGGGAGTGGAAAGGTACTTTCATTTTTACTATTTTCTATGTGTAGTATAGTACGAGATCGTAAATCTTATTACATTAAAGAATCCGTCACACAAAAATATCCTGATTTTAGATTCACGTGATTTTATGGTGCTTTGACCTTTCTTATGCAAGATATATCAATGTGAAAGTGTTTCTTACAATATTATATTATTTTACACCTTTTTTACATTTATAATAACCAGTTTTATCTAAATAAGTATATAAACTATGGCACTAACTATGTGACAAGAAAAAAGTGCTATATGATATGAATATTAGTTTCTAAATTTCTAATAATTTAATTCAAATATTCGTCCTAATTTAGAATTTATTAATATTAATAAAGCGTGTGTTAACTGTTGATATTGTTAAAAAGTGGATATCACCATAAGATTAATTTAATTATTTATTACTATTAACTGTAAACGTACAATCTCTACAATACTTAAAAATCTATCAGCAGCAATATCTTCAAAGATTTGCACATTATTGGACATGTTATTTAACAGGTTGACTGCGTCATTGAAAATTTTAGTGTTGCGCTGTGTGCGTTACCGGTCCCAGGGGACCTGCAACTTATTTATCTCTGTATGCGGTACCGGTCCTCGAGGACCGGTAATTACGTCATTGGTTTTTTTGCTTAACGAGTACATTTTTCAACAATTAATCAATCTGAATGGAGGTTTTGTTACAAGATATCAACAAGTACCTATGTTTACAACCGCGTTACTCTGACTCAAATCCAAATAAGTTTTTGAAAACTTTGAAATTGTAACAAAATATAAATACAAGTAAACAGGAGATTAAATAGTTTATTGTTACATACAAATACTTACATAGTAAAAATGATATTTTTTGTGCTTTATATTAAAACATGATAAACACATTCCTGGTTGTCCAGGGCAATCATTAAAAAAACTTGTTACCTTAGTAACTAAATTACTTGCTTCTCTGCTAGAACACGATTCGCTCAGATTGCTGTAGTAGCTTTGACACTGTCTTCTCCTTTTTTTTCCTGGCCCTGATGGCTTTATAAAGGTGTGCGAAACTCTTTTCGGTGTCTTCTCACGGGTTTCGAGAGGAGTAAAAACTAACTCTTGCGCTAATCTTCTTCTAAACTCGGTAATAAATAGTTTTGAAGAGCTGATTTTATTATGTATGATCCAGGAATTTACGACAAACGTTCCAAATGAAATCTCGAACGCCAACTTTCTGTACCATTTTAAACTTCGGCGTAACACGGAGTGGTATGATGACATTTGGTCGCTCAAATCGACTTTTGGCTTTGTTGTATTCAATAACTGCTTTTGGTTTTGTGATATCATCACCTTGTCTGGTCCGCTTACTAGTTGATATACAGGTAGCAGTATGTGTTGGATCTGTACTCAGCATTAGAACGGGTCGCTTGTCCATCCATTTAATAATTTTAGGGACCGTTCTGTGTACCAAAAATATCTCCTTTTTCATTTTGCTAGGCAAACTTTTGGGTATTCCTTTTCGGTTTGACCTTAGTGTGCCACAGTAAATTACCTCTTGATTGAATAGAGACTTTGCTAAGCCCAAGCTGGAGTAGAAATTGTCAGCATATAGATAGTGTCCACGTTTATCTTCAAGACATTCTAAAAGGTCGTGCACTGTTTGTTCAGAATGTGATAGTTCTGGAGGCGTTACGTTTTTCCGGTATAGACAATTATATTATTCGTATATCCATCGACGGTACATAATTTGTACAACTTGATTCCGTAGGGATGTGTTTTATTGGAATATATTGTCGAAACCCCAGTCTGCCTTGAAAAGAAATCATGCTCTCATCAATAACGATCACCCTGCCTGGTGTTAACACTTGTTGAAAATTTTATTTGCTGCTTCTAATAAACTTCGTATTTTGTATAGCCGATAGTTTTATCAGCAGTGTCGTTGTTGCAAAATGTATGCATCGTAACAGCAAAGAAATCTATCACGGGGCATCGTGTTAGAAATAAACTCGTTACGGAACATAGAATCCCTCGACCAATATAGATTCAAAGCAGGAAGATCGTTCAGCCCCATAACAAAAATAATTGAAAAGAATTATTTCCGATTCGTCGCTATCAACCCACAGATTCAGTCGAGATTTTGAGGAGTTCTGATTGATTAACATTTGACGTGCATATCTGTTTGTCTCTTCAACAATAGTTTTTATTATATCGTCCGATAAAATAACTGGTACGCGTGGATTGGATTTTTATCGTTGTTGTATCAAAATTCAGTGTAGACGATTCTTGCTTTTGGTACACGCAACCGTTATCTGCAGTTATATCATGCTATTCCTCTTGATTTAGCGTCAAATTCCTTACCGGTACTTCATCTAAAACAACATTATCATTTTCCGTGTAGCCATCTTCGTCATTAGTGCGGTTTTCATCACTTTCAGAGTCTGAAGACGATGGAACATAGTTTTATCAACAATTGAATCATCAGAATCAAATACGTCGACATCAGAATCTATTTCTTCATCACTAATAGGATCATTTGATGGTTTACTAGTTGAAATGTTTTTAGACGAACTAGGTTCTTCACACTGACCAGGGCAACCAACGAGTTCATTAATTTCTTCCTCTTCACTAACACACACACTACTTTTGTCCTTGACACTGTTAACCGTTTTTTTGTCAACATTTTCTAACACGCACTGGGATAAAACCAAAATTTTCCTTGCACGAGACGACATTTTGTAACACACTGCAACACGTGCTGTTTACTAATATTGCATACATAGGCATCCCCACCGTTTTACATTGAAAACCGCACCGGTCCCGGGCGATTGGTACCGCACACAAGTAATATAGTATTAGATCAGTGCGTTACAGGTCCTCGGCGACCGGTAAACTTTTTCATAGTCTACAAGTTCCTAAACGTAGCGATAAACCAAAACGTATTTGTAAAATTCTAAGGAAAGTTATATTAACGAAAATACAACATCCGCAAATTGCGGAAAAATCCCGATATACGCAACCGCAAGACACTAAAGTACGCCACCGGTCCCGGGGGACCGGTGACGCAGTCAACCTGTTAAGTAAAAAATTTCCGTGTTTTTATCAACCAAGAAGGTGCCGGTTGCAACACTGTGGCAATCATTATTCAAAATTTTATTCGCAATATTGATCTTCTGGCATACAGAATTTTCAACGTAAATTTCGGCTATGACCGATGATTTCCAGCCGTCATGTTTCGTTAAATTTATATAGCCTACTCCGGTATTTTCCAATAGTGTCGTAGATGTACCTAAGCCTACAAGCATGGCCAGTATGCAATTCCGGATTAGGGAGGTTAAAAATTTATTATTATTAAATATGTCTAAAAACCCACATTTTCGGCGCCGTTAATAATCATAAATGATCTAGGAACTTTTTTTTAGTTTCCCGTATGTGAATCATGACAAAATTCGGTTTTGTTGCTAGTTCTTCATTCAAGAGGTTAACAAATTCTGCCTGACATGCCCCTGCAACACCTAGTACTGTAACTACCCAAAAATATTACGGAAATATTAGTTACCTATTTTTATTAATTTGACAGTTTGTGACTTACCTTAATACATCTGGGACATCAGTTAAAAAGCTATTAAGCTCTTCTCGTGTGAACAGATTCGGTTTGTTTGGCTGATAACCATCGTTTTTCCGCTTCAAGAACGCGTGCAGTCTCAAATACTTTGAAATGTCTTCATTGTCATTTATTAAAATTGTTGTTCGTAACATAGAGTACTCATGTCATAAGCTTGAAGGCGATTTAAGTTTCTCAGAACGTTCCAGAAAATATGCCAGCAGGGTATTTTCTTCAACCGATCTAACTTGCTTCTCCTCGCACCACTGTTTAATTGCTTTATACAGTGCTTCATATCGAACTTTGGATTTTTCTGGATATAATTGCAAGGACGCAACTTGCTCCACCCTATTAACATCAAAATATTACTTAATTTTGCTACAATGGCATGAGATTCTCCTAATGTGTTTTTCTATAGCAATTTTTTAATTCTTATTTATATAAATATACAACTTATTTTACATTTTTATTTGCATTAATAATAACTTCAATATTGCAATTTACATTTCCAGAAATATCAACTTTTGGAACAGAACCTGTTTCATGTGAAAAACGTACAGACGACGTAAAGTTACATGAACTTTCTATTCCACAGAGTATTTTCTTTGATACATCAAAATTGCTATAGAAAAAAATAAAATATAATTAATACACGACGATAAAATACAACTATCGACTTATCGATAAAATTGTATTTTATCGTCTTATATAACAAATAACAATTTGTAATAAAATCATAAAATAATTGTTAATATAAAATATAACGAGTTGATGGTGAAAAAAATAATATACTTTACACAGGAAGTAAGGATTTACTCTACTTCGCTTTGTTAAATCTCTCGCATACGATCGGGATTCAAACAATGCTGGGTAGAGCAAATCCTACTTACTCCCATTATAAAGTAATATAATATTAATTTATTAGTAAATAGTATTAATAGCTGAAATAAAAAACCTATAGCAAACATGATTGTTTTGCAAAATATGTATTCCAAGTCTAATAAGTTTTAGATATAATCACAAATTCTCTCTCGCGGGAAAAATATAGCTATTGTCTTTGTTACATCGCAGCTCAGTAAATGTTTCATAACATTATCTTAACATCTAAATGATATATTGTTTATAATGAAAGAATTTGTTAATTTGTATGAAAAGCCTTAAGTATATAATTATGCGTTATGTAACCTTGTATTTTAAGACAAGATGTGACCTTTATGTTTAAAATGGTTAAAGAAAGTAAACTGCAGCAGCAAAAAATAAGTGACACTATTTTTCTTATATATATATATATATATATATATATATATATATATATATATATATATATATATATATATATATATATATATGCAGGTATATTCTGCGGAACTATTGTTGGTCCTTTTTTTTTCAATGGCACACTCACTGGGGTAGAATATCATAATTTTCTAAAACGAATTATATCATTTATTGGAGAATGTACCTTTGGCTCAAAGAAGAGGTATGTTTTTCCAACAAGACGGGGTACCTCCTCATCATGTCAGAATTGTAACCCAGTGGTTAAATTCGACGTTTCACGAAAATTGGATAGGAAGACAAGGACTGATACCTTGGCCAGCTAGATCTCCCGATATAACTCCATTGGATTTTTTTCTTTGGGGCTTTGTGAAGAATAAAGTATATGAGGAAGAACCAACAACTGCTGAGAATATGAAATTGCGAATTAGAAATGTTTTTGCTACAATTACTCCTAATATGTTAGAGCGGGTTGAAGCTTCTTTTATTAAAAGAATTCAGTATTGTCTAAATCAGCGTGGTCGACAATTTGAACATTTAATTTAATATTATTTCTTCCAAAATCGATAAATTCAGTAAAAAAGCTGGATTATCAAAAAACGGCAAAAAATAAATACCAACAATGTTATATAAAAAAAATTGTAATTAAATTTCCTATCTATCAATGTAACACAATGTACATATACCTTTCCATTTAAATAAATCAAGTTATCTATGATTAAAAATCTTAAACTTTGCAAATTCAGTAAAAAAGCGGGATTATCAAAAAACGGCCAAACATAAATACCAACAATGTTATATCATAAAGAAATGTAATTAAATGTCCTATCTAACAATGTAAAACAATGTATACCTTTCCATTTAAAAAAATCAAGTTATCTATGATTGAAAATCTTAAATCTTATACTTTGCATTACGATATCTCGAAAATTAAATAAGATAATAGTACTATTTTTACGATGCTATGTAGCACAGTCTATGACTAATCAACCATTAAAATGTTTGTGTTACACATTTCTCCATACGGTTGTTACAATTTTTCTTTTCAACCTCTAAACTTTCAAAAAATTGAATACAGCGCCTAAATTGCGCGTTTAAGATACCTCATATAGTGAATAAAGTGCCCTTAAAATTAACCAGGGAATCCAAATTTATAATAATATGCGGTATGTTCCATTTAAAAAAATATAACTTTGTGTTGTAATACCCTGTATACGAGTAGTAATTTTTGCGAAAATATTTTCTAATTGTAACCCGAAAGATCCCACACCATCCTGTAATAAATAATTTTGAAAACGATATTGTATAAACTCATAAAGCTTCGTCCACGCACTATTGGCGGACCTGTGTATATATATATATATATATATATATATATATATATATATATATATATATATATACCGAGCGTCCCAATAAATGTATACACTCTTTAAATGACTATAACACTAACAGTTGTTATAATACAGAAAACTTTCAAAATGAAAATAATGTTAACAAATGTAGAAACTAGTCAATTATCGAAAATGTTCAAATTGTTGGCCATTGTGGTCCATGCACAGCTGATAACGCTGATTGATTGAATCAAAAACGTTCCTAATCATTTCAATTGGTATTTCGGCACATTCTCTTTCAATAGCTGCTCTCAACTCATCGATTGTAGCTGGTTTTGTGGTGTAAACATTGTGTTTAACATGCTCCCACAGAAAAAAATCCATGGGGGTCAAATCCGGTGAGCGTGGAGGGTACTCGGTACTTCCTCTTCTGTGTCTACCCATCTGTTTGGCAGGTGGAAATCAGAAACACAAGTCTCCTCGGAAAGCTCCGAGTCACCCGACTTGCAATTTCCTCAATACCATCTTCACTCTAACTTTCGATGTAAAGGAGGCGTATGTGCCTACATCAAGGACAGAATTGAATTGGTTTAAACATTCTGGTCCTAATTTTGTGAAATTCTACTGTTGCATTTATAGGTCTCCTAATGACAGCAACTTTCAAGACTTCTTCGATTACCTTAGTACGAAAGTTGACTATCTCCTGTCTCAGTTTCCATCTTGCGATATCTCATTTGTAGGCGATTTCAATGTTCATAACTCTAATTGGCTTCAATTTTCATCTACTACAAATCCCGCTGGTCATAGTGCAGAAACATTTGCTATTTCATGTGATCTCACACAAATGATTTCTGAACCCACAAGAATCCCTGATAACCCTAACCATACTCCACATCTTCTAGATCTCTTTCTTACATCAAACCCTCTTGTTTATAAAACTTCCGTTCTTTCGCCTTTAGGTCTTTCCGACCATTGTCTAATAAAATCATTTCTACTGTACCTAATTCCACTGTTGTTCGCAAAACCGATAGAACCTTGTGGTGTTTTAAGTCAGCTCGATGGAGTGATTTACGGGATTTCTTTGCAACCTTTCCATGGCGTGAATATTGTTTTAAGTCGTCCTCTTCTTCGGACATCGCTCTTTCAGTATCTGAAGTCATCCTCATGGGAATGGAGTTATACATTCCGAAAAACAGTACCGTGTAGGTCATTCACGTTCCCAACCCTGGTTCAATAAGGCTTGTTCTGATGCAATATCTTTAAAAATAAATGTTACATTAAATGGAAATCTAATAAATCGGTTGACAGTCATGTAGAATACGTTGGTGCTAGAAATATCTGCAAAAGTGTCATCACTAAAACTAAAAAGTTGTTCGAACAACGAAAATGCAATGAACTAGCTACATCTCCTTTAGGCAGTCGTAAATTTTGGTCTTTAGCAAAAGCCATTAGTAAAAACTTTCGAACATCTTCATTTCCCCTGACATCTATTGACGGATCGGTAGTTGCTGATTCTGTAGACAAAGCCAACGTTTTTGTGGATTTGTTTGCATCAAACTCGTGTCTCAATGATTCTGGAAAAGATGTGCCCCTAGTCAACTCTTCTTCATACGTTATGAAACCAATTCATTTTCGGTACAAGCTCTTGGAATCGATCATCAGTAGGCTTGATCTCAATAAGGCGACTGGCCCAGACGGTATCCCAGCTATTGTCTTAAAGAAATGTTCCCCGAACTAGTACCAGTCCTATCTAAGCTCTATACGATCTCTATATCTTCTGGGAATTCCCTTCATCATGGAAGTTAGCAAATGTTCAACCTATTCCCAAAAAGGTGATAAGACCGATCCCTCAAATTACAGACCAATTGCCATCACTTCCATTTTGTCTAAAATCATGGAAAAAGCCATCAATCAGCAACTGCTCACGTTCCTTGAAACTAACAAACTCCTTAGTGACCACCAATATGGGTTTAGGCAAAGTCGTTCAACAGGCGATCTTCTTTCATATGTGACCCAAGTTTGGAACAATACAGTAGAGCAGTCCGGTGAAACAGTTGTAGTCGCTTTAGATATCTCAAAGGCATTTGACCAAGTTTGGCATAAGTGTTTACTTGCCAAACTCACCTCGTTTGGGTTAAATGATCGCTCATCAACTGGGTTTCTAGTTTCCTTGATAAAGACGAATACGTGTCGTAGTTGATGGCTTTTTTCAAAAGAAGTTAGCATTAACGCGGGCGTACCACAGGGATCCGTTATAGCGCCTACACTTTTTCTGCTGTACATAAACGACCTTATTTCTTCAACAACTAACCCCATCCATTGCTTTGCTGACGATAGCACTCTTCACTGTAGTTCATCTCAGTCTACTCATAGTGATAATCCACCTTCTATGTCAAATCAAGAAATTAAAGCTGAAATGGCAAATTCAATCAACAAAGACATTCAACGTATTCTCGAATGGGGAAGCAATAATCTAGTTAAATTTAATGCTAACAAAACTCAGTGTTGCCTTATGTCCGCCAAAAAGATCGATCATTTCCTGTTGTAAGTATGAATGGCTCAGTTCTTAAGTTTTCAGACTCTATTACTCTGTTGGGTATGACTGTATCTTCAAATCTCTCATGGGTTGACCATCTTCTGTCAGCTACCAAAACAGCTGCTCGTAAAATAGGCTTTTGTACAGATCTAAGCAGTACTTTACCTCTCGACAACTCCTTTTGCTGTATAAGGCCCAAATTCGGCCTCATCTGGAATATAATTCTCACCTTTGGGTTAGTGCTCCCCAATACGCTCTCGATATCGTTGATCGTATTCAAAAGAGAGCGATTAGGCTTATAAATGACCCGTCTTTAACTTCTCACATACAGTCCCTTGAGCATAGAAGGATGGTTTCAGTTCTTTCTTTGTATTATCGTTATTACAACGGCTATTGTGCTGGTGAATTACATTCTTTGATACCATCTCCGGCTATCTTTGCGAGAAACACTCGGTTCGCTCATCACATCATCAGTATGCAGTACAAATCTCCACTTGTCGTACCAAACGGGCGCAATCCACATTTTTCTACACGGCTTCTAAACTCTGGAATGATCTCCCTAGTTCCTGTTTTCCTCTCACTTATGATATGAGAAAATTTAAGGTAGCTGTTCATAGGCATCTATTGGCAATTCATTATCCCTCTATCCATCCTCCTAAGTGTTCCTGAGTGCTTTAGCACGATAGGCCTTATTTAGCCTGTTCAGGTCCACAATCATAAAAAATATATATATATATATATATATATATATATATATATATATATATATATATATATATATATATATATATACACAGTGTGATCCAGATTGATTGAAAAGTTTGTAACTCCGCTATGGTCATATTGTTATAAAAAATGTATTCTACGCTGGAAAGTATAAGTTGTTTATCAAAACTTTCATCCGCTGGGGTCATGAGCGTGCGTAAATACGTATGTATAAACTGTCATAATTTGCTTCCTTCTCTTCTTGTCGTTTTATTTGTCTTTTTATTATTCCAGTAATTCACGTAAAATCCGTCTTTTACAAGACAAAAACTGCACATACCTACTTGATTGATTTATCTGGTAGGTAAATAAATACAGAGCTCTGTTGATAATAAAAATAAAATGCGAATTTTAGGTTATAATTGTTAGTGTCATGTTTTCGGATGAACACAATAAGGTTATTATGAGTTTTTTAGTCTCACTGTTATATTATGTTAGTTTCTTCTAGATAGCGGTAAAGTTGCAATAGTACGATAAAAAATTTTTTTAAGGCGCGAAAATTACGTTTTGAACGTTTTACCTCGGAACTATTTTCGAGCGCGTAATCGTCGTAAGAATATATTGAGTAGCTTACACGTACAGTGTACATTTTAACATTGTACAATGACAGCTGTCGAATGGTTGTTCTCAGTGCGAATTAATGTTTTTGCGGTTACGTCTTTTCGGAAGACCAAGTTGTGAAATTTCTCATTGAACATAACGTGTTGAAGGATATCACTAATTGTGTAAAGTGCGGTGCGTTGTGTCCTTTGAACAAAGAAACGTTGTATTTTCGCTGCCAGAAAACGACATCAGTTCGGAAACAACGGGTCAAACGTTGTGCGTTCAAAAGATCGGCACGTGTTGGGTCCTTTGTGTCCGACACACATTTAGCACCAAACATTTATTTCAAGTTGGTCGCGGTGTTGCTACACCTAAAACCACCACGCAAATCGTTTCTTGTCCCGGTAGAAACTAGAGACTGCGTTACCTTACTTCAACTCCTTAAGGAGTGGATTCTGCCTGGAACAACAATCATAAGCGATTGCTGGAAAGCTTACAACTGCTTGGAAAACGAAGGCTACACTCATTGTTAACCACTCGGTTAATTTTGTTGACTCGGTGCCCACACAAACACCGTCGAAAGACAATGACGGGAAGTGCGTCACTCTACTCCAAGGTTCGGGGTTCGCAAGGCCCACTTCGTCGGGTATTTGGCGGAATACATGTTTAAAGCGAAATACAAGTATGGACAACGCATTCATGCTTTCTTTCTTGCCGCCGCCGAACTTTATCCGCCACTCTTGACAATGCCCGTAAATTAGGTTAGCATTAAGTTAAGCTAGCTTAGGTTATGTTAGCTTAGGTTAGTTTAGTTTAGGTTAAGTTAGCTTTTGTTAATATCTTTGGGCAATTTTTTTATTGTTTTAGTTGATTAATATATATTTATTTTTTGTGTTTTTCTCTTTTGTGTGTTTACCGCCAAGACAGTGACTTTTCTGTGTAATTAGGTTAGTTTTGGTCATTTTCAACATATTTTTTTTTGACTTTTCAGTAAATTTGTTTTTCCCGCTAAGACTTCTGCTCTTGTACCGAACCAATCGGCCAGTTCAGGACAAAGTAGGAAATATCTTCTCCGATCATTATCAACCTATAGCAGGCGTACTGGAAGGTTCTGCCCTTGTCCCGATCCTTTACACATTCTTCGCATCCGACATTCCTGAAGTAACACAACCCGGAGTAGTCGTAACGCAGTTTGCCTCATATCTAAACCCTCCGGGACTTCTCCAACTGGGCTAACAGGTGTAGAGTCTCCGTTGATCCACCAAAACCAAAACAATCCTCTACCGACATCCTAATTACACTGAAGATAAATGTTTCCCTCCCATTAAATCAAGAAAGAGTCCCACTCCAACGCGAAGTCATCTACCTAGGAATATTCTTCACTCAGACCTTTAATTGGTACCGCGATGTACAAAAAACACTTTATAGAATAAGAAACCGAGAAAACCTAATGGGGTCCTACGAGGTAGAATCAGACCGTACCTCCCCCAAAACACTACAACACACCTACAAAACATACGTCCGCACTATGGATTTCCGAGCACCCATATACACCAACATAAACCCTAATTACACTTCCTCTATAACTTCATGTGAACGCCGAATACTCAGACGCACACAGAGGTTACCCCTCAGGTACCCTAGTGACATCACAATACAACACGCAAACATACCACTCACAGCACAGAATACAAACACTACAGAAATACTTTGCACAGAAAAGAATCTTCGCCGACACAATCTCAACCGGAGAGATTTACCATTTATAACTACTATAAAATTCAACTGAAATCTTAATTCAATCTTTGACACACAGACACACACACACACACAACACACACACACACACACACACACAGAACACACACAAGAACCACAGACATACATAACACAGACATAAGAAGACACACAGATAACATACCAGACACACATGAACACAGACACAACAGACACAAGGCATACAAGACACACAAAACACAGAACACAGAACACAGACACACAGACACACAGACACACAGACACACAGACACACAGACACACAGACACACAGACACACAGACAACACAGACACACAAACACACAACACACAGACACGCAGACACAACACACAGACACAGGCACACAGACACACAGACACAGATCACAGACATACAGACACACAGACGACACAGACACACAGACACACGACACAAAACAAGACACACACATACACACAGACACACACACAGACACATAGACACAAGACACACAGACACCAGACACACAGACACACAGCACACAGACACAGACACACAACAACAACACAGACACACAGACACACAGACACAGACACAGACACACACAACACACACAGACACACAGATGACAGACACACAGACACACAGAAACACAGACACAAGACATACTCACAACTAACCATCAGACACACACAGGACAGACACACAGACACACAATACACACAGGCACACATACACATGACACATAGACACACAGACACACTTGACACAAGACATACAGACACAGACATAACAGACACATAACACTAACAACGATCACACAGGCACACAGACTACTCACTTGACACACAGAGCACAGACATACAGACACACAACACACAAACACAGACACACAGACAGACAGACACACAGACACACAGAAAACACAGACACAAGACATAACACATAACATCTATAACTACGAATCAATACAGACACAATTACTCAGTATAGCGACACACAAACAGACACAGCAACGACAACAGAATCAACACTACAGAACAGATACACAACAGAATACGAACATACAGAAAAACTACTATAACACATAAACAAAATTGAACAGTAACCAACTACAACATCAACACAACAACACAGACAGGCACACAGACTACACCAAACACATGACATCACAAACACAACACGAAGACACTGACACAGAACCAGACGCCAGACGAAACCACAGTCACAGACAGAACGCACAGACCAGACCAGACCACAATACAGACGCACAACGCAGAATCAGAAACAGACACACGCACAGACCACAGACGACAACCAACCAGAACCAGACACACACGACCAACACAGACACAAAACACACACACACACACACACACAAGACACAACAACGCAAAGACAAACACAGCACACAAAACAAAAGCAACGCACACAGACGACAGACGCACAGAACAGACACACAAACACACAACGACAGCACAGACACACAACACAACACACAACACAGACACACACAAAAACAAATAACCAAGAACAAGACAAAGACAAGCACAGACAACACAGACACAAAACACACACACAACAACAGCACCACCAAACACACAACACACACAACAGCACAGACACCACACACACAGCACACAGTACACACAACACACAACACACAAACACACAACACAAAACACTAACAACACAGACCACAACAACACAGACACACACACACAACAACAACACAACACACACACACACAACACACACACACACACACAACACACACAACAACACAACACGCACACGACACACACAGCAAACAGACACACAGACGCACACACAACACACACACACACACACAACACAAACACACAACACACAGACACACAACACACACACACACACACACACACAACACACACACAACACACACACACACACACACACACGCACACACACACACACACACACACACACACACACACACACACACAGACACACACACACACACACACACACACACACACACACACACACACACACACACACACACACACACACACACACACACACACACACACACACACACACACACACACACACACACACACACACACACACACACACACACACACACACACACACACACACACACACACACACACACCCAGACACAGATATGCATTCGATTCAAGTGAGAAAACAGTGCTTTAGGACTAACCTGACAGTAGAGTCCGCTTCCGAAACGTCGCGATCAAACAGCAAAACGTTTTGGAAACAGGCCGATCAACTCAACCAATTAATTATACTCTTTTTTGAAAAAAATCTACGGCTTGATAAACGTTCCTATGAATAACCAGCTAAACAAAATATTCCTGAAAAGCGTAAACTATGAGAAATTATTATTACAATTGAACCATATAAACCTCATATATTTATAGTTATTAAACCTCCAAGAACTAACCTTATCTGCGAAACAGATGAGTAAGCAATTTAAAATTAATTTTAATCCAACATTAAGGTCGCAAACTTCTCTTTTAATAAGAACTTTAAATGACCGGGCCAAAACAAAAATTACCTAATGGTTAGGTTTTTGTATGCATTATTTCACATTTTTAAGCTTTTTAAAAGCGTAACATACCCGTAAAAATAGTCCTGAAATTCCTATGGAATTTCAAATCATAAGACCTGTCAATTCAAACCTGTTTACTTTTCAAGAAAAATGAACTCTATGTCTTATATTCCACGACTACTAAGAAATGTGTTTCCCCTCTCAACCATGCACTATGACGACCAAGTAGATAGCAATACAGGAAAGCATGAAATAATAATGACATATAGTGCTACTAAAAGCGGAGTGGATATTACTGATAAACTGAGCGAGGCACATAATTGCGCTAGGGGCACTTTCAGATGCCCTATGGTTATCTTTTACACCCGTTTAAATATTGCTTGTGTAAACCCTTATGTTATATATAAATACAATCCCAAAACCAATAAAAGACCTACAATGTTATTTCTGGAGACACTGAGAATGGAGCGATTAGATGGACATCTTAGACGTCGAGCTATACACGAAAATATCCCGCGGACCATTAGAATGAGCCTGCTAGAAATTTGCTCAACACAACTTCCAAACGTTCCCAGGTCAATACTTCTTGTTGTTGTAACTTGGTGCAAAAAAAAGTAGAAAAACCCGATATTCGTATAGAAAGTGTAACAAATTTATGTGTTTGGAACACATACAATGCTTATGTTCTGAATTTTTTTTTAATTTGTAATATTTAGTTTAGTCAATAGTTTCAGATTCCTGTTTCAATTTTGCTACAATAGTTGAAGAATTTGAGTATAGTATTTTGTAATACTTAGGTTTAAGACTTTATTTAGTTTTTGAATTTTGACATTTTATTTAAAATTCTGTCAAAAATATTCACGGTTCATATTTGGGTGGAAATGCCAATCGGAGTTTATAATAAGTTTTTGTTTCCTGTTTTGCTGATTAATAAATAAAACATTTAAAACATTTTTGTCTAGCCATATTTTATAATATTTAAACACATTTACCAGATTTAGCTATTTTATTTTTATGTAATAAATAACGGTCTGAGAGACCGGCGTTACGATTCTTGTTAAAATTAATCATGTTAAGGAACGCAGGTTAAAGTGACATTAGGCTTATGGATTTTTGGTAGACCATATAGTTTTGGTGAAAGAGCTTCTGAGTTAGTTAGTTTGTTTTTTATTTCTTCAGTAATAAATAATTTAATAAGTTCCTGAGTTTTCCCTGCAAACTTTTTGTAGGATTTTTTGGTAGTTTACGATAAGTTTGTGGTTCCAATAATTCTTCAATTTTTTATTTATAATCATTGCTATTTAAAATAACCGTTGCCTTACCTTTATCTGATTGTAATATTATTACATCTTCATTACGTTTAAGATCAAATAAATCTTGGCACTGACGAAAGGATAAGTGGTTTTTCGGAGGTTTTGTTTTACGTAATATGTTAACGGTTTCATTCGCAGCCTTAAAAGAAAACGATTTAATAGAATTCTCAACAATGGAAAATATATCTTCAAACGGTATTATTCCCAGAGTTATCTCAAATTTTCCGCCCTTAGAAAGCCCCTCAATAACATCATTTAAAAAATATGATCAGACAGTTTTGTAACTATTATCTATATCTATTATCAAAAGATTGTCCATTATATTGTTGCTTGAGTAATTTATCAAATTTTGCTTATTGGCGTTTGGATGAAATATCAAAACTTATTTCCATACATTCAAACATTAATGAATTAAGTTTAACCCAAGTCTCTATATTTTATATAGATGAAATTTCTAAAGGTAAATATAAAAGATTTCTATCGGTTTCATCCAATGACTTCCTAGTAATATGTATTTGATTAAACAGAAGAGCATTTTAAGTTCTTCTAAAACATTGTTAGTTTGTTATTAAGATTTCTTTTACCATAGAGTAATTTTGGGATAGTTTCTTGGTCTCCTCGTCGTAGTAAAAAAATAAGTGGTCATTTGTGCTTTGCGTTTTCTAATTTTTTCAAATTGTCTAATAAAACGAAAAATTTCCTCCCCATAAATGATTGAAATATTTAAACTTTCACAATTATTACACATACTTAAAATAAAGCTTTTGAGTTTTTAATGGTGTATTTTTATATTTCATATAAATCTATACGTATCGAAAATAATTGAATCGGTGAGAATAAGAACAGTACAAGTCCAATTGTTACAATTTTGGGAAAACGAAAAAAACTCTCTCTTAAGTTAGTTATTAATGTTACGACTTTCGTGTGTACATAACAGTTTTAGTATATCATTTCATACGTTGTTTAAACTAAAAATCAAATTTGTTGGTTCATGTTTTTTTCATTTATACACAAAAAACTAACTTGCACTTGTACTGTTCTTAATCTCAGTCTGCATATTATTACAATACCTGACCAATTAAAAAAAAATAATAAAAAAAATAAACACTAACGTGTAAAAACACACTTTTATTATATTATTGAAACAGAATAATAAATCTTAAATCATTAACACGACCATCATCATCTTTGTTAGTGGTTGGCCATGATGTAACGTGGTAATAAAACTCTAGATGCTTTCGCTCTACATATTTCATGATCTGTCTTATATCGTCCATCTTCTTAACGTTAATTGGCAATGGTCCAGAATAAGCTTTATTGCAAGGACCTCTGGATTCTGATTTAATTTTAGTAGCTTATAAGTGTAAGATATACCTCCGTCAATAAAATCAAGGCACTTAACATAACCTGGATGAGATGCATCATACACAAACTGCATGTATTTGGAAATCGTAAAATTCTCCTTTTCCTTATTTTTTTTTTAAAGTAGATTGGCCACCAATTTTTAAAATCTACTATGTCCTTGTAAGAAATTATACGTATTGTAAAAGGCACATTTTTCTGGAATTTTTAATCATTGCCTCATATTCCTCAGGAACGCAGATACGATCACATTTTCTGATCAATCTTTTTGCACTTCCGAAATCCCTGTCACAAGGCAAAAAGGAGTGGCCGCGAATTGGGAAATGACGGTAAATTTTTTAAAACGCCGACTAACTTGTAGAGTCATCAAAAATCTAACCAGAGTGTTATTTTTATTTTGCCCTGGACATCCGTCAGAAAAAATGTGCAATTCTTCAACTTCTTGGGGTATATGATTTGTAATATAATCGTTCAAAAAGGTGCACACCTCATTGGGACCCTTTAGGGCTTGACCCTCGTGATACATATAAAAATGGCTAGCACCAGTGTTCAAGTTATGAATTTCAAAGGAATAAACCCAAAGCTGTCTATAATAAAATATTTCCTGCGCCGGTAAAACTGGCAGGGGCAGATTTTGCATGTAATCAAACGTGATTCCTAATATCTCAGGGTGGTCCTTAGACAATGCCTGTACCTCTTGCAATTTACTATAACACTTTTTGGCCCTTCGTTTGTGAACCATTAGTTCTGCTGCACAAACTCTTTTGGCATTGTCATTTAAACTTTTATCTCTTAACCTCGTACCCAGTCGTTCGCATTCGCTACACACGTCGACTTGTGGTCTGCCAAATTTTAAGGAATAATTTTCATTGAAGTATTTTAAAAAGAATTCATATTTAACAATGTTTTACATTTCAGGGTGTTTTTTAATAAAAAGTTCATACAAAACTTTTACATTAAGTTTGGAATCCAGGTATTTAATGTCTTTCGTGCCATAATGGCAAGTTTTATAAGGAAAGGAATCAATGTGGATTTTTATTTTAAGCCTGGATTCGGCTGTAACTGAGGTAGGTCTGGTGTTGTGCTTTCCACGCATGTCTTTAGGGGATTCTCCTTTACTAAGTAACATATTTAGGCGTTGTACACGAAAGTGAGATATGGCATACAAATTGAGAAAAGCTTGTTTACATACCGGCACCCGTACTTGATTTTTCTGAATAAAGTATTGAAAATTTCCAGTTTTTGGCTTTGTTTTGCTTCATCGCCCTAGGACACTCGTTTGCGACGTCTTACAATGGGTTTTATTTCCATTAAACCCATAAGGAAAGTATCCTGTTCATTTTTGGGTTTTCCGTCATATAATTTCGAAATTATCAGATTTTTATCTTCGTCATTAAAGTTGCTTGTACATTTTAGTTTGCACCTACAAAAGTAAAACACACTGTAACAAGTTTAAAATAATAATGATCAATAAAAACTTACGTGCATGTGGGTCCAGTCTTTTTTTCTTCTACAAACTTCCCAGATGTAGATATATGATTTACCTAGTTGGCGTGCAAGCTTCCTCTTGTTAACTTTACATTTTTCTGGATTTTTGGTGCGTTTTTTACCTTGAGTTCTCTCACTATCAGATTCTGTCGAGCTACTATTATCTGATGACATAGTTTTACTTTGTTTTAACAATATATTTTAAAGGATATTTTAATAAAACAACTTCCACATAAACAACAAACACACTCACGTAGCAACAAAAGCTAACTAAAACAGCTGCTTATGATGGCTGTCAACAAGTCTCTAAGCTGGGAATAAGAACCGTACAAGTCCGTACGTATACTGTTCTTACACTCAATGTTTCACGGTGACCGCTGCCATACGGCTTAATATAGTGATATCAGTACTGCTCTTGCACTCATTTGATGCAGCTTTGTATTAAAAACAAGATGGCTATGCCAGATGAAACTGTCTAATTTTGGACTTGTACTGTTTTTATTCTCACCGATTCAATTCGGTCTAGGACGTTAGAACGCGGCCGTTTGAACGCAGCCGATTGGACGCCGCCGTTTAGACGCGAGGACATTTGAACGCCAGACATTTGGGCGCAAGGACTTTTGAACGCAGAATTGAAAAATAATGGAAATTTTGTTCCACATGTAAACGTAAAAAAAAATTTCCAGTTCTGTAACAACAACATGGTGTAATTGAACCTATGTTTTAAGTAAAGTTTATTATTTATTAATTATCCCCTAATTATCTTTTGGTGAAAATTTCACTTTCCATAATCGCCATTCAATTAGGCCGCGTCTAGGAATTTCTTTCTTTCTCCCTTTCACCTCATTATTGGTAATGATAACATTATTACCTACTGTCATATCCAGCAATCAGCATAATGAGTGTAGGAGTACGTCTTTATATAAACAAATTACAATAAGCGTAATATAATTGAGTATTTAGGAGGTATATCGCACAATTATTTAATGGACAATTGATATTGATAATAAAATACATAATATTACGTTTTACTCTTTCATTACCGAACTCCCGCGTCCAAATAACCTTGCGTTCAAACGTCCTTGTGTCCAAATAGCGGCGTCCAAATGACGGCGTTCAAACGTCCCATTTCCATAATAATTACAGTTATCGTCCTCAGTAGTGATAATACCTTTAAGAATTGCAGTTTAATAATATTTTATTTATTAAGGATCTAGTTATTCTTTACTGCAATTAGATTTCATCGTTGGCTTTATACGTTTACTACATTGTTATTTAATAGCAGGCTTATGTTTGCGTTTTCATATTTTTCGTAGTTGATAAAAATGTAACATCTTAAGCAATTCTTAAAGATGTTACCGTTACTGAAGCTGTTTTCGAAACGTATAGATTTAGATGAAATATAAATATAAGAATACACCATTTAAAACCCAAAAGCTAAGTATTTTAAATTTTTATAAAATTTATTTGAGTTACAAATTTTCAACTTCCTTTTACTTCATTCGTTAAAAACAAAATTAAGTCTGAATATTGTGTTATATATAGTTTTAAAAACTATCCGATAATTAACAAATAAATGTTTGTTTTTTCACTTCTATTAGCTATCGAACTTTTTTACACATTAGTTTAATCCGTACACTCACATATCGAATTTCTCTAAAACAATAAAGTTCATAACTCATAATCAAGCAAAACTATTGTAATTTTGTTACACTAAGCACATTTCAAAATTTTATACTTCGTGCATTTAATAACCTTCTTCGAAACCAATGGTGAAAAATTTTTACAGTCAATGCAGTAACTAAGAAACAATATGACGCATTTGACATCCTTTTTGATTTTTAATATTTCATTGTTTGACAGAAACAGAACCATTTACTACTTATCCGTTTCTAAACGTCCTGTAATTCATACATAAAACACGTTAGAGCGCTGTTGTTTAACCTCTCCCCACCTCTAGGAATGAAAGACAAAAGAAAAGTATAGAGTAGGAGCTAAGAATGCCTAGAAAAATCTATAAACAAACGAACAAAGCTAGAAACTGTTGTGATAATAGGATTATCCATCGCAATTCATGATTAATTGATTTGTCTTTGTTAAACATTATAAGTTATATTCAAACTTTTATTTGTTAATTAGTATTTAAAGTAAAAGTGTCACTTGAAGAAAAACCTCATCCACTCCATGAATCACACTGAATCTAATTGACATTTAGTTTGTGATTATTGAATGAAATCTAATCGTATAAAAAAGAAAGTATCAGCATTGAGTAATGATTTTTTATTCAATGGTATCAGTGAATATGATTTTTTTTGCAACGTAACAATAACAAAATATTCTAATATTAGCAATCTTTTATATATAATTTGAATAAATATGTAGGTATTAACACAGGTGAAACTCTTACATAAATACTATCAGAGTTTTTTCGATTTCTTTTACATCTTTGGCATTGGCACGGTTTGCGGTGAAATAAATTTACCAAATTCGGCAGATGATGAGGCATCTTACATAAAAACCGCATGATCAAAGTGACGTAATAATTGATGGAACCAGCATAAATTCCCTACTTCTATGTATAATATGTTATTTATTTATTATGAAATACGTAACAATTAGTAAACTTGAACCTCAACCACATTTGTAAACATCGTACGTTTAAATATTTGATGGCAGATTATACTTCTAAAATTTGGTAATTTTAATATATTTTACATTAGGTATGTTTATATTGCTGATCTAAACCATTTAAAACATAATGTCTTTTCGTTTTGTAATATTTATTAGCAAAAAATCTCAAACAATTGTTTACAGCAAATAAGAAATTTACCATACCAAAATACTTACATGTATCACTGGGCTAGAAACGATAGTTTTACGAGTATGAGCACAATTGAGCAACTGTGAATACTCGCAAAAATAGTTTATGGATGTGTGATATACAAACATTTTTGAGTACTTAAAGTCTGTCCAGAAACGAAGCGAAGGAATAAATTAAAATGGTTCATTTATTTTACATATAATATATAGCGCTTCCATACTATAACGTTAAAAATAAAGATCTTAGGCGTGTACAATTGTAATGTTTTAGTGAAAATTTAACTATAAAAAGTCATTTTAAAGATATTGTAATACATTATTTAATTATAAAACTCTTCGTTTGTTAGAAATCATTTTATACAGTTTTTAAATTTAAGGTAAGGCAATAATTATTATATAATATAATCGTACATATCATAAAACAACCCAACGCCACTGGAATCTGCCAAACATGTTTATTTATTATAAAATACTTATCTTTTTTGGGATTTTTTAATGGTGTACTTTAAATTATACAATCTAAACGTTTCGATAACACTTACAGTTATCTTCGTCAGTAGTAATGTTTGTTAAAAATTGTTAAAGATGTATTAAACAATTTTGTCAAATTTGAAAAATTCAAACATAAACATAAGCCTGCTATTAGTATAACAGTTTGTGAAACATAAAGCCAACTATAAAATTTTTTAGTAAAGAATAACTAGGTCATAAAATTAAATATTATTAAACTGGCTCTTCGTTGCTGGACATATTACAGTTGAGTTGATCGGCCTATTTCCACGGTTTTTGCTTTTTGAGCGCGACGTTTCGGAAGCGGACTCTGCTTCCGTTATCAGACTTAGTCCTGAGAAGGACTGCTTTCGCACTTGAGTCGAATTCATATGTTATGAGTAATCCAATATATATTTTTTAGAATATATATATATATATATATATATATATATATGTGATGTATATTGCAGTCCTACAGTATCACGTAAGACCGATACTACGGTCCTACATGTGATATTACGGTCTTAGGTTTTATTGGTGGTTCTTTTCCACAATAGTAGATTAACGGGCTGAACCACCGGTGCGCCAAGTTCGTTGATTTTAATTCTGAGTAGTTTCATTTTTTTACCTGCCCGCATGATGCAACACGTACCTCATCCAGACTATCTCATTTAGATAACATAACGTACCTAACACTAGACGGCTACTTCGTTTGATCAGGTTTGAGGTTTGGGAGTAATTAAATATCAGACTTGTAAATAAATGCTAATGTTTTAATTAATGCCCGGAAAGTCAAAGTAAGACAGGTAATTAATTTGAGTAACAGTGACATTATTGTCAGTCAAGTCCCTTAGCAATTGTTTGGGTCTTGAATTTGCATTATTGCAAATAAGTTCAAATTACTCCTTTCAAGATAGGGTACCTGGGGTTGTTACAACCTACAAATATTGGGTTCGTGATTTTTATTGATATGCATCCTTGAATAAGTGGAATGTTTTTCATTATTCTGCGGTTTAACACTGCCTAATGTACCGTTTTCATTCAAAACACTTCCTCTGAACTTAACGCCGATAAATTTTTCTGGGAACTTGTATTTCAAGTTTACTTTAAGAAAGCTTAAACCGTGCAGGAATTATTTTTAAATATGTGTAGGTTGTTTTTTAATTTAATTACAGTATTATCTTTATTTGCACTCGTAAAAGACTATATGATAGGCGTTTTTTATTGAACGAAGGCATACAACGAAAATTCAGACCTACTTGTAACAAAACTTTCTTTTGAACTTATTTGGGTACAAGAGCATTTTTACTCCATTTGTATCCTACTATGCAACCAATTTTAGTGTCTGGACCGAACCTAATTGTAATTCTACATTAGCCGCAGCTAAGAAAGGAACTCTTTGAGTGTTAAAATTGTCAAAAACATTTTTTCAAAAATCTATGTTGAAACACCAATTTCGTTGTGGACGCGACAAAATGGGTTCTATCGATGACCCAACACTCAATTTTGTTACCATGAGTCTTTGTCAGCATTTGATATGGCATAATGTACATATTCAAACACAAATTCTCTTTTGCGGCAACGGAAACATTGATTATCTGGATGACCAAGAGCTGAATTCAGCATTTAGGATTAATTTTACTAAATATCTATGATTATACACCAATTTTCTCAGGGACGCGGTAAAATCAATTCTCGGCGATTAAGATAAATTCTGTGGTGTGCGAGTCTTGGTCAACATTTGGGTTGAATTTTCCCAAAATCTATGGTTATCAATTCCGTTGGGGTCACGGGAAAATTGATTACCTCGATGGCCAAGAGCTGAATTTTATGAGCTGTGTGTTTGTTAGCATCTGAGCCAAATTTGGCTAAAATGTGAACTGATCGTCCATTTCGTTGGGGATATGGCAAAATGAATCCTCTCGATAATCGTGAGCTAAATTCTTTGGTTCATGAGTGATACTCAGCACGTGGGCCAAATATTTCCCAAAATCTATGTTTATATACCAATTTATTTGGGGCCACTGCGAAATTGCCTGCCTCGATGAACAATAGTTAAGTTGTGTCACCCGTGAGTGCTGATTAGCATTTAGACTGAATTTTACCCAAAATCTATGATGATACACCAATTTTGTTGTGTATGCGGCAAGATGGATTCTCTAGCCGACCAAGAAGTACATTGTATGGTCCATGAGTGGTGGTCAGTATTTGGGTAGAATAATGCCCAAAATCTATATTTACATAGAAATTTTGTTGGAGTCACGATGCCTAAAAGTTAAATTTTATGAGCTGTCAGTGTTGGTTAGCATCTGAGCCAAATTTGACTAAAATGTGAACTGGTCGTCCATTTCGTTGGGGATACGGCAAAATGAATCCTCTTGATGAACATGAGTTAAATTCTTTGATTCATGAGTGATACTCAGCATTTGAGCCAAATATTTCCCAAAATCTATGTTTATATATCAATTTAGTTGGAGCCACTGCGAAATTTGCTGTGTCGATGAACAATAGTTAAGTTGTCACCCGTGAGTGCTAATTAGCATATAGGCTGAATTTTATCCAAAATCTATGATGATACACCAATTTTGTTGTAGACGCGGCAAAATGGATTCTCTGGCCGACCAATAACTACATTCTATGGTCCATGAGTGGTGGTCAACATTTGGGTTGAATATTTCCCAAAATCTATATTTATACAGAAATTCCGTTGGTCACGGCAAAAATGGATTACCTCGATAACCAAGAGATAAATTCTATGAGCTATGACTGTTGGTTAGGATCTGCACCAAATTTCGCTAAAATGTGAACTGGTTGTCTATTTAGTTGGGGATACAGTAAAATATATCCTCTAGATGACCATGAGCTAAATTCCTTGATTCATGAGTGATACTCAGCACTTGGGCCAAATATTTCCTAAAATCTATGTTTATATACCAATTTAGTTGCAGCCACTGTGAAATTTCCTGTCTCGATTAACAATAGTTAAGTTGTGTCACCCGTGAGTGCTGATTAGCATTTAGGTTGAATATTAGCCAAAATCTATGATACACCAATTTCTATGGTCCATGAGAGGAACATATTTGAGGAGATAATTATACAGCTCATTTCCGATAAAAAAGGTAATATAAACAAGGGTCCGATTTTTAACTGTTTCAGAGATATTTCGTTTCTATGATTTTCTTGATTTTTAACAATAGTATTAAATATTTACTAAAATTGGGACTCGATGATCAATAGTTAAGTTGTGTCATCGGTGAATGCTGATTAGCATTTTGGCTGAATTTTACCGAAAATTATGATGATACATCAATTTTGTTGAGGACGCGGAAAACGGATTCTTTGACCGACCAAAATCTAAATTCTGTAGTGCATGAGTGTTAGTCATTATTTGGAGATAAAGATGGCCAAAATCATTGTTGATAAACACTTTTCGTTAGAAAAAAAATTAAGGACATTTATAATATGTCGGATGAGAATGACGCCCCGGTTAGTACATATGGTCGATGTGCCTACTGTTGAAGCAAAAAGAACAAAAAGCCTAAATATAGTTGCCATATTTGTAAAAAATTCATGTGCTTAGAGCATCAACAACTTGGAAAGAATATTCATAATCTTCTTTAATTTACTTTGGAGCCAAAATTTTAGTGTCACATATTTCTTTGGGTAGGCGGAATAAAAAGCCGGGGTACGAAAAGCGTGGAAAAAAAGGCGCGGAAAGAAAAACCGCCGCAATAAAAAGTCGCGGAAAAAAAGCCGCCGCGCCGGAAGAAAAAAACCGATCTAAATATTGAAAATATTTAAGAAGTAAATAACAAAATGATTTGATTCATTACTAGCGAAACATTTATTAAAAAATCTGGATATGTAAATTTATATTCAAATTATATATGTACACTGAACCTAACCCACTGTATATTGATATTTACATTAAAATTATAATAATCCATACACTTAACCCGTCCCATGACCTATAATGGTGTGATCAACAGCCGAAAGAAAACGTCCGACGTCACCCTCGTATTGTCTGCACCAATTACTTAATCTCGTCTGCATATCTTCGAATACGGTCCTTTCCTTATTTCTAGACACCACACCTAAGTTATTCTGCTCAATTTTGGTAGTTTCTACAGCGGCCGCTTGCCTCATTTTGGAGATGAATTTCCAAACTGTTGGATGATTTTCACCAACCAAATTTGAAAATCTATTGTTCCATCCCTCAGTCCTGCTGATGGTGCGATCCTGACCGTCTAGGGTAGCTTGGTGGATATTCCACAAATCGATTGAAAACATTGGTGGCATGTTTCTCATCCTCAGCGCTTCATCATTTCTAACCCTCCTAAAAGTGCCTGACACATACGTGGAGTCGAAATAATTTACCAGATTTTCTGCTTCTGCAGCTCAAATGTGCCATTCCACTTTCAACATTTCCTGGCGGGAGAAACGCCAATCCATCCAACATCCCACAGAGGTTGTTGAACGCTTCATTTTCCTTGAACAGTTGCACAAGCCCTAAGTTCTAAGTACTCTTTGTAAGATGGGTAAGATGGAATCATTCCCGGATTAATATCTCCTCTTCTATTACAGATTTTATAGCTTGTACGGCCGATCTGTCGAAATCCAGATATACAATCCTAGGATCTGGCTACAACTGCCTTTCTTCACATTTGTGCGATATCGCCCTGAGCATTTCCTCATACGTTTCCTGGTTTTTATTTTGCAGTAAACAAAAACAAGCTATGATCAACAAACTGTTCGAGCGAACTCGGCAAATAGTGGCGATGCTAAGAAAAGTTTCCGTCCAAATACCATTTGTGTGTTTGCTAGTAGATCCAAAGCGGTAACAGTCGAAAAAATGATGATACGTTCTGCTGCAGTGAGCCCATTACCATGGAGAAGAAATCTCTCGGGAGCGATACCCTATGTGGTAGTCCAATCGCCTAAACATAAGAAAGTAAAAATATTATTATACGATTTTATTTTGTAAATTATAACGATTATTAATTGCCGAGCAAGCTATTCCTACCGATTGTTTTTTTACTGTGGTCGGTTACACAATTTGCATTTCTTTGAACATACATTCTATGAGAAGATCGTGTAGCGTTGCTGGAGCTTTGGGTAAGTGCTTAGACGTCTCTTTTTGGAGAGTTCTCTTAACCGTTTCTTCTAAAAGTAACCTTGCCCTGGTTTAATTTTCTAATTGCAGCACGGCTTCCGCGAGTACTTGTGCAGGTTTACTAGCTGTGTCTTTCGCACAACTTTTCATGCCTGCCATCGTCTTCGCTACTTTTATCGATTCTTCGTCCGCAAGATGGTTATGATCTTTCGTAATGGTATGTTCTTCCTTGTTTAAGCTTCTAGTAAGGGATGCGATGCACTGAACAAATTATATTAAAATATATTTTAAATGTACGTTGAGCAGTTCTAAAAGTAATTACAGTGTTCAATGGCAATAATTTCTTACCTTACATGAATTGCCTTTGGAATATCTGCAACGTGAAAATTCCTTGCACTCTCTATGTAAAATGTACATATATCCCCATTAGCATAGTTTCCCACCGCCATTATTCGACCCTATAATTTCTATGTTTTCAGTAGGTAACAAAAAAATAACCCAAGGAATGAGATGTTTATACCAACATACCCTCTTTAAATATTATTCCTCAACTAATTAGTCTAATGAGAAACTTAGAAAGCGTAATGGTTAGAATAGTATTGTTGATAGCCAATTATATCCCAAATTTTCTATTTGCCACCGGTCTTTAATAGCACTGCCATTAATTAATTTCATCTTAGTCACATCCAATTATGATGAAATCATATTAATATGCGAGAAGCAGAAAATGGTTAAAAGTGATCAGTTAATGGTGATTTAATTTTTGTTTATACTAATTATTTATTGAGTTTAGGTTCGTTATGCACAAAAAAATCTTCAAAAATTGACATTTTGTTTGCTACAAGCATCTTATAAATATGTTCACTAATAAATAAATAGGTTGTAAATGTTCTTAAAACAAATCGTTAAACTAACCAGAGAAGTAGAATTAAACGTGTAATTAAAATGTAATTAACAATAGAATTAAATGGCAATTAAAAGTAGTAAAAGTGCCTGCAAAGAGCAAATGTTTTAGATTTTAATATTATACGAGTTAAAAGTATCTTACCATTCAATCAATGGCACTTTTCACAAAATTTTGGTGGAAACCCAAAAATGGCTTCCTGCTCCAACAAAATACATCAAGCAATCTAAAAAGGACGCTTAGGATATCAGGTGATATAGCGGTGCGCGAAAAAATGTGCGCAAGAATATGTGCAGAAATTTAATTCCACGATATAGAAGTATATAAACCTTTAAGAAAAATATGCAACTAAGTTACACCAAAATGCAAATTAAGTTGCCTACCACAATTTATAAATCATTAATAACCAAAAAACCTTTTTTCTTATATTTTACAACTAAATGAACGAAGAACGTAAAAGATTCGTTACAATCTCATAAATAAAAAAATAAATTAAGCCCATTGTCTAGAGTTTACAAATTAATATTTAATGGAAACAAAATAAATTTATATTAATAAAATTATTAAACAAATCTGCTAAATAATCCTTTTTATAAAACATATATTTTATCATATTGTAGTATAAATGAGGATTGTGGAGTGTTTTTTTTAGGGAATTATTTCCGGGATATTTTTTTCTGCAATAATTCATTCGGGATTCTGCATTTCTGTAGAATTGATTTCGGTTTTTTTTGTGGCGGCTTTTTCTTCCGCCGGCTCTTTTTTTGCTTTGACCTATTTTTATTGTAACTTGCTCGCCAAACAATTTAATTTCTTTTGTTTCAATCGTTTTTTACCTAAATAGTATATAACTGACTTTATCACTCCTTCATATTCTAAATTATGTAATATGTTTTCCCAATATTCATTAAACATTATAAGTAAATAGTTGTTGTTGAATTCTGCCCTAAAGTAAAGGAAAAAATATAAAACGAAGCAATTTTCTTTTCAGAACATATTTTTTTTAAGTCTTTCTCTGAGACCCATGGTAGCTGGTGAGTCTCACGGAGACATGTTAGTTGCGGCAGGTTAATACAAGTTCGCTGTATAATTTTAACCGCAATTAGCTTTATTATTATTATTATAAGTTTTTAGTATTATTGATATTTTCTACAGAAAAAATAAATGAGCTGAAAAAAAATTAGTTAACAATCCCAAGGCGAAACCCAGCTTACCCTGTAACAGAGCTCACTGTTCTTCCACTTAACCTTGAAAGAAATAATACTAACCTACGGTGTTGCTGCTACCTGTACAGACTATTGCAACATTTTTACTTAAAATTAAGCATAATAACAGAGAATAAAAAAAAACAGAAATCGAAAGCATCACTGAACATTGAATACATTTATTGAATAATCTTTTATATTAGGGTCTAAAAAGATTTGAGCAACGCTTTAAGCGGCTCGGGAACTGAGTTATAGACAAAAGTAATCTGATACGAATAACCCTTTTTATAAAATTCTATACGACGAACTGGTGGAGTAAGTGTCCCTTTAAATCTTACATTAATAGTATGCACTTCAGATCTGAATTTTTGTTGTAGAGATAAGGTGATTTTTGCGTGTGTATAATATTATGGTAAAAACATCTCGATCTAAGCAAACGCCTATTGCTTATATTTAACCATATCAATTCAATTAGTTTGTGAGAAACAGGTTGATATTTGCGAATTTCAAATATAAGTCGCAGACAAAAAATTTTGAACTTTTAGCATCTTTAGTTTATTAACGGAATCAAGAAAGGAGGCGTACATGACACTACCATGGTTAAAATGTGACAATACCAAAGCATCGCAGACATT
This sequence comes from Vesta saturnalis, assembly GCA_036346205.1. NCBI lineage: Eukaryota > Metazoa > Arthropoda > Insecta > Coleoptera > Lampyridae > Vesta > Vesta saturnalis. The sequence continues at coordinate 2,750,663 of JARFJB010001603.1, read as the reverse complement.
TTGCTTTACCGTTTTGCTAAAGTACTGCCGATTACTGTATGTAGTTTTTAATGAAGAGTATGGTTTTTGTAGGCATTTGTTGACATGGCTATTGAATTTTAATTTCGTATCCAGAATAACTCCGATACTGTTAACAGAGTCTTCCAAAACTAGTTCTTTATAGTCAATCACTATATGTAGATTTAATTTCAAAAATTGTTCCTTTTTTATTTAGAGGGGTTGATTTCTAAACAGTGTTAGGAAGAAAATTGATAAAAACTATTTAAATCAGTATTCAATTGAACGCAAGCATCATGAGCTGTTTCTATGGAAAATGAAATGTAAAGTTGCGTATCGTCAGCGTAGAAATGATATGAGCAATATTTTAAGACAGAATTGAATTGAGATGTATAAATAGCATATAATAATGGGCCTAATATTGAACCTTGTGGTACACCTGAATGGAGATCTATAGCATCAGATAAGTTATTGTTTAACTTAACCCTTTGGGATCTACCATTGAGGTAATCAGCAAAAAAATTTATTACCGTTCATCCAAACCAATGAAATTAAGCAAGGCTATTAACATGGCATGATTTAAGGCTTTAGAAAAATCAATATACACTACTAGAGTTAACACATTATTATCGGTAGCTTTGACTATGTCATCAAGTAGAGTAGTTAATACAGTTTCAGTACTATAGCCCTTTCGAAACCCTGATTGCTTTGTAGGAAGGAAGTATTTCATTTACTTCCACGAACTCACGCAACTGCTTGTCAATTATTTTTTCTAACAATTTTGAACACGCGCATAATATACTGATAGGTCGTAAGTCTTTCAAGTCTAACAGCATAGAAATTTTATGTAAGTAATTGCTGGGGATTATTGTGAAAATTTGCTTTTTCGAACTACGATGAAAGGAGCTTATTGATGTGGCTGTCAGGGTTTGGATTTATTTGATTGATGATTGTATTTTTAAACTAAATGATTGCTTATTTGTTAAACCTTTTCAAGGTTATTTATATTAATGTTAAAAAACAATTACAGAAAGGACAAAAAGCTTTGTGTACTGACATTAATACCAACATAACGTGCTATAGTGACGTCATGGTAATGTAACTTTTAACAAACAAAATTTTTGTAATTTATTAGCATTCTACCATTTAACATTAGTTTACTGAAAGCGTATGTTTTTTAAACGAATTTCAGTAATTTTTTTGTTGTAACAAAATGAGATTGTATTACATAATGCAGCCCTGAATAATTATTTGTTATTTTGTGACATAAGCATGACTGCACGAAGTTCCGATTTCAATTCTCAGAATCGGCTTGATAAAACTAAAGCTGGGGGTTCTTTATCTTTTATCACACTGAAAGAGATACGGTTACCTATCCTTTTTATAAACGAGTAAAACAGATTTGTCGCCAATAATTTTACAAGTTCTTGCTACGTAATGAAAACGTGATACTTTAGTTTTAAAAAACAATAACACTCGTGGACCCTAAAATTAATCATGATGATTTGTTTCGACTTTTAAAAAAAGTAAAGTCATTTACAAAGCCCACCGGTGCTTAATCCCGTTAATAATAATTACCAAACATTTAAAAATAAAACCAACTACATCATTGAACTAACAACCCTAATACTTATACTGTCTTTAACACTTTTTAAATTAATCTAACAGGTTTAAATCTTTCATTTAATATTACATTAGTATAACAATTGTAAATTTAAAAATTATATACTTTGTTAAATTTTTAGATTAATTTAAGAAGGCATAAGTCATGCCAACGTAGTTTTTAATAATAATTAATTTTTAATTCAATAAACTTTGTGAGCACGACTAAGTGTTTATTATTTTCCAAATCACAACCCCACATATGAGAAGTTTTTCAGTTATTGATATTTTGGGGCCGAAAACTCTAGAGTTAGTTAAACAGCATTATCTAACAGCAGAGAAAAAAGTATTATGTTAAACAGCCATATTTAAGGGATAAGCTGAATTTATTTGAAATCAAAAAATATGGATGTGAATAAAAATACTTAGGATTATAATCGCTCAAACTGTGTCTAAGTTTTGTCCCTTTAAAATTAAGGGTAGTTTGTATCAGTCAATATCATTTTACTGCATTTTTCTGAAAAGCTCTAACGATTTTGATTAATATATATATATATATATATATATATATATATATATATATAAATTGTAATGGTTAAATATCGTGAAAATTTTATTTAATTAAATTGATATTGTTTATCAGTATATACTTGGGATTTACTTAAAAATGCTCCGAACTAACTCAGTATCTCCTTGGGGATAGAGTTCAATTGCTTTTTAATTATAGTTGGCAAATAAAATCAATATATTAAAACCTTTTTAAATTATTATAATTGAATTATAATGTAATCGTGAAATCATAGAAAAATCTTTATCTTACACCTGGAAATATTCATATAAATAAATAAATTCTATTTTGTAATTAGTAGTTTCAATGTGAAGCAGACTTCGTTGGAATTTGCAGAAATTACGCATGCGTTGCGTCCTTACTAACTTAATTAAATGCAGCCTGTCAAAAATTTCACCAAAGGATCTAAAATTAGTGAGTACAATTTTGATTTTGTTTAAAGTAAAATTATTATTTTTATAATTACACCGGTTCATTGACTTTTCAGATATTGATACATGTTGTCGCACATACATTTATACATTACCAAAAAAAAACATAAATACAGGACATCAAAAGAAATAATCAACGCAATAGGGTTACGATAGAGAAATTTAACTCACATGTGTTGCTGCAATTTCCAAATAATGGTCACGTTAGCTTGTTCCATATTAAAACATTGGACGTAGACTTCTTTCCATGTTTCGATGATACTAACTTGCTGTTCAAAATGGTGCTACTTAATATTCCATAACTTCATTCAAATCTAATACCTGCTGAATACTCTTCCTCGTGGTAAATACGATGTACTTAAAATGCTCATATACTTTCAGACAAGCACATTATTTTATTTGTGTATTTAAATGTTGGTTTAAATATTTAATAGTTTTTCGGATTTATCTTGTATTTTAATTTTATATAGATTTTTATATTTACTTGCACTTTTATTTTAGATGCCGTTATGAAGTTAAATTTATTTTATAATCTCCATTACTTTCAACAAAATAAACATCAAATCCAAAATAACTGAAGGATTTTATTGACATAAAAAAATGCACATCACCCGATGTTTAAACACGATTTCAAAACGAAACAATTACAATATTATCGACAATTATAATCGGTAACCTTAGTTTTAAATTTTGTTACAGGTTAAAACAATTGTTTCTGAACTCTCAACTCTACGTTGATCGCGTTTCAAATCCGATAATGTTAACGAAAATTGTAACTTACATGTTAATAAAAACAACACTAACATTATAACTTGTTACTCACAAAAAATTACAAAAGCAAGATAATGAAAGAGACTGCAAGAGAATGCAAGAGAGCAAGAGATCAGGAGAAATTCCTTTTATACTTTTCTCCTGGATACCAAATTTTCAATTTTTTTTTCTACATTACACACAAAAGATCCTAGCATCTGATAGGTCTAAACAAATTGTTAAATTCACTGAAACATAAATTATGCCATATCTTTTTTAAATCAAATCGGATTTGCTTTTTAAATACAAATTTGAAACCAGGGCAACTTTCCGCATAAAAAGACATCTCACAAGCCCTATTTCTCTTCGAAGATTTACATTTTGACATCTAAATTTACTAATATCTAACAAATTTTACATTTTACAGCTAAACTAATTACATATTCAAATTCTACATAAAAAACTGTATCAGAATACACCTATTTCAATCCATTTTACTTAGTTTTAACAAAATTTCCACTTTCATATCTATATTTTAGGTAGTTAACCTAACTTTTCTAATTTTATGTTTAGATTACATATTTACTGTTAATTTCTTTGTGAAAATGAGGGAGACCTACTATTATATGTTTTTATAATTTATTCTAAACTTATCTTATCCTATAAAAACTATAAATTTGTAAAATTCTTAAATATAGTACTTAACCTAACTTAATATAAATTACTTTTAACTTTCGTTTTAAACGTCTATATCACTTGAAATGTTCATCTAATGTGTATCTGCCTCTAACACAATTACTGTTTATTTGTACTCCATAGTTCTAAAATTTTGTCATTCCACATTTTCATATTGTTAACACATTTTTGTCAAATTTTGTATACGATTTGTAATTATATATTAAATATCACACTGCACAAATGTTGTTCATGTTCTTAGCTATGTTTCTAAGTCACTACCACTTCTTATGCACTTTTTAAACACTTTGTCTGTGAATTACCAATATACCGTGTTCGTACCATAACCCTGTTTTATACTTCATAGAGTTTATGCATTGTACCTATACTATACATGTTCTACATATTAGAATTATCATACTTCATGTGATCAATATCTATCACGTGTTTAAAATGCTTCAATCAATTGCTTAAAATGTGAAATTACTTAAATATGTTAAACGAAACTAATCGTACACACTAATATGAATCGTGTTGACCTTTCTCACATGCTACTGGTATAGCTCATTGCTTTTATGAATATAACAACCTTCTGCATACTCCACAAAGCCTGTTTTGTTACATCACAACCATATTTTTACACTCGTATACTATTTTTTCTTCAAAACGACCTGTATACTTCTTTAATTTTATTTAAACTTGCATACTATATAGAATTTAAGCTCGATAAACTCTAGCCTCTTTATTATGCCTATTTCTAACCATCTCAATATATATATATATATATATATATATATATATATATATATATATATATATATATATATATGTATATATGATCATACTGAGGTCCCCGATAAACTATTATAAGGGCAGGTCCGTTCACTTTGCCCCCCATTACACATTACGGAGATATATTAAAAAATCGCCGAGAGGTTAAAAGAACGCTCACCCCTCCAAAACTGGAACTGTTTTTGCAGTATGGTGTACCGTGTTCTAGTATTTTAATTATGTTCAATTGTGCTATAGTACATAGGATTTGCACCTATTTGATATCGGTAAAATTTTGAAAAATGGCGGATATTTCAACTGGTCATAAAATGAAGTACGACGTTTCGTTACATTTTAATTGTTCTTTCGTGCACACCAATTGTGTCTTTTGGTTGCGGATATATGCGTGCCCGCGATTACAGCTCATTACGGCTCATCTTCTTTCAAATCTGTTTTCGCCGATCGATAGCTAAGGAGACCAATTCATGACTAATTCCTCAAAAATTGAGGGCAAAGTAAAAAAAACATTTAAGCTGGACACCTCCAACACCGCTTCAATGAGTAAATGAAGATTTCAATCGTTCTCCTACAACGGGAGTGTATAAAATAGGTTAACCTTTGTAAGTTTTGGTTAAGGTCAATGCCACCAACAATCAATGATTTGTACACCAATTTTGTTGGAAAAACTCGTTTTATGGAACGCCAAGAAGTGATCTACCGGATGGTGAATGGTCAGACGCACCGTAGGAAATCCAATGGGAAATCATAAACCCTCGAATTCCTGCTACTCTAATCATTTTAGGTAAAAAAACTCTATAGGAACTTTTCTTTAAAGAATTAAATTCTCTATCAGATGAAACTATTAAAAATATTTTACAACTTACGCTAATTTCAAAAATTTCAAAAGAGTATATTGGGTATCAAGAACAGTAAGGGACGTTTACCGGTCGACGGCTATGTTTTGAGGCTGAGCGATAACGCAGTCTCCAATTTGGCCGGAGACCGGTACAACCCTTAATGTTCGTGATGCTCATACTGTTTTTTGCACGATTGTATTAAATTTACCACAATTGAAATTACTTAATTTCTACTAAATAAACGAAAAGTCAAAAGTGACGTTTTAAATAGAAATATCCCAATTTTTTGTTCTTATTGTTTTGAAATATAGTATCTATGTATAATTCTACGTTGGTAAGTAACATAGGCTTAAAAAATATATATACCGTTTCAAAAAGAATAGAAATTGTAAAAATGTTTTATTCCGGCATAACACGCGTACAGTAAGTGCTTTATTTAGTGCGAAATATCCAAACCGCCCGATTCGAAGCCGTATCACAATTGGAAGAATTATTACCAAGTTTGAAAATACTGGATCGGTGCTTTCCTTGTGTAAATGCGCCAACAATTATGAATCCTTTATTCAAAGAAATGTGTTTGAAAATGAAAATACTGTAAATGTATGAACTGCGGTTGTTGAAAATCGTAGTAGAAATAACAATAATAATTAACAATTGCTAATTACAAAAATTATAACAAATGCTCAAATAAGCCACCATTTTGCGCTAAGCAATATCTCAATCTTAAAATTGCCTCCTAACATTGGCAAGAGCGCGAAGCGTTATTTTCAAACATTTTCGGTAATGCGTGTCTTTAAAGCCTGTCAATCTGCAAATCTTTCCGAAGTAAAAATTTTAGATTTTAGATGTCCCAAGAGATAGTAGTTATTTGGCGCAAGATCTCCAGATCTTGGAGGCCACTTGTTTGCATAATTTAGTCCAATTGCACAGTTATTAAAACAATTATTAATATTCTTTAATTTCTGGGCTGTTGTGAGCAGGGCAACCATCCATTTGAAGCCAAATTTCATCTTCCTCACGAGCTACTTCTACCAGAGCCGGTAAAATTTGCTCTTGCAGCAAATCCAAAAACCTACCCGCGCTTTGATTTTCCTCATACAAAAATGGTCTGAATATTGAAATCAGCTTTTAGCAACAATTTAACGTAAACGTGCACACATCCGTAAAACAATGTTCTTCAAAAATTGGCGGTCTAGATTAGCCTTCTGCAGCATCTCATAACAAAACTCTGCTTTTCTCAAGCTACTCTTGATGACACTGAAGCTTGTACGAATGGAAATTATGCTTTTTCAAAATTTTGAATGTGGTTGCATTATGCATTCCAAACTAGTTCACAATTTCTCCAGAACTTATACCAGGGTTTCCAACAACTGCAGTTAATACATTTGTATTATTTTCATTTTAAACACGTTTGTTTGAATATTGGCTTCATAATTTTTGGCGCATTTACACAAAGGAAGCACCGATAAAGTATTTTCAAACTTGGTAATAATTCTTCCAATTGTAGAATGGCGTGAAATCGGGCGGTTTGGATATTTCGCGCTAAATAAAGCACTTACTGTGCGCGTACTATTGCCGAAATAAAACATTTTTACAATTTCTATTCTTTCTGAAACGGTGTACGTCATTTCTTAAGTCTATTGTTATGACTAATAGACTGACAACATCACAATATTTATAATAATTTTGACAGGTAACGTCATCCTGACATTTCATTGCTGTCCTGATGCTGTGCAGGAATGCTACATAATTTTTGCAATTTTTAAATTAGCGTAAGCAGTAAAATATTTGTAATATGCTGATACAGAAATCAATTCTTTAAAGAAAAGTCCCTGTAGGGTTTTTACCTAAAATGATTTATGGTTTCCCATTGGATTTCCTACCATTCACCACCCGGTATATATTTTTTGGTGTCAAGATAGATGTTTAGCCAGATGATATAAAAATTGTTATTTATGCACTAATTTTTTGGGAATAACTAACCTCATTGCTGTCACGTCTAAGAAATCAACCTTATCGAAAAGTTGTACCTCAAAAGTGCCAAAATCGTTATTTAAGCGCTATGTTATTGTCCATCGTAACCGTTCAGTAATGATCAGATATTGAAATTATTGGTTATTTACACACATTCAGACTGCACTAAGTAGGAGCCAATTTGTAGCCCAGGGGCGGAGGTTTTATAAGAGATAAAGGTTCTTTGTACAAATTACTAAATAATGGTTGGTCAAATTATAATAAGAATATCATACAACAACCATAAAACAAACATCACTATTTATTTAGGTAATAATCCGCGGCTTCCCTAGCTAAGTAATCTAATTCTATTTTTTAGGAATAAAATGTTTATTAGTCGCGTTTTCTTAATTATACATTTACGTTATTTGGATGATCTTTTTAAATGGTTCATTCATTCACAAAATTAAGCTTTTTATATACTGGGTCCGATATTTCGAGATGAGACACAGAAAAATACATGTAAGGAGATGCCTTATTGAGATGATGAGTGTGTACCGCGATTTAGCGTGCTAAACACTATTTAATCATAAATATGTAATGTCCTATGGGTAAATACAGCAATTACCTAATGGCGATAACCTCTAATTATTATTTTAAACTGAAAATGAAAAAGAATCTACACTTTATGGGATTTTTTTGCCGATGGGCCACATGAACAAGTTTCTAAAATATTCCGCTAGATGAGACGCCGACGTTTACTTGCTTGTTCGTGTGTTTTCGGTGACTTGTTGGATAGTTTCTGTTGTTTTGGGGATGCGACACTATTGTTTATTTAGGTTTTATAGTGTTTGTACTAGCATTATTGGTTGCATTGATCTCTTCATTCATCCGGTGTTGCGTTTACTCAGTTCCAATTTTTGCAAACTCCTTTCAACACCGTTAATTTCCAGATCACATTTTAACCCATTTGTATTTAGCAATAATTTATCTATTTGAGTAGCACCTGTTTCAGACAGAGCTTCTATAACCCACGGTCTTGTGAAAGTTGTTTTACCTCCGGAAAAGCTTTGAAACGTTAATCATTGCATACTTATATGTTTTGTGTTTGAGCGTTAACTTGATCACTATTTTCAAAAGTGATGTCCTACGTTTAAATACAAAAAAAAATGTACGTTTATAAACATTAATTACTATTTTAAATTGAAACTAAGGGAAAAATTTGATTGACAATTAATCGGGGATGATTCTTTTAATTAACATTAACAGTCCACAAATAAACATTTGCAAGAAGTCGTCATTTGTTTCATTTTGTATATCGTATTATTCGTTCAAACAAAAATCAACAATTCCCTTGGGCAAATTCGCCAAAAAGTAAAAATTGTATAGGGACGAGCATTCTTTTAGCTCTCAAACAATATTTTTAAATAACTCTGAAATCAAAAAGACACAATTTAGGAGCAGTTTAAATTTTTGAAGGAATTAAGCGTCCTTTTAGCCCCTACACAATTTTTTAAAATATCCCTGAAACCAAAAAAGCACAAAAGGTGTGTACTAGAGCATAATTGAGTACAATTGGGGCATAACTGGTACAACAAAACACTTTCCATTACTGAATTGAAGAAGGGGCGAATGGACTTTATAAGAGGATACATCTGGAAAAACTCACATATTGATAATTGCTACATTTTTTAGAAAAATAGTTGTAACAATATTAATCAAAATTAGTATCGGAACGTCTTACGCCATCGTATTATCGTATAATAGATTACGCCAAGATTATTAAGAAATACATTTGATCACTTTTGGGCAGATTAACGTAATGGACAGTTTACACCAATCATATTTCTTAATCCCGGGCTAAAAGTCATCATGACAATCCATCTTTGTCCAACCAGTCCTAATATCTCAATGTGAAATATGATTCGAGAACACCTGTGAAAGTTACATCTGTGTATTATCTTTGATCTGTAATAATTCAATTTTTAACTTTCTTACCTAAAGGGAAAGTTATTGTATCAGTAAAAAATGTATATCTCAAAAACTTGAAAAGTAATTGCATTCAAATTTCATATATATCCTCATGACCTGTCTAAAGTCCAGTGATTCATGATGGTAGATTGATCAACGTTGCCGTAAACACTAGTCAGGAAACTCAATTAACAGATCGTTATATTAGCTCAAGTTCATGGCTTTGTACCTAAGTGTAATTACTTTTACATTTTACAACTTTTGGAAAATTGGCCAGGATGTCTGGATGTGTGCGAGCGTTCGTGCGTGCGTGCATGCGTGCGCGCGTGCATGCGTGCGTGCGTGCGCGCGCGCGTGTGTGTATGTGGATGTATGTTAGTATCCACGATAACTCGAGAACGAAATCACCTACGTACCTACAATTCTTATTTTAGCTTGTTTTAATTTAGTTTGGAGCTGATTAGATTTTGAGAGAAATCCAGTCGCGGAGAGGGGCGTTTATTATGGTCAGTTTTTGGTTTTTATTAAATGTTTCTAAAACGGCTGCATATTTTAAAGATATAGAAATACCAAATACCTAGATAATAGACCTTAAACGTATTGATTAGTTACGTTCTATGCAATTTTTTGATATGACGCGGTAGAATTTAAGTGTTCAATTTTTTTAAATAGCTGAATAACGATCAATTTTGTTGCATAATTATCCAAAAAAAAAACTGTTAATAAAATTATTTCATTTCTTTTAATTTCCATTTTGTAGGTTGGAGGGTCGTGTGGTATTCCACATCAGATGTTTTTTAATTTTTATTTGAAAATACGTTTTGGATATGTTAAAATCCCCCCTTTTCTCCCCACGTCTGGCTGCGCTGGAGAATATTTGATCACCACCTATATATATATACTATATATATATATATATATATATATATATATATATATATATATATATATATATATATATATATATATATATTCTAGGTAAGTGTTCGTTTTTATATCATGATTATTTTATTAATTTATCTTCCTATTTCTACGAATGGCATCAATGTGTAAAGGCTTGTTATTTGAAAGTTGTGTAAAGTCAACTTGCATATTTGCACATCGCTTCTTATTGTGCAGATCAAAGTGCAATTATAATAAATGTAAGATTCTGCATTTGACGGATGAGTAAATGCACACCCTTACAAATCAAATAAGACCATTTTTCGAAGAAATGTATGCAGTGAGGGAGAAAGAGCAGTGTTTCATATGTGGGCAGATAGGATTTTTTCGATCTTACCGTATAATTCGATTTCGATTTCTTTAATGGAATATTAATCAGGTGTTCAAATGATTTTGTGTTAACGAATATGACAGTTTTTATCTTAGCGTGTCCTAAAGTCGTTTTATATAATTAATTTAATTTAAAATTCAGGGAATAATGAGACTGATACTTTTGTTTTAATGTGGTAGAGTACAATTTAAAAATGATGCGGTGTACGTAGTCTTTGAAACATTAACCTTGTGCCGATAGACGTAGAGTTTGCTTGGAATTTTTAATAAAGGGGATTATATTCACACGTATTAGTTTGTTTGATAGGTATTTGTACCTATAACTTACGGAAGCTCTGGAGAAATGCCACTGTTCAATTAAAAATATCAAATCAAATTTGCTAGTCACTAACTCGTAATTGCGACATATAAAGCTGTAATTGCGAGATGTAAAGTCTCAATTGCTACTTATTAACTCGCAATTGCGACATGTAAAGTTGCAATTGCGAGATTTAAAGTCACAATTACTAGTCACTAACTCGTAATTGCAACATATAAAGCTGCAATTGCGAGATTTAAAGTCATAATTGCTACTTATTAACTCGCAATTGCAACATATAAAGTTGCAATTGCGAGATTTACAGTCACAATTACTAGTCACTAACTCGCAATTGCAACATATAAAGGTGCAATTGCGAGATTTAAAGTCATAATTGCTACTTATTAACTGGCAATTGCAACATATAAAGTTGCAATTGCGAGATTTAAAGTCACAATTACTAGTCACTAACTCGTAATTCCAACATATAAAGGTGCAATTGCGAGATTTAAAGTCATAATTGCTACTTATTAACTCGCAATTGCAACATATAAAGTTGCACTTGCGAGATTTACAGTCACAATTACTAGTCACGAACTCGTAATTACAACATATGGAGCAGCAATTGCGAGATTTAAAGTCATAATTGCTACTTATTAACTCGCAATTACAACATATAAAGTTGCAATTGCGTGATTTAAAGTCACAATTGCTAGTCATTAAATCGCAATTGCGACATATAAAGCTGTAATTGCAAAATTTAAAGTCTCAGTGTAAAATCGTGATAGGTGTACCTATCCCAAAGTAATTATAACTAAAATTGCATAAGGCTTATTGATAAGTAATATTACGAATTGTTAAGTTATGCCATTAGTACCTACTTAACCTTCCGGTGGGCGCGGCCTCCATACCAACTTCAATGGTCGCGCGTATTTCTCAGATACCCTATTGCTAAATTTAAAGTTTTTGAAGATTAAAATTATAAAATTGTGTAACAGTTAGTAAAGAGTAAATAAACAAGAACTGTACAAGTATTTTTTTTTATTTTTTAGGAACAGAAGTGAGATGAAAGAACATAAAATTTTAATTAAAAAAACATACATCCTTATTAACATAAAACTAAAAATTAAAAAAAAAATCATTTTTGCATACATTCTTTTTAGTATTCGAGCAGTTGTTTTTTAACAATAAAAAGAGAGTAATCAATGAATTGCAGAATTGCAATCAGAACAAATTTGCTTAGAGTGCTCCACACATAAATTTTCGGCAAATTTCGCAGCTGAACCGCGTTATTTTTGTTATTTTGCCACTTTGACAAGGCTTACACCTTTTTTTATTTGATGTTGCTTCATCTAATGTTTCAACAGATAATTCTGCTTTTCTTTTTAAAGTCTTTTCTTTAAGCTCGCTTTGCAGAGGAGCTTGTGATCTTCGCTCGATGTTTTCTTTTACAAGAGCAGTTGCCAGTTATCGCAGGTACTTCCTTCTAAGCACTTTTACTTGGTTATTTGAGCAATAGATTATGTAGCTATTGATGGCAGCTACATTTAATATGGAAAAAAAACTACCATGGGCAGGCTGGTGTTTCGGGCAACATTGTACGAAGCACAGAGTTTGTCCACTGTGTCCACACCTCCTTTGGTTTGGTTGTAAAAGGTAATAATCTCAGGTTTCATTCGGTCCCCTGTAACTGGATCGATTGCTGCATCATCATGGAGGCTGGAAGCTAATATAACATTTTTATATTTTTTTGGTACATACGAGACAAGGGTCATGTCGTCTCTAAAACCAAAAATACTTGTATTGGGTTCACGCTTCTTTGTGACCTTGAATTCATTGGGAATTTGAGGTTTATTTTTTTTTCATTGTTCCAACAAATGCCAATTTTTGTTTATCTAAATCTTTTATTAATTCGAAATCCGAAAACCAGTTGTCGGTAGTTAAAGTTCTTCCCGTATTGAAAATAGATGCTGCTAATCTTTTCACAACGTCTCTTGGCTTATTACTTATGGAAAATGCTCCTTCAGGTTGGGATACTGCGTAAATTTCCATATTATATGTATAAAAAATACGAGCATCAACCATGGCGTAAATTTTAATGCCGTATTTGTTGGGTTTTTTTGGAATATATTGAATAAAGGAGCATCTTCCACGAAACGCTTCAAGTTTTTCGTCAATTGTGACATTTTGTCCAAGAAAGTAGCATTTCTGGCAGTTGTTGACAAACGTCTCAAAAAGGTCTCTTATTGGAGCCAAACGGTCACTTTTTTTTCGTTCTTCTCTTGAACGTATGTCATCGAAACGTAATGCTCTCATTAAAAATAAAAATGTTTTTAAGCTCATTGCCGTTTTAATTCTTCAAGATTAACTCTGTTTCCATGGTAAATGCCAGCTAGATAAAGTAAACCAAAAACAGCTGTTATTTCTGTTTTGTCTGTGTCCCTGGCATCTTTTGAACGGGAGTAATTAGGCCTCACAGAAGAAATATACGTATTTGTATAACTGACGTCATGAAACACTTCCATATATCGACAATATCAGTTAGATTTTTAACTGGCCCAATGACCCCAGGTAGACGGACTAAGATATTACGAGGCGGTCGTTTACTTCTCTTTTTTGAATTTTTAATCCACATCCACGTGTCAATAATTTTTTTGTTTTTTCTAAGATGGGCTATGTAGGCCTCGGGAGAACTGTTGTCTTCATCTTCTCCGCTGCTTTCTCAACTCATCTCGGATTCTGAATCATCCTCTCGTTCTGAAACATGCTCCTCTTCATCTGTATGACTTTCGTCAAAAATGTCTCCACCATCATCATCATCAGCAAAAAGCAAATTTGTTACCGCCTCTACATCAGTGGGGTCGTCCAGGTTAAACGTTTGTGTTTTATCCATTATATCTGGAAGAAGAACAAACTAAATAACACAAACGGTCGCGCGTATGTAAGACATACTGAGCTTATGTGAGAACACAGAAAGTAATTAGAAATAAAAAGACCATTAAATTATAATGTTTTAGGACCAAAAGAACAAACATATTATAACAAAAACGAAAAAAAGAGATATAGCAAAAACTTACTGGAAGTGTTGCGCGTATCTGTGAAATACAAATCGGGAATATTTTGCACCGTGTTCTCACCTCGAAGCTTGAGTGGGTACTGAGATGTTAGTCCAGCGGATAGGCAAGAATAACTAAGAGTTGCCTATCGCAGCGCACTCGCGTTAAAAATTATTTAACTAAATTTGTATTCAGTGTATATCTTACATACGCGCGACCGCTGGAAGGTTAATCATCAATAAACTTCAACTCTTATAAAGTCGAAATTTCCACGACAAAAAATTATAGGAATGCAAGTATTTTATAGAACCCCCGAGCATTGAGTAATTTTTACTCAATGATTATACTTTGCATATTTATAGATACAAAGTCTACATTCCGTTGTCTTTGTTTATGTAGGTTTGTTGCAAAACATTTAAGTTTATGGTGTTTCTTTTTCTGACTATCATCCCAAGAGTACTGTTTAAAAAGTTATTTTTATATGTCAAATTATCTAATTGATATTTGGAGAGAATATCCCTAAGTAAACAATTATATCTACAAATGCAATAAAAAATAATAATTCTAAATTTAAATTTTAATTACTCCAATGTTAAATATTTCTGGTGATCTAGAGGCCATGTGCACATTATCTGAAGTAATTACATTTATAAGGTCACAAATTATACGAATATATATGACATATATATATATATATATATATATATATATATATATATATATATATATATATATATATATATATATATTATATATAATAAATTAATATTCTTTTATCGTAATGGCGTCACTCCGGCGTAAAGGCGACAATACTGTATGTAATTTAGGACCAGAGTGATCATTACATTTCGATTACGGCGAAAGTCTGAGAAACAAAGTTTTAGGTTTTTTTTTTCTTTGTTGAAGTTATTATTCGAAGATAAGCAAGTTCCAATTATTATTTTTAGAAATTAAATGGGGTTATTATGTATGTAAACTATGAGGTAAAACAAGTTCAACTTTGTACTTTATTTTGCAACGCCATTTTCTTTTAAATTTAATTATTGTTTCATTTGTGGATGATTTATATATATATATATATATATATATATATATATATATATATATATATATATATATATTATATATGATATATATACACAGTCTCAATACATTTACGACGATTTGAATAATATAAACTAGAGATGTGATAGAACAACATAAATGTGACTCAAATACACAATTAAAGAAATTCTATTTCATAGGCCCACTTAAAGAAAAATTATTTTGATTTAAAAAAAAAACTGTACGTTTACCCAAAAATTTAGAAATAATCGGATATTTTGAAATATTCCTCGAACTTTAACACTACCACCGTATTTTACATTAAATTTCAAGCAAGATGGATAGCTTATAATGAGCCTGAATCTACAGAACTACTAATTAAATTGATTAGAACTGTGAAGTTATCATTTTCTTAGAAAAACAAGAAAAGGCTTACACACACACAATTCTTTAAAAAAATTGCTAGAGGACAACAAATGCTATAAAAACTGCTTCAAAATCTAAGGCTTTCAGAAGATAGGATACAATATTTTGTTCGTTACCATTTAAGGACAGTTAATGCCAGTTTGAATAGTGTAAAACGTGGTTTGAGAAAAATAATAATTTTACTCTTATTACTAAAAAGACATACATGAACATTTTTATTATTATAACTCTAACGTTGTATCCTATCTTCTGAAAGCATTTGCTATTCTCTAGCAATTTTTTTAAAGAATTGTGTGTGTAAGCCTTTTCTTGTTTTTTTTCTAAGAAAATGATAACTTCACAGTTCTAATCAATTTAATTAGTAGTTCTGTAGATTCAGGCTCATTATAAGCTACCCATCTTACTTGGAATTTAATGCAGAATACGGTGGTAGTGATAAATTCCGAGAATTTTTCAAAATATCCCAGAATTTCTAAATTTTTGGGTAAATGTACAGTTTTTTCTTAAAAATCAAAATAATTTTTCTTTGAGTGGGCGTGTGAAATGGAATTCTTTAAATTGTTTATTTGAATCACACTTATGTTGTTCTATCACCCTAAAAAATGTTTAACACTAGGTTTAGACCACCCTGTATACGTATTTTTAATTATGTTTAAATTGAGAACGTTTACATTTTACAGTACATTTACCTTTTTTGCAGAGCTTCAAAATTGTAAAAACTGTAAGTACAAAATGAATCACCATTTAAATTGCTTGCAGTTATGATGCAAGCGTTGCCTTCAAAAACTATCAGTTATAAATGCAACCTGAGTGTTCCAATTAAAATATGTTGATAATACCTAGGAAGTCTTAGTATGTGCTAGATACGCATTTAAATTTGTTTGTTTTCTTTTTCTTTTATGTATTATTTTTTTTAACAGTTCTTCGACGATCCTTGCCCAGTTATGCACTGCTGCATTGTGGACCTCTTGTGTGACAAAACTGCTAGTGTTGTAGTTTTCTTGCTGCGTTGTAGACTGCTATGTTAAAACAGTATAAACCAATTTAACATATTTTGGTTTGTGGTTTTATTCTTATACAATGTATTCCTTGGTTAAGTTAATGGATGATTCCATTTATTATTATATATGTTGAACAAAAAATATTAGGATATATATAAGACAGAAAATCATTGGGAAGCCAAATGGACCAATCAAAATTATTATACTGTGACTGTTATAGCAAAACATGACATGGTAAGTTGTTTTATTATTACATGTAAAGTTAAAAATATGCAGGTAGCAAGTATTTTGAACTATCTCTTATTAAAATATACATTTCGTTATACTTGCACCAGAGATGGTGTGACGTTAAATCTGATAGAAATGTAGAGAAAAGAAATTTTACTTAGTATCTTTTGCGATAGTTTATTAAGCAAAATAGTTATAGCTTAGTGGGAATTCTATTAATCTAATAAAACTATTGTGTTAAGCTACTCAAGCTTTTGGAAATTTTATTTCCTTATTCAGGAGCTAGAATTGTACAGAACAGCAAATAATAATGTAATCATTACCAAAAATTGCAACGGGTAATTTTACTGCAAACTGAAGTGTACAAAAAAGACATCTTATGGATGAAAATTTTACACAAGGAATAAAATTTAATGTAAAGGTAAATTCCTTCAGATATTTGAAATAAAAACGTAATAGTAGCATGAACATAAAATTGGACATTGAAAGTGTAAGCAAAATATATTCTTATCTAATAGCTTTCACTGCAGACAGAGATCATTCTGTTGCCAGGAATTAAATTCGCTATCATATTGTCATCGGTTCTCATTGTGTTTTGTCCTTTGTAATTTTTGGTTTTTAACTTTATTATGGTTGAATACTTTTCCTTTTAACTGCAATTTGCAGTAAATTTACCCATTGTATATTTTTGTAATTTTTTTTATCTTATATCTCCAGCTCCTGAATAAGGAAGTAAAAATCTCATTGTTTATTAGGTACCTACCTATAATTTTATAAAGCTTGTAAATTGTACCCTTTATCACACCCCATAATGATTTTGATATAAAACCAGATGAAGCTTTAGTGATGAAATATGTATCCCGTTGAGTATAATAATTATTTGGGGAATGTGGCTTTATTGTGTTAAATATATACAAATTTTATAGTTAGTCTGCAAAATCTTGGGAAATACCATAAAAAAAATTTGAACAGCTTAACTTACTAAACTATGTTTGTTTAGTTATTGCGATTGATTGCAGGCAATCCAAACATTTTAAAGGAATTAAAAACTAATTTGGCAACTGGAGTGCCAATAGTTGGTTAGTATACATTACCAATTTTGTTAGGTTGAATAATTATGTTACTTTCCAGTACTTTCTACTGAAACAGTTTCTTTTCATACTCAAATTAACAAACGTGTAACGCAAATGAGCATAAATGGTTACTTCAAACGTTTGTGTGTATGATCCTTTAACAAAAACCCTTGATCAACAACAGAATGGTACTGTTTCAGATGGTTTACCGGTAATTGGTACACTAACCAATCTTCAAAAAAATATTTCTGCAGATTTGAAAGCTCTGACTCTTAATCAGCATCAAAATGATAATATTTCAGAAGATTTGCCAGCACTCATTACATTAACCAACCTTCCAAAGAATTTTTCTTCAAATCTGAACTATTATGGTTTGTCATTGTCTACAATTGTTAAAACTAACATTCTATGAGTATCTATGAATATTTTCAGAATTGCCAGTGTATAATAATGGGTTCACACAAACTATGGTACAAGTTAATGATGTGTTACTATAAAATGGTCATGATTATAATATAGTATTTAATTCTCCCACAATCAATGAAGAATATGTGTATTCTGGTAATATAAACATTAACAGTGTTATTAACACATGAAATCCTCTTCTTTTTCAGATATACAAACTGCTGGTGCACAGGAATTACATGTAAATACTTCTACTAATGCCATTTCTAATAATTCTGATACAGACATTGGCTGTTTTGCAGTCGACACATTATCCAATAGAGTTGAAGAAAATACAGGTGCAATTAAGAAATTTTAAAGTCCTGAATTTTTAGCATGTTTTTGATAGATATGCAGACTTCTTCACAGGAAATATACATAAATGTTGATTATATGGATCAAGTGCTTGTTGATAATATACATTACATATCAGCAAATGTTTCATTTCCATTACAATCTTGTAGGAGTGATATAGGTAGATTTAACAATCCAAAATTTATTCAACATTTATTGTTTTTTTCTTTGTAGATGTACCAGTTCCTTTAGAGGAGATAATTAGCATAAATGATGATGATGTGAATGATGAAATGATAGCTAAAAGTGAAAAACATGTTTTTGATAGAACACAAATAACTATGCATCTTGTAGCTATAAAATCCAAGGTGTAGTTCAAAATGTATCTGTCGATTCTGCTAGGGTAGAAAACAAGACGTCATTTTGTATGTCTATTGAAAAATTATATTCAAAATTTTCGCAACGTTTAGAAGTATCGCATAAGAACGAAGAAGCAGTAAGAAAATTTTTAAGCCTACCACCAGGTAAGATGATTTCATAATTAGATAATATTCTTATATTTTAATTTTTAGGGTCCACTGACAGAAGACAAATTATTGAAACTATTAGAAGACGTGGTGATTTTATACATAACACAAATCTCGACTACAACACTGGTCAATTGTTTGTCACTAGACGTTCAAAACAAGAATTCCATCGCACTCTAAAAATTACTTGCCTCGTTTTTATTGCTCAGAATTTTTTAGTAAGCAAACATTGCACATATATGTCAAGTTCTGTAGATCACTAAATAATGACACAGCTAAAAACGCAACGGTACTAGGTCGTAAACTTCTTTCTAATGTTCATGTGAAAGCATGTGCAATTTTAAAGTCTAGCGTCTTCCCTATTCTACGAGAAGATAAGTGTGTATCTATCATCCGGTTTGATATTCTAACCATTTTGTTAGGAATTTACTAGTGTGGCAAGTATCCCTTCCTGCATCACCATGATATGATCAGAATTACTGACTACTCTAAATTACACTCAGGTGGAGATCTAATTGGTAGTGTAGGTGATATGGGAAGAGCAGAAGAGACTTGTCTGGCAAGACGATATAAACGATTCGAAATTCGTGGAAAGTTGTACCGTACAGTTTCAGTGTTACTTAATTTTGAAATTGAGGAATGCATAAACCTTGTGCTTAAAAAACGAGAAGAGGCAGAAGTACCATCTGATAATCCATATGTGTTTGGTATTCTTTCAATAGACCACCGACATAAGTATTTAAGAGGATATATTCTTTTAAGGAACTATGCCACTCGGTGTGGTGCTAAAAAGCCTCATCTTTTACGAGGAACACAGTTGAGAAAGCAAGTTACTATGGAGTGTGCAATTCGAGATTTATCTGACAACGTAATTAAAGATGTTGCTAAGTTTATGGATCATGCTATTGATATACATGACAATATCTATCGCATGCCCATAGGAAGCAGAGATATCACTCAAATGTCAAAAATTTTTGAAAGGATACATGGAAATAATGATACTTTTGATGAAGAATCCAGAGATAATTATGATGTTCAAGAGAATCGTGGGTCACCTACTGCTTCCAAAGCTGAATCTTCTCTCCCCTTCCAAAAATGATAAAAGATGTCGGATCTTTTGGGGTAAGTGATATGTAAAACTTAATTTTCATTATTTCGGTGAGAAATATTTGTAGATTTGACTCAAAGAAATGTACATCCATATCCATCTGATGACGATGCAGAGAATGTTGAAAAGCATCATGAATCAATTGCAGCTTATAAGGGCAAATATACAGCTTCCACCAGAAAAAAAGTTCGCCATAGTATAGGTAAGTGGTACGTAAATTTTCGTATATGTGTAATATAGGTACATATATCTATAGGTTTAACAAGAATATGTTCCACTAAAACACCATGGACTCCATTGGAAAAACAAGCTGCTATCAGTCATTTTAAGAAATTTTTAGAAATGGATAAGCTTCCTTCTACAGCTGAAATTTTTGAGCAACTTCTTCATATTGATGAACTTCACTCAAGATCACACCACCATCTGTACGGCTGTGGTTATACAATTAGCTTGTCAAACAACGTGGCACTATTCACAACAGAAGTACTGACTGTTTTCAACCATGTTGGCTTCTGAAGTGTTTTTTTTAGGGATAACTACGCGACAAAAGTGGAGCACTTCTATGAAGACTAAATTAAATCAATTTTTTTTTTGTACCATCTTCATAATGGTATTTTACCAAGTACCACTGAATGTAAAAGGCTATACATCAAAATTCTGAATTTACGCAACTAATTCCTGCTGCAGTTAAAACTGCTGTTGCTAATAAATTGAAGCACTTTAAAAATGTAAATTATAGGTTTTTATATTAATCATTTAAAAACGAATAGTCTTGCAATGTAATTTTGATGGAAATGTTATCAGGAATCGAGATTTTGCTTCTAAAGTAGATTTTCTAAATTTATTTATACTTTTGAATAATTTGCTACTATTCACAAAAATCTTGCCAACGTAAAATTTCTTAAAACAAGTAAACCTACTTGGGATAGATATCTTAGCAAGTTGCTAAGATAATCCCTACTCGGTTCATTGGTTTAAGGCGTTTTACACAAGCGAAGATTTTGGCGAATATAGTAACGTTAGGCTTGGGTGAGTGAAAGCTGTACATGTGTTTAAATGTATTAGTCGTAGATAATATATATTACAAATTTTCTGGTTATAATTATTATGCTATGTTTGTTCTAATTGTTTTCTTTTTTATTTTAGCTTAAGATCAATTAGCTATTACACACTGATCTACAAGATTGCATGAACACAGTAGTAAACTACTTATAAGTTTCTCTATTTCTATTGTGTAGTAGTTTTTACGTTATTATAAATTTTGCTGTTGTAAATGTGTTGTTACTTTTAAATTGTTTATAAACATTTTTACTTTATTGATGTTGAGGGTGTACTTCCAGACTTGTGCAGTTGCTAGTATGGATGAAAAATTATCTAGCAATTTAGTCACCTGCTTAACTTATATTCTATACTTCCTTTGCAAAAAGTGTTTTTGTTTTTAGTTTATTATAAATTTGAATATACGGCTAAATAATATTTAGTTTGATAATGTTTTGCCATATTTTGATTTTGTTGTACATAAAATACCTCATGTATATTTATAAATATTCATTTTTGTAACATTAATAGATCATATGAGATAAGATTTACAGTGATAAAATATTTTCTATCATTACAATTTCTTATTTTCACGTTTAAAGCCTTTTCCAAGACTAAAAAATTATTCATTATTGTGTATAATAGAAATGGTACCGTTGCTCCAAGTACTAAATCTTTGGTACTTTGGTGCACTATAAAACATCTTTGCAGCTGTGTTACACAGAATATGGACTACTAACATCCTAAATGTAATTTGGCTCGGTACCTGCTGCCTTAAATTAAAGTTTAAATAAATGACCATTTAACTGATTCAGTAACTTCAATTAATTATGTTATTTAGCTTTGACCACCCATTAGCTTAGATTAACATTAGCCAAAAATAACACAAACATTTTATTCATTAATTATATCAGTTATACGTTAATATTGCCAGTTTAGTTTTTTAAATAGGTTACAAAGGGCCGGATCAGGTAGTAATGATTTTCTGACATTAGCTTTTCATGCATTCGCTAATAAATTCATTTAAATTTCAGTAGTGATGGTGTAGTCTCATTAGCAGTATAACAGAACAGATTAATCTTATATTGATTGAATAAACTAGTAAAAAAAATGTCTGTATTACATTTATCACACTTTCACAGCAGTTACGATTGATTGGTATGCATGATGGTGTCACAGCTATTTACTTTAATTTGATAAGGGTGTTTTTGTTCATTCTGTAGTCAATACCGCCTTCAGACCATGACAAACATGTTGAATATCAAAGCCCAATTTTTGAATGTGAACAGCATTGAGTGTCTGTTATACGTAGTTTTTTAATATTTCCAATGAAATTTATAATCAGATTGTTTATAAAACAATTTGGTTTCTTGATAGGTGTCTCGAAATCTCTTTTGATATGATTTGTATAACTGCAATTGACCTGTAGCTACTTAAAAGGGTAATAAAAGGAGAAACACTTTTTAATTCAATTATAACGTGGCTGGTTTAAAATTCAATCAAATAACATCTATATATATATATATATATATATATATATATATATATATATATAATGTATATATATCATGTTATGACACCTTCGTCATATGGCCGCACGAAAGAGAACAGCTCGATAAGTTCTTAGAACACATAAACAGCGCCCACAATAAAATCAAATTCACCATGGAAGTGGAGGAGGACAAGCAGCTACCATTCTTGGACGTACTGATCTACAAGAAGAAGAATGGGTACCTCGGCCACACAGTGTACAGGAAATCGACGCACACCAATAGATATCTCAACGCCCACTCTCACCATCATCCTTCGCAGTTGCAGTCGGTTGTAAAGACACTGGTGACGAGATCAATAAGATCACGGATTCCACTCACAAGAAAGAGGAGATGGCAACTCTCACAACAGCTCTACTATAAAATGGATTCACAATGAGGAACATCCGGAACGCGTCAAAACCAATAAATACGAAACCCACAGAAGGGGAGGAACCACCAACAGCCAAGGTCATACTTCCTTATGTAAAAACGACAGACAAGATTGCAAAAATCCTCAGCAAACACAACACAAAGACAACGTTCAACACGGACAGAAAAATATCATCAGTGCTCCCAACACCTAAAACCAAAATTGACTTGGAGGACCAAGGAGTCTACAGCATCCCCTGCGGGACATGTGACAAGGTGTACATAGGACAAACAAACAGACGGATCAACGTTCGACGAGAGGAACACAAGAATGGTGTCGAGAAGAATATAGCTACATCATCGTTAGCCCAACACGCCAGTAGAACATCACACAACATCGCTTTTGAAAACACAAAGATGATAGCGAGCATTACTCATGCGGCAAAAAGAACTATTCGAGAGGCGATCGAAATAGAGAAACGGAACAGAACCTTAACACACGAGACGATTCCCAAAGACTGCCTAATATATGGAAGATAACACTAGCAGAACTTCGTCACACAAGGAAACGATCACCCGAACCAAAACCATCCATACCAACGTTATGCACAGCAGCACCATACAACACCGAGAAAGAGAAAGAAGGGAAAGTGAAAGTAGGGAAAATAGTGAAAGCAGGGAAAGCAGTGAAAGTACACAACAACAAATATAAACAGGAGACAGGACAGCAGGACCTCAGTTCGATTCGAGTAACACGGAGCAGAACAAATCATTTGGTGAAGGAGAAAACTTGAAAATGGCAAATGAGACTTTGCCGAAACGCCGTTTTTGTACTGGCAGGAGTCAGAAATATCACCAGCAGACGCGAGACAACGCCCGGATAAACAACAGTGTTTCATATATATATATATATATATATATATATATATATAACTATCCAACTGAATTGTACACTTTTCTCCAGCTCCATCTCTACCAAACAATATCACGTTTGTTTACTACAAACATGTATTCAAGATCCATAATTTTTTTGGTCCACTTTTTACAACCCCAATCTAAATCATCGCTGCATCAGCATACAAGAACACATTTACATTGTCATCCTACTTCTTCTGAACAAATTTTTCTATAAATAAATAATGTGTTACTATGCACCCCAGTCTTCATACTTAATCAAAAACGCTACAACCTGCTTGGTGCCTAAAAATTTACCACGCACAATTGTGTATGACAAGTATTATATCATCTCTTTGATAGTTGAAGGTTCCAAAGCAAAACAATGGGAGATTTCCAAAAGATGAAAACTTACACAAAACGTGATTAAAAAAACTGTTTTACTCATCGACTGTGATAAAATATGGGATCAAAGAAAACCATTCGTAGGTTGAAAAAAGTTAAATAAGAAAAATTACTACCTGAATAAAGCGAGATTAACAGTTAACTCACAAATACCATGAATTGGATATTTTGATTATTATATACCTTAAACTAAGTGTGCTATCACAAGGTTTTAATATCCCCTAATAATACGATACCGTAAGAAACGAATATTTAAGATTTGAGAGTAGTAATTGGAGTTAATATATAAATCATGGATGTTCAATATAATTTAACCCGGAATTGGTCGCGTTGTTAGATTTTGTCTAACATTTTTTTATATTTGTCGTATAAAATATTAATAAAGCATTTAACTCTGGCCGCCGCCCAGGAATGTCTCTTGTAGGTCTTCGTCAACATACTGGTATAGGTGGAAGGGGAAAGCTCAAACCACATACGAGTTATGCGCACTTGTTAGTCTGAAACTAACGCGCGACCAATACGCGGTGGTAGATTGTTAGGAGAAATCTAACGGCGCGACCAATTGCGTGTGTGTTTTCTGTTTACAAAATAGATTTTTTAAAACAAGTTCTCACAACTATTGCAAAGTAAAGTGTTCAAAATGGATATCAAACAAGAACGACAATTATTAAAATGGTACAATGAGATAGATTCTGATCGTGAAATAGACTCTGACAGTGAAAATGAAAATAGTGATAGCGTTTCTTCTGAGCATAGTGTACATTGTACGGATCTCGGTACGGATATAAATCAATCGGATTCAAAGAGCAACGATTCCCTCATTGCTGACTTAGATTCGCCTGTGCCTTTAATTGAAAATCAGCATAGAGTACTTATTTTTGTAGGAAAGGATAGGACTGAATGGCTGAAGCATAAACCCGATTTACCTCGAACCAAAACACGTGCACATAATCTGATTTTATAGAAATGCATGCTCTCTTAGGAGTATTGTATATGGCAGGAGTTATGAAAAGCCAATATGTCAACACTACTGACCAATGGAGTACTGGTGGAATGGCACCTGATTATGTTGCCGCCGTAATGTCCCAAAGGAGATTTCACTTACTTATAAGAAGTCTGAGGTTTGATGATGCAACCACAAGAAAAGAAAGAGCTAAATATGACAATTTGGCGCCAGTCCGAAAAATTTTTGAAGATTTTGTCAAAAGGTGCTCCAATAATTATAGTGTTGGAGAGTATGTAACAATCGATGAAATGCTTGAAGCATTTCGCGGGAGGTGCCCCTTCAGGCAGTATATTGCAAACAAGCCTGCGAAATACGGCATAAATATTTACAGCCTAGTTGATTCGAGAACATTCTACACACATAACAACATGCAAATATATCCTGGCAAATAACCTGTCCAATGTTGCAGCTAGCGTGGTGAAGAGACTAATATCCACTATAGATAAATCAGGTAGGAACATCACTATGGACAACAATTTCACTTCAGTACCCCTTGCCAATGATTTGCTTGCCAATCATAAACTTACAATAGTTGGCACATTGCGCAAAAATAAACGAGAAATTCCACAGAATTGATCAATAGAAAAAAACCGGCCAGTCAAGTCTAGTATTTTTGCTTACGGTAAAGGTAGTAATAATAATTGTCATCTTGTTTCATATATGCCGAAAAAAACAGGAACGCTTTAATGCTTTCAACACTCCATGATGATGGCACAATTCATCCAGCTAGTGATGAAGCCAAAAAACCTGAAGTAATCACATTTTACAACCTGACTAAAGGTGGTACGGACGTGGTGGATCGACTGAAGTCTGAGTATTGCGTCACAAGAAAGAGCAACCGCTGGCCATTGACCGTATTCTTCACGTTGTTGAACATAGTACCAATAAATGGGCAAATAATTTGCAAAGCTAATACAGGTGTTATTACAATAACAAGATAGTACATAGTGGATCTCTCAAAGCAGCTGACACTTTCCCATCTAACACGCCGTGCATCAATCCCATCATTACCCCTGACTCTCCGAAGAAAAATAGCAACAGTCACTGTGAATAATTTAAATGTGATCGCCGCAGCACCCCAAAATGTACAGACAAAAATGCGATGTAGGTATTGCCTTATTAGGAAAAATCGTTTCACCATGCAGCGTTGTGGAACATGTGAATTTCCAATTTGCAAGGAGCATACTATGACAACCATACCGACATGCACCTCCTGCGCCGCCCATGGAGAAGATTCCGATCAAGAAATGTTGATTTAACTTTGCCATTATACTTATTGTTCTAATTATCTTTGTTTAAAAATAAAAGGTTTAAGCATTACTTTAGTTTTATTAAAAACAGTAATTGTTAGATCAAATCTAACACGCGACCTTTAACGTAATTATTTTAACGCGACTTATCGCGGGTTAACTAATATTTATGTTAGGTTATAATGATATCTATACTATAAAAAGTTTAATTTGAAAGTGGCGCAATCTATGACTAAAATCGCTAAATAATGCATATAAAATTATGGTCTTATATAAAAAATCCAACAACACCGTATATAACGGTCCTATATGAAAATTATATAACGCAGATAGTATGGTCCTACGGCGTCATTTTGTTAACGGCAGTCGCTTTCTCACTTACCAACATATAATAGGGCCGTATTATACTAGCTTGGCTTATTGGATTTTCTGCTACTGCGATGTATGTGGCTTCTTTGCATTTTCGGCGAGTTGTATTCTCGTCCTTTGCCACTATCTGTTTGTGATCTCATTGGATGCGGTGGTCTTCGTTCCAGACATGTTTGGCGATTCTTGACTTTTCTGTTTCGCCCTTGCGGACGTTGTTCTTATGTTCCTGTGTTCTCACTTTGACTGTTCTACTGCTCTCTCCTATGTATGCTCTGCCGCATTCGCATGGCAGGTTGTATACACAATTCTTGGAATTCTGATCTTCATTGTGTGGTTTGCTTTTGGTTAGTATTCCCCTGAGCGTTCTTGCCGATTTGCTGCTTAAATGTATACATATGAGCTATGTATACTTAAAAAAAAAACGTGTCAGTGCATTGGGAATGTAGACGCTATAGGCAACCAACATTACACATGACGCATTTTTATAACTTCTCTCTTCAAGCTTATTCCTTTTCTTACAGTTAAAATCAAATAGGATGTACTATTAAAACTCGAGAGTATTAATACTTGGTTCAACATTATCCAAATACACTTAATTTTCTTCATAAGGGAACTATTAAGTATTAATTATGATGAATGACAAAACTGTAATAATAAAGAAAATTGTGAAGATATACAAATAGTTCTAGATCAAGTTATGAAAAAAATGTCTATTATTATTAAATTCATTTAATTATAATACTTTTCTGTTTTTTTTTCTAATTTGGTTAAAACACTCGATGTGGACTCTGTTAACTTCGTAACAAACTTCGATTTGTCTGCAGAATCACACCATTTGTTAGAAATCCATTAGACTGATGTTGGGTTCCGTTTAAAGTTTGGGTTCACTGGTTTAAAGGCTGGAAATATGCAAGTATAATTAAATGAATGATTTGCACATTTTTAGTCCTTACACATTTACTACGTTTTAAGGAATGTTCACAAATGTTGAACATCTTTTCACAACTTGATCTAGAAGTATTTGTATATCCCCACAATTTTCTTTATTATTATACACAGTTTTTCCATTCTTAATCATTAATACTTAATTGCTCCTTTATGAACAAAATTAAGTATTTAGGATAATGTTGAACCAAGTATACTCTTAAGTTTTAATCGTACATCCTATTTGCTTTTAACTGTAATGAAAGGAGTGAGCTTCAAGAGAGGATTTATAAAAATACGTCATATATAATGTTGGTTGCCTATAGCATCTGAAATCCCAATTCCCAATGCATTAACACTTTGTTTTTAAAGTATACATAGCCCATATGTATACATTTAAAAAAAATTCCCTGTATATGGTGTTATCGCTGTGTATTCAGGTTCTTTTTTTCTCAGCGATAATACCATATATACAAGGTATCACAGACAAAATACGAAATATAGGTAGCAAATACAAGATACGCACGCCTGTATATTGAAACGCGTAGAGAAACAAGCAATTATATAAAAGAAATTATGGAATTATATTGCATTTAAAACATGACAGCTATTAAATTTACTATCTGCTTTTACATAAAAGCAATCATCCGATAAACTTATTGCCTTACTGTTTTATGCTCTTTCCCTCTCTGCCCCTCATCCTCCCACCCGCCCCCTCACCCTTCCGCCTTCTCTCCCTCACTTCCTCTCTCCTTCTCACCCTCTCTCCCTCTCACCCTCTCACCCTATCTCGCTCTCTCCCTCTCTCTATCTCTCCCTCTCTCCCTCTCCCCCTCTCTCCCTCTCTCCCTCTCTCCCTCTCTCCCTCTCTCCTTCTCTCCCTCTCTCCCTCTCCCTCTCCCTCTCTCCCTCTCTCCCTCTCTCCCTCCCTCCCTGTATAATTTAATTAGCCCAGTGATTGATACGTTCTACACATACACATACACACACACACACACACACACACACACACACACACACACACACACACACACACACACAGATATACATACACACACACGCGCACAAATTCGCTTGAAAGTGCCACGAGTTATCCCAAGTACCTACCTCGGACATACAGTCAATGAAAACATTCATACAATTACAAAAACAACGTAGGATAATCAGTGCATTCCAGCAGGGTAAATGGCATAAAAAGATAGCTAAGGCCGGAAATTTTGGTCAGATTAGCATCAGGAACCTTAAAGTACATCTGAATTTCGAATATTAGCCGTACGAAGCAATGCATTTTAGCAATACATTTAAACACAAAAGCTTCTAAATTAAAAGCATGATATGGATGAAAGAAAAGCGTGGCAATTTATTTCCTAATAGTACTACACCTGGATTTATATGTGGTCCGACCAATTGCGGCAAAACAAACACAATGATTAGTTTACGGATAGAAATGGTGATCGAATCAGGGTTTAGCGATAATCAGCATGCGAAAACTCAATATTTGTTTTCGATGATATTGGGTGTGAAAAGCAAAATAACATAATAGCATATTTTTCTATGGTTAGAGATAATGATATGATATCAGCTTAATTGTGCTATTCGAGCAAGATGAGTTAAACTTGAAACATACGTACAAGGATCATAGTGCCACAATAGGTACGGAATTGTTTCGAAATATGTGTTCATATAATCAACTGATTAGAATGGTTTCATGTTTCTAAGAAAATATACAGCTTCGCCATAACAAATAACAAACTGCTTACCTGCCTGGCATCATCAGCCCAATCAATGAGGTCTGTAATTGCTATATTGATTCCTATAAAAACAAATTCAAAATATTGCGACACAACATGATTACGTTACTTTATATTCTAAAATTTCTTTAAAGTGAATTATTACAAAAAAAATAAATAAATAAAATAGAGGCTCAAATCACTAGTCTTTACTTTAAAGCTTAATGAAATATCAGTTATATCAACCAGATCAGAATGACTAATTATAATTGAAATTACATAATTACATAATAAAGCAACAAAAAAAAAATGGTTATCGCAAAGTTATGTAAATCTACAATTTCTGTAAAACCAGTAAATCACTAAATAACTGAATGCCATCCAAAACATCTAAACTTTTAAATTCTGAATTACGTAGTAATTCCAACGTTGTGCGAAAAGATTAAAGTTACAAATGTGTACAATAAAAAAAAATAACCCTCACTTAACAAACACTATACATATATTGAAATTTAATTAAAATTAAAATAAACAATTGGTATTTTATCCGCAACACATTGAACATATTTTGTATGGTTAAATTTCTAATAAAACTGGTGTAAATTCAGTCTTGCTCGGATAACCCAAACTTATTATGTTATGTTATGTTATGTTATGTTTTTAAATAAATAACACAAAAAAAAAAATCGTAACAACCATACTAATTTCGTTGAACACATAAATTTAGCAATCGGTAATAGCTAGCGAAATCAAAATCAAATACAGATTAGCACCATCTGAATTGATATCTAAACGTTACTTAAATACACAAACAAAAGGCATATTACTCGTCTATATGAGTACAAACAAGCATTTTATTAAAATCACCCCCACATATAAATTCGGAAAATGCACCAAAATAATCAATCGAACTTCTTCTTTTGCACAACGACACGGCGATGGACCTTTTGATATTTAATCGACAAAACCAATGACTCCTTTCTTTAATCTTTACGCAAACTTCATTAACGGCAAATTTTAAACCAAATACCATGCTCTGCCATAACTTCTTCATCTGGTTGATGAGTTTTTATTATATATATATATATATATATATATATATATATATATATATATATATATATATATATATATATATATATATATATATACATATATAATAATCATAATTTTATTTTAAAACTTATTAAAGCGACGTTATACCCAATTTGTTTTTATCATGGCCAGCTATGTACTCGAAAATAACACTATTCCCCATGAAGAGTTAACGGGGAAGCTACTTCAACGAAAGCTCTTTCACTATGGTACTGACGTAAGAAGATTCCATCTACCACCAACACATCTATTTCGAATACGCGCCTGCGCCGCCATAACGGAAATCTACATCCCTGCCTCTCTAACCTTAGACTCACTGTAAAAATCACCAATGTCCCCTTTTCTCATTATCCCGAGCGTCACCCGGGGTTATCGAAAACCACAAAATAAAACTAGTTCTCGAGACAGGGGAATGGTACTTTTGTCGAAGTTTGTGTACGATTTTATTCACAATTAAAGAACAAGCAACATTATACAGTTCAAATCAAAAATCCATCACGGCTTCTCGTTTAATATTGAAGGTCGTAACAATGCGACTTTTAATTTTTCCTTTAATTAGAAGCCATAAATGTTATGCTTACTATTTTTCTATTGGTTTTATCGTTACTTGTTATCAATAATTCACTTATTAAATATGCTTATTAAAGAAAACGTGTTGTTTGTTCCCACCTATTGCTTGCGTTCACTCACCATCTACGCATATGAGAAAAAATTGTTGCACACTCTTAGCCCTTTATTAAAATTGGTAAGTTGTCAATTTGACATTGATAGTTCAAATCGATAGTAGCTCCCCCACAGGTTGGAAAGGGTCCATTGCTGATCGCTTCATCTCATTACTGTCTCCTTTTTTTTGTTATTATTGACCGCTTAAAGTAAATCCGTAGAATAATTAACTTTTCAACCTTCAAAGGGTTAGAAAAGCGGCATGTTACAAACTAATCGTGAATAAAATTTAATACTCACTTTTGTTTACGTAATTTCTACAGATTGGAAATTTTAGGACAAGAAATAAGTATCGGATCTTGGTCTGGTTGATTGCTTTCCTTCCGGCGACGCTCTGTACCTTAGTAAGTTGTCTGGGGCGGCTTGTAGGTGTAAGTTTATGTGCTATTCATCACACTTACAGTGTTCACTATAATGGATATACAAATCATTGGACAGTGAGTGGGTAATATTTCCATTACTATTAAGAGAAATGATTTGTTCATCAAAGGCATTGCAAAGGTACTGCAGGTTTATAAGATTTGCTCATAATAAACAACCCCGATTTGCATTTAGTAAAGGAAAACGGTGGGAAAACGCATCAAATTATTTTAGACGTTACCAATGTTATAACGCGTGATTAGGATACCAATGGGGAACACGAGAAAGTTGCTGTAAAAAATACACAAATCATCAAACATCTACGTAAATAGGGACATTTTAGCACTATCCGATTAGGATTCAAACTATCCTCGATATTATTATAAGACTCCTTGTGATATTGTAGGCTCATATTCCATTAATATAAGTAACTTGATTGTAACATCATTATATTTAGAATTTATATCAGTTCTACATAGATAAAGACAAAATTTACGTAGATTGGGGCTTCAATCTCGATGGCGCAGTTGGTTAACGCGGTACACTAGCAAAGTACAGATCGTAGGTTCAAATCCTACTCGAGGTAAACTTTTTATTTATGTATTTAATAAAATTAATAATAATTTTTAATTACATATTTACCTTTGAACTTATTCGTTCATAACAAAACTGATAATAAATTAATATTAGTCAAGTTGCTTTGGTGTGTGTGAATCCTTGCTATATTGCAGGCTCGCATTCCATTAATATAAGTAATTTGATTGTAATGTGATTATATTTAGAATTTACATCAGTTCTTCATACATACAGACAAAATTTACATCGATTGGGGCTTGTATCACGCGTTTGGTACATTTATTAATTTTAACTTTTGAATACATTTAGATTTCATGTTACACTATCATAAAAGACTCGTGCTTAATGTATAATTTGTCATTAATGGTTTAATCAGTAGGTAAAGGATATTTTAACTTCCAATGCACGTCATGAGTTTATGTAAGTAGTGCCAACGCTTTAGATTGTTTCTCTCTTTTTTTGAATGGTGTTGACGTACGAAATAGTTGTATGTACAATTTGTTGGATCTAGCTAAATAAATGTATGAAGTGCGTCGGTTCGCTGAACGAATGTAGTATACAAAAGTAATAATAATTATTCGCAACGCCATCTCGTATATAAAACAGATATAGACGGCAGTCATTATCTGATTATGGTTATAGACTTCATATATGTATGCTGATTGTATTTTTTCTTCGTCAGACTTCTTCATAAGAATTTATGAATATTATTGCATTTAAAAATTGTCATATAAATTGGCAATGTTAAATGTTGTGTTTTATACATATTTTTATAATAAACATAAATAACATTTAATCTTAAACTTGCACTATTGTAATTGTACAAAAGTGCAAAATTACATTTGAAGATGATGCAGAATGATTGAATCACACAAACTTTACTAACGAGTTTAGCTAACTTTCATTACAAAGAAACGTAAAGAATAATACATTACCCCAAGGTGGTAATGAGGTAATAGCGTTATTTTAAAATTATTGAATTTAGTCATTGGCATTTCAATTAGCACAAGTTGAGGTTAATACTTGGAATTCTCGATATAATATTATGCTAATAAGAACGAGACATTTCTGTAGAGCGATGCCCTTGCTTATATTAATCATAAAATTGTTATAGGTAATTTACTTACTACACAATACTTATTATTGTACTTTATGTTGAATTCTCATTATTGTTAAAACGTAAAACTAAATCACAATACACATATCATACTTAAATTAATCTAGAGACTAGTCGTAATGGTAGTGATGATGATGTCCCCACGGATTATAACCCCAATTATTACCATAGCCTCCGTAACCTCCGTAACCACCATAACCTCCGTATCCTCCATAACCACCATATCCACCATGGTGACCCCAATGCCCGTGTTCTTCGGACGAAGACGAGTCTGGGTTTGCATCAGGTATTGGATTGGCTTTAATTATTCCAAATATCACAGCAAACACCCAAAATATCTGTAAAAAATGTGTTATAAACTTGAGCGGAATAATTGTGTAACACCTTTAAAGTAGTAGTCATTTTTTGTTAATACAAAAAAATGTCACCAGTTTAGAATACTGAATGTTAAGAAGCGTATAGTCGGGGCCGTATTTATACCCATTATAAACATAAACGTATGTCAAGGATTCTAATTAGCACAATACTTACAAAAGCCTATTTGAGCAAAGGCATCTGAAGAGGGGTATAATAAGTTAGGTGAATTCGTTATAATAACAAATTAAATTAAGAGTCATACATAAACTTTTCGTGGTCATCGTAGAAGGTGAATAAATAGCAAATATGACGCAATTCGGTACATTTTTAGTTACTTTACGTCTTATTCAATATACCTACAAATATAATGTCCTCAGGAAATAATTTGTAATTTGGTTAATAAAGCGGCTAAGACAGTAATTATAGTCGCACAATTACTACTTAGATAAATATATTTTTGATGAAGGTTGAAATTTAGGTAAAGTATTCATTTTGTTCCAGATCAATTGTTTAAGGTTATCTTGGTTTTTAAGGTTTCATTTAATTAACGTTACTTTGTATTATAATTTTGTGGTCAAGATGATCTTTATGATAGCTAATTACATGAAAAAAAAAAAATTTTAATAAAAGAATATAACATGCGTAAAGGTGTTTCCTGTTGTACGTTCGTAAGGAGATTGTGCAAAATCTTATTTATTTGATGTTTGTTTTTTAACCTTATATATGGTAAAGTAAATAAAATACCTTAGCAAAGTAAATAAGAATGTAAAAGAAGTATATCAACGTTTGAAAATATGTACGTGATTTTTGTGGTACAAAAGTCTGCATTCAGTGGTAAAATAGGAAACACGTACCTAGATCACTGCGCCTCAAAGTGTGCAATTTAAGCTAAATATTTTAAACTCTAATTCCTAAAATTAAATACAAACCTAATATTTTTTACAATTTTTACTTTCTTGCTAAACAAGAAAGTTGAGTGCGTGCGTGCGTGCGTGCGTGCGTGCGTGTGAGTGTGTGTGTGTGTGTGCGCGTGCGTGCGTGCGTGCGTGCGTGCGAGTGCGAGTGCGAGTGCGAGTGCGAGTGCGAGTGCGAGTGCGAGTGCGTGTGCGTGTGCGTGTGCGTGTGCGTGTGCGTGTGCGTGTGCGTGTGCGTGTGCGTGTGCGTGGGCGTGTGCGTGTGCGTGTGCGTGTGGTGTGGTGTGTGTGTGTGTGTGTGTGTGTGTGTGTGTGTGTGTGTGTGTATGTGTGTGTGTCTGTGTCTGTGGTCACTCGCCAGCCGAAACTATACGGACGATTTTGATGAAATTTGGAATGAAGGTATACGAGACAATTATGTCGCCGAACAAGCTTTTAAACGCAATATGGCGCAGTTTTAGTCACATATACATTTTTTCTGTAGAATTATATATTATTTCCGATACCGTTCAAGATATAAAAGAATTGGAAATAAATATACGTAGCTAAATAAAGGTTCTTTAAAGAGGTTTCTTTACGTAACAAATTATGGTATAAAATTGCCTACATTTAAGGGGTTACACTTAAGCAATTATTCGAAATTGAATTATTCAAAATT